>CM070835.1:14914174-15469714 GCA_036326025.1 Chrosomus eos | reverse complement strand
CTGGAATTGAAACAATGACTCAACCAAAAGAAATAATAGCCCTGATATTAAAGGGATAGTTCACCCAAAAATGAAAATTACCCCATGATTTACTCACCCTCAAGCCATCCTTGGTGTTTATGAATTTCTTCAGACGAATAGAATCAGAATTTAATTAAAAAATGTCCTGGATCTTCCAAGCTTTATAATTGCAGTGAATGGATGATTTGATTTTGAAGGCCAAAAAAGTGTTCCCATCCTTCATAAAAGTACTCCACATGGCCCCGGGGGTTTAATAAAGGCCTTCTGAAGTGAAACAAAGTGTTTTTGTGAGAAAAATATCCAGTAACATTTTACAATGAGGTGCATTAGTTAACACTAGTTAATTAACATGAACTAACAGTGAGCAATTCATTTGTTACAGTTTTTATTTATCTACTTTGTTAATGTTAATAAAAAAATACAGCTGTTTGTTTGTTTGTTCATGTTCACAGTGCATTCACTAATCTTAACAAATACAACTTTCGATTTTAATAATGTATTCATAAATGTTGAATTTAATTTGAACTAAGATTAATAAATGCTGTAGAAGTATTGTTGGCTCTAATTTTAACTAATGAACCTTATTGTAAAGTGTTACCAAATATCCATATTAAAAACATATAAAAACCATATAAAAATAACTAGCTTCAGACAGACGCAACGCAACGATTTATGGCGAAAAAGAGTAACCCTTGACCTGACACAACACATTGACAAATGCGCAAGCGCATAGGATAGAGCAAAACAAAACACTTATTTACACTTAGAATTAGAATGTCTAAAACTAGAACTTTCAAAGAGAAATGTTTGGAGGAGCTTGAGTTTGTTGCTCAGCCCTATTTGTTTGAACAATGTTTACACTACTCCTACATCCTACGTCATATCGCATCAAGTGTTACTTCACTTTGCTTCGTAGACAGAGTCTGGAATGGCATAATAGAGAAGTGTTTTCTCTCTCACTAGGGGGCGCTTGTCTGAAGTTAATCATTGGTTAACCGTAAGCCAATCAGATAAGTTTATTTATGACGTATGTTATGCGCCGACACAGCCGCATCGAACCACAGACATCATGCATCGAACTCAAATCTATGATCGAACTTCCACTGTAAACCTAGCCTGGTAATACCAAACTCTGCTACTTCGCTTTGCTTTGTAGACAGAATGTCTACAAAGGAATGTCATAATTTTAAAGTGTTTTCTTTCTCACGGGGGGCACTTGTCTGAAGTATAAAATCATTGGTTACCCGTAAGCCAATTACATAAGGTTTGGTTATGATGTGCATTATGAGCCAGCATATGAAACCATCGAGAGAAATACCGAAGTGTACATGGTTGTGAACGACTTTTGCAGATTATGTGAAGTAAATCTACGCATACACGTTATAATTAATATGGCCTCTAAACTGATATTTGACAGTAGAGAGAAACAAGAAAATATTTGCAGCCAACTGTCAAAGTTAGGATTAGTTCTGTTAAACACAGCTCTTTGTTCATCTCGAGTCTGTCGGAAATGCTGCAACTTAATTGCAAGATTACAGCATGTCATGGCAATATTTAAGACCTGGAAAAGAAAGGGGGCACTGACCTGTCAAAACTTTTATGGACTTCAAAACAGAAACGGACACTCATTGCCATTATAAAGCTTGGCAGAGCCAGGACATTTTTTAATATAACATTGTATTCGTCTGACAGAAAAAAAAGTCATATACACCTAGGAAGGCTTGAGGGTGAGTAAATCATGGGGTAATTTTAATTTTGGGGTAAATTATCTCTTTAAGCAACTTGATGCTTCGATAACAAATTATTATTATTATTGTTTAGTTTTTTTTACATTTAAAAGAATAAAATTCCAGATGTTGGAAATAAGCAAACCTGTTTTGAAAAAGAGTAGCTGCACGTCAAGACGTATTCTCTTCTTCATTGTTAAACTGTTCAGCCTGAAACTTCATGGCATCCCACCAATCCTTCCCTAAACAAACAAACTGTGGGATTTTATTTTATTTCTTTTTTAGAGAACATCTTTTAATCACTTTTTAGACTGAGGTTACAGTTTTGATGCATGACACTCTTAAAATGATGTTTGGAGTCTCCTATTATCAGACTTTTTGAAGAAGAAGGTTTTTTTATTATTATTTTTTTTCATGAAGATTGTTTTTAAGAACTTGCTTTTGAAGAATGCAGCTCTGTGCTTTTTATGCGCTAGTTATTGCTTCTAAGAATATCCATTTTCCAAAAAGTATTTTATTTTATGTTTTTGGTCTTTTTAAAAGCTGCTTAATTTCAAAGTAAATGTCTCAGTTCTGTCCAAAGGTCTTGTGAAAATTCTCCATAAAAATGAAATGTGAGGAAAATTTAATTAAGTTTTGAAATGTGTGTGGTGGGTTGAGGGCAACAGGTCAAAATTATTTTACGAGATGAAATATCACAAAATGTCTACCGAATTTCTTCAAACCCAGCACTAGATAATGTTGAATGCAAAGATTTCTGGAAGCAGTATGGTCTCATATCCCGTTCCACCCTGTTAGGAGCTTCTCTTGGGCACATTCATTGTCCAGACGGCTGTTAAACTAACAGTTGTGCTAACTAACAGGGTATGCTTTAAGGGGCCACAGAAGAAGCAGAAAATATATGGAGGGAAATATCAATGTGGTACTTGGCCCACAAACTCAGTTTTTGGTTTCTTCACCAGAAATTTCTTCACCAGATATTTGAAATATATGTAACTATTTTATAATGTATATATAGTACACACACTGCATAAAAAATAATCTCCTTAAAACTTGCTTACAACATTCAGAAACTTGATATGTAGGACAGAAATTTGACACATCACAGTTGAAATGTCCTTGTGATGACATCCCTGAGGGTGATTGGAGCGCTGGTAAGCACCCACTCAATCGCTCAAATTAAACTCCAAGGATTGTGGCTATCAATCAGAGGGTCTACAAGTGCCTGCAGCTAATTGTTAGTTTGATTAAGCTTGGCTATGTGAAGTGGGACAGCCTGTTAATTAATGAAAACAAGAGGAGTAATGAGAGAATGGACAATTGAAAAAAGGATGATGGGAAATAAGTGTATGGAAATATCCACTGATTGTTGCATTCATTCAGTTTGGATTATGATTTTGCAATCACACAAATCCAGGGACGAATTTATTCTCTTGTAACGGGTGACTAAAATCAAAAATATGAATTGTATGTGTATTTCCCTGTTCCGCTCTTGGGGTGCGATAGTGTGGTGTCAAAGCAACATGCAGATTTATAGTGTGCCAACTAGCTGTGGCAGTCTGCATCAGGGTGCTAGTTTTGTGTGTCAGGTATATTTAGAAAGCACACAGGTGTGCCCCACATTTGGGCTGGGCACTGATTTAGGGTCATTAACCTCCATGTGTATTATCTAATTCATCAACCCCACACAAAGTAGCCAATTATACAACACTATGCAAAACACCTGGCCAACATTGTTTGCATTTCACCAAGGGTGCTTTTATGAACAGGAACAAATGTCATTCTCCACAGAAGTGAAGCCACAGGCTGACTTACATGCTGATCAACCACAGATTTGTGTCACAATTTAGTCCTAAAATGCAGCATTATTTTAATAGTTTAGATATTACTAGTAGAAGCACAAACAAATAAAAAAGATGGTCCAATTGAGCAAAATGCACAATTGGAATTGTCTTTCTTTCTTTATATATTTATTTATTATATTGCTGTTGTTTTTGTTTCCGTGCATTGTAATACTTTTTCATAGCCTGATTTGAATTGAATAACAAAAGATTTGAATAGCAAAAGAGAGAGGCAGGAGGAAAGAAAATGCAAGAGAAAGAAACGGTGTACTGCAAGCTCCTCTTCCACACTCCTCCCCCCCCCCCCCCCCCCCCCCCCCCTTTTTCAGACATTTGTACTGGCGAGGGGTGTTTCCATGGCAACGTAACTTTATTAGCTTTCTGCCCTTAACTATCTGGTGGTACTGTAAATACGAGCATACTCCTAAATCACCCAATTTTACATTTTAGACCCTTTTAGTCATGTCTACATTAAAGGCATAGTTCACCCAAACATTTAAATTCTGTCAGCATTTTCTCACCCTCAAACCTGTATGAGTTTTTCTTCTGTTGAACACAAAAATATATATATTTTGAAGAATGTTGGTAACCAGACAGTTGACGGCACCTATTGACTTCCATAATAGGAAAATAAAATACCATGGAAGTCAATGGCTACCATTTTTCAAAATATCTCCTTTTGTGTTCAACAGAAGAAAGAAACTCAAACAGATTTATGGGTGAGTAAATTATGACAGTTATTTATTTAAATGAATGATATACTGTATATATGATGTAATGAATTATTTTCATTTTGGGTGAACTATCCCTTTAATCAAGGGTGTAACTTTGGTTTGAAAAGTGGGGGGGACACAAAATGGGGGATTTTTTTTCCGACTTAAATCCCATTTCCTGCATTTACATACATGTAGGGACTATGGTGATACAAAATCCAGGTCCCAGGAAATAATTAAGTTGATTATAATGATAAATTCTGCCAAAAATAAAAGTAGGCTACTAAACTATGAATAACAAAAAGATTTCTTACTTTTTTAAAATTGTTTAATAGGGGCCGATTGCCAAGACTTGAGAGAATCATTTTATAAAGTCAAAAATGTTCACGATTAATGTTTTGTGTGTAAATAAAATTGAAATTATGTGAGACCCAATTTCCACTGTAATGTAAAAACAACATAAAAACTGTATATTTTAAATAATTGTTTAATAGCATCTTTTTATGAATGAAGGCCAGTATCACTGATATTAATATAGCTACTTATGTCTCGATGAAAAGGATTGTTCCCTCCAAATTTGAAACATTCATTAGGCTTCAAAAATATAACAACTTTTAATTTAAATTAACTTTAAACAATCCTCACATGAACCCATGATAAATATTTACCTGTGCCCTTCCTGTCTGACTTACAGGTACGGAATATACAGAAATTGAATAAGGTTATCAAATAGTCTGCACTGCATAAATTATAAATGAAATATAGAAAAATCCTTATTAAAGCTACAAACATTCTTTAGACAAGATCAGCGAGTAATTTGCTCTGTTCCCCTTTGTTCTTTGGTTAACTTTACTGATGGACAGAATTGGCTGCTGTCCCTTTAAGATCTGACGCTGCATGACAGGATCTTACATTTCATTTTCTCATTTACTCTTGACTTTCATAAAATTTTATTTAACTCGTTTAAGACTGTTCTTGTGAGGATACAATTGATAAAACGGACATTTTGACATTAATGTGCGTGTTATTATTCAAGCGCGAAAGAGAACTGGATTCTGGCGCGCTGTCTGTGAATGTCCTGACGCACTCGCACACAACGCACAGACAGCTCGCCTGAATCCAGTTCTCTTTCGCGCTTGAATAATAACACGCACGTTAATGCCAAAATGTCCGTTTTATCAATTGTATCCTCACAAGAACAGTCTTAAACGAGTTAAATAAAATCTTATGAAAGTCAAGAGTAAATGAGAAAATGAAATGTAAGATCCTGTCATGCAGCGTCAGATCTTAAGATCGCGATACCTGCTCATTAGAACTTTCAGTGAGCTATTTTTAGAGTGTGGACTATGTGGGCGCGACGTACCTGGACGCGGACGCGCGCATCGGCACTCCTTCTCCGTGGCGATGACGGCGTGCGGTTAAAAAAATCGTAACAAACGAACTTGAAAGTGGGGGGGACACAAACGGGATTTTGAAAAGTGGGGGGGACATGTCCCCCCTGTCCCCATAGGAAATTACGCCCGTGCCTTTAATATTAGAAACATTACAGATTAGTGCTCAATTCTGGACCCAGCTGTTTTTGATCCAATCACCTGAGCTGTAAATGTCATTTGAGCAATTGTTCTGTGGCACCACAACAATCCACCTTCACTTTAATGTATAGCCAGTCCATAAGCTGAGACATCATACAGTTTACATTTATATATACTGATGGTATTTATCTTATATACAGCAGATAAAAATATAAGATTGTAATATAATGAAAAATCTGTTGTTTAAATGTTGTACTTCTATTTTCCAATGGCTATCAATGAGAACAATGTTGTGTATAGAATAATGGTGTAAATAATCTACCAGCAGGGACTAACTGGACCATGTTAGTCAGCTAAACAATGACCCATTGAAACAAATACAGATTAGATCTGATTAAAAAAAACATTAATATTTTAAGATGAATGATTTTTTAATATGCTTTTTACAACATGCATTGCTATCTCTACAATTCTTTTTGTGTTATAAAGTGAGCTTTTTTTGGTTTCAACTTCTCTGCAGGTATTTTTAGTGACATTTTAATTCAGCAGCACTCCACCTCAACCCTGTATACTTCAAATGTGCCCCTATATGCCTGATTTCCCTGCGCTGATTCTGCTACACTGACAGATTGACGCTGCTGCTACTCCTTTATGAGGATTCCTCCCTCTTCTACATGCAGGGTTGTCACTCAGAATATATTGTTGTCATCAGGGCGTCTCTACTATTCCAGCATGTGTTTGTTTTCATTTTTCATTTCTTGCTCCAAAAATCACTCACAGGCTGTTTTTAAAAACACTGTGGCACCAAGGCATCAAATCCTGCCTTTTTAAAGGTGTTGTGATTGCATGAACAACACCGGATCAATACAGTAATACACGCCAGCTTTAACCAAATTACAGGGATAATGCAACCTTTCTGTTAATATATATGACAATGATTGCACAGGCTGATGGCAGTGCTAGAGACAGGCTGGGTGAGATCAAAGCGCTCTAACTGACAGCTCAACATATGCTGAATGAATTATTAAACATACAAGTGACCCTTTGCGAAGGAATAAATGGCAGATCCTCCTGGCAGCGCAAATGAATGCAAGCCAACCAAGGTTTATTTTTTTAGTAGCCTAAATCATAGCTTTATTCAATAAGTCACAGTATGGGCCATGGAAAGTTGGTCTATATTTACATCTGAAGAGGCAGCCACTCGACTGCTTCCATTAAAAGTGCGGCACGGTTATATTAATAGTAACCCTGTGGCATGAGAGGCCAACGCACAGTCCTTTTTCAATTCCAGCTCACAATGGATACAGTACCAAAACATTAGTCAGGCACCAATCAATGATCTTCTGAGAAACATTTACAAGACAAAAAATATATATGTTTGTATATTTTTTGATAATTTTTAACACAAATTATAATGAAAGATTCATTAAGAATGTCCTTTGCTCAAATATTGTCATAATAAACAGAAATCTCAAATTGGAAATGCTTTCAGTAAATGCTACCATATTTATTTTTTTCACAACTGTGCTACAAACAAAATGGTAACCTAATTAAAAGTTTGAAGTTAACCGTGTAATTACATGCTCCCAGGTTCACATTTGAAATCCATTTGGGCTTTAATGTTGGTTCATGTTGCTAACCAGAGTCCTGTATTAGAGCTTCACCCATATGTGCACCTAAATATTCAAGTGAAATACTTCAGTAGAACTAATATTTTCAGTTAAACCCTATGGGGTTTCATTTGAATCTTTTGCCGAGTTTTTGTATGATTTTGCTTCATTTTTGGTATTCAGAGTTTGGAAAATAGGTCAAATCATTTACATTAAGGTTTTTGGTTTTTTATGAAACCACACCTGGGCTCCATTATTATATTGTTGCCTTAGAGTTTATTGATCATGTAGCATCTGAGGTATTTGCTCTAATAGAGGTAGAAACAGACATGAGTCTGAGGGTGAAATTTGTTCTGACAAGGTGAGGCAACGAATTTAGCAAATAACTTTCTTCACTCTGTTCTCTCTCTCTTTCCCTTCAGTGATAAAGAAGAACAGAGAAAAGGTGCATGAGAAATGAGGTGCACAAATGAATTGTTCTAATTACTCCTTCACTCAAACATTCAAATGAGCCCCAGCAGTGTTAGCAATGTCAGGGCAATTAGATATCCTGTGCTTAGTGGTTATGCCTCTTCTCTGTCTTATATTGCACACACGGTATAGGCAGGCAGATGCTAGGCATCTCTGGTGTAATAGATATTAGTGGCATTTTAACAAAAATGGAATGGAAACAAACAAATTCCATGTGTGGTGAAGAATTCAGATCAGGGAGAATGTGAGGTGTTCAAACACATGATATAAATACTGGTTAAAAAAGGTCCCTGTCCTCCATGAATTATGGATATGGACACAACAACAAATATAATTGACCTTCTGGAGTGATTTTAAATGGCCATGAAATAGCCTCACACATTGCCATAAGATGGCATTAATATGAAATGGCTCTGCACCTTGTTTTGTGACCCAAGGGAGGTATAAATCATCAATCCAGGTCTTACTCCTCTTTTGAGCAAGCAGCATAAATGTAAACCACCTGTCAGACCAAAAACCACCAGTAAGTGAGTTTTCTTTTTTTATTTTGTTTGCTTTCTGCAGTGATGATGGTTAGACAAATGAAAATACTAAATCTCAAAGCTAACTAAATTAATTTTCAGGAAGCTAACATAACCAGAACAGAAAAAAAAATGTTTATCTGGCTTTCCTGTCGAACCCGAACAGTAGAAAATGTAATATCAAAAGTATCACTCTTTTTGCAGGCATATGGAAAAACTACAATATTTACAAAGAATGATTCTATATTTACTGAGTAAATTACATTGCTCTACCTTGTTGCTAAGCAAGCATAAAAAGTTAAGCAACTGTACATACATTCCCAAACTAATATAAAGTCAATATAGCCCACAAACGGTCTGAAGCATGTGCAAGAAACACCTCAAGATGAAAATCCAAACTTTTTCTTTTGAAACCTTTTTTGTTTTTATCAGGCCAGCAGGCAATACATACAAGTATTCAATAAGAACCAGAACCAAATGCCTCATCCTTGAAAGGAGAGAGAGAATAAAAATAATGCAACAATATACTGTAAATATATACAGTATATTTCCCATATGTAATATGCAAGCACGTTTTTAATAACTGTACGAATGTTAAAGGAGGCTGATAGAATAAAGGCTCCTGTCTGTCATTACTAAACTGACTAATCAGAACCAAAATTTCAAATGGTGTAATTAGGCTGAAAGGGATAGTTAAAAAAATCAACTGCTTAGTCTTCCAGTTGTTCTAAATAGGATACCGTCATATAGATACTGCTGTATCGATATATCAATACTCACAAGCTATTTATTTGATATCGATTCCTTTAAAAACATTAATATTGAAATAATATTAAAAAAATTTGGTTCCTGCATCTCTTACAAATGTTAAAATGGTATCAAGAAAGTATTGGTATTGTGGTTTCACCCATCCCTAGTTCCCTTTAGTACTCACTACGAGTTACGTCGTGATGATGAATGGTGTTTCGCTTAAAAAAGCCTATCCACTTCGAGATTATAAAACGCGCCAAAGGCAAGAAAATGCCATGGGTCTGCAGAATTTTCATAGCGTAACTCCGCCCCACCTCGTGGATATATAAGGAAGGATGCTGGCAACATGCAGTTATGTTTTCGCTTTGTAGCCAAGAGTATTCTTCACTCCACAAGCCATTCTGAGATCATCTCTCTTCACTCTTCGAGACAAGCTTCTCTCCAGGTGTTGGTGTGACGGCGATTCCAGCGAGATTCACATTGCCTGCTGATTTGTGCAGTGATTTGGCAGTCGTGTGTTTTCTCCCTGGTCGCTTCCGCATCTGCAGAGTTGTCCCTCTCACAAAAGAGCTTGCGCGTGGCACGTCTTTTTAAAGATGTATCGCCCGTGCACTTCTGGTTGCGGTCGGATTGTTTCCCAGTTTGATGGGCACAAACATTGACTTGCATGTTTGGGCTTAGATCACAATAAGGCAGCGTTTGTGGATGGCTCATGTTCTCACTGTGGGAACATGACCATCGTGACACTGCGGTCGAGACTCGATGAACTTACTAGAGCGAGAGTCCCCTCATCCACACCCCGATCTACCCCCTCCACGTCAGGTGGTACTTCGGCTGGTGGCCAGGGTGACCTGAGGGTGACGGTGTGGAACAAAGCACCGACGATAATTCCTCGGCCCACAACCCCCTCTTGCGTGTTGCAACCCGCAAGCGTCCCGATCGAGCGCGCTGGACTGTCTTCGGACGCTCCCCGTGTCTCTTTCGGCGCTCCAGACGAGGAAACTATGTCCATCGCTGCATTACAAGGTGGGCTCTAGTCCTTGTGATGATTCGGCTGTGCTTTTGCCCTCGGGCGTGCCAGCATTGTCCGAGTCATATCCCGAGATGACAGCCATGCTTTCCCGGGCAGCCGCAAGCATCAGGATAGAGTGGAACCCTCCGCCCTGTCCTGAGCGCTCATGGCTGGATGATTGGTTTTTGGGTGCTGTGGGCACTGATCCTCTTCAGTGCTCGCCTCCCAATACCATTCTTCCCGGAAGTGCACAAGGAGGTCACAAGGTCCTGGAAGTCTCCCTTGTCTTCCCGTGATCGCTCGGCGACCTCCTCCGCCTTTCCTCACCTAGATGGGGCCGCGGCCAAAGGGTACACTGGGGTTCCCCCGGTGGAATGTTCTGTTGCAATGTAGTTGTGTCCTCAGGGCGCTTCCTCCTATGGTGATCCAAAGCACCCCTCCAAAGCCTGTAGGTTTTCGTTGACTCTCGTCGTGAAGTCCTATAGAGCCTTTCGGGCATGCACCGCCTCTTTGCATGCCATGGCCATCCTGCAGGTTTATCAGGCACAGGTGCTCAGAATCCGGGGACTGGTAAGGACACTGGCACACTACACATTGGGACACTGATTACTCTATTTCTGGTGACATGACAACGTCCTCATTGCTCAACGCTAATACACAATGTGCAAATTCGAGGGCCGGAAAAATACTATTTAATAATAATAAAATGAATGTAAGCTTGTGCTTTCTGTTTAAAATGCAAAATGATAAATTGCATTTTTAGTAATTAACTCCAGAATCGTCAGAGCAACTCGTGACAACACTCATGGAAAGAATATTTGTTTTTGCTTGGTTGGTAATGTATTTGGTAATTGTCAGTGCATTTCTCTTCGTGAGACTAAAATAACTTTTGTGTAATAAATCCAAGCGTACCATTGCATGGAGAAAAAGACAGTAGGCTATTCTTGCAAAAACTAACACCAAGTATAAGTAATTATTGAGAAATTGTAAATGTTTTAAGGGGCATTTGTTGCCACCTTGCTTAGCCCAGTTATCATTTGCTCATGAAAGCTCATGATAGGGGATACGAGTGTGGGTGCCCACCTGCGAAAACATAACTCAGCACCAATTGCAAAATGTTTCTCTCGTTTTTTCACAATAATAAAGTGATTATTTTTAAAATTATAAAAAATAATACAAATTAAAATGCTCAGTTTCACACTATATGGTGTGCTCTAAATAATTAGTAAATATTCACTTTGCTGAGACCTAATGTGATAATCCAATTTATGAGCACTGATACTGTGTCACTGGCTCGAAGCAACAGGGTGTCATAAAATCAGCCCACCCTTTCCAGAAGCACATTACTAATGACCATGTGATTAGATTTACCAATTTAATGAACAAATTAGTCAGTGGTGTGTACTTTCATTCTCACTCCTGGCATATACTAATAATTCTAAAATGATACCCTACATTACCATCATTTGCCACAAGTGCTGAAGTCAGAGGACATTAACCTTTTTACAATTTGTGCCTTCATTGAGTAAAAGCTGTGGATTACTGTAAACACACACACACACGCACACACACACACTGACATTCCAGGCTAATGAGTGCCTCTCTGTGAAAGGGAAAGACACAGTAGGTTGTTTATTCCTTTAGCTGACATTTTTGCAAATGCCACATATCCACATGGTTTTGGCAATGACTAATCCACAGTATGTTAATATCAACGTCCATATCATCATACAAATTAGCCATTAAATATCATGCGCCTCATAATTAGGGCCTGTTTCACATATTAGATCATCTTGGGGAAAAGACAATGAATGAATAATGGTGTAATGAATAATTCCTTCCTTTTAATATCCAGCTGTGGGAAACAATACCTTCTGTACACCCGATACAAAGTTGCTTAATTAATGATGTGGTTGCTTCTGACCAAAGCGCCTGTTGTGGATATAGTTATACTGTATGCATTATACTGTAGATTGTCTTTATAATTCGAATAATTGTCTCCAGTATGACTAAATTAGTGAAGTTAAAAATGCCAGGAAAATGTCAATTTCATACAGTTTACTTCGGCATCATACAGCCAGGGTTTCACAACTATCTGAAGCCACAGGTGCGCTGCCACACACAGAGCCCTGATAAAATGTTACCTTTCCACACAATCTGCCCACCCTTCCCACCACCAACAATAAAACCTGGCTAAATGAAGCAATCATCTCTACTGGAGGCATCAGTCAGAGCATGATAACTGCAACGTATATCACCATCCGCCATATGGTAAAAGTAGTCAAACCCAAACCAATCGCTGCTTGCCGATTTGTCACGGTGAAGCCAGACATGATTAAATAGTTCCATGGATAGCTTGGAAGCTAGAAAGTGTCTTTGACCACTCAGATGGTCATCTTTTCCTGAGATTGGAAGTGGCGGTAACAGCTGCTGGATACAACTTGTTTCATTTCAGTATATATATATTGTTTATTTAATTTTTCTGTAGCTGCAGGGACACAATGTTTTATCCAATTTTTGACTGTAATCTTTTGTATTAGATCTCAAATGCAGCTCAAGTGAGTCACACACAGAATGAAAACCAAAAAAAGTGAATACAGGTACACTGTAAAATGATTATTGAAGTACATATTACTAGAAAAAACTGTTTTACTAATAATACTAATTTACAAGAAACAAATATAGTCCTTTGAAATAATTTTCACTTAGAATTTGCTAGTAAAATTCACAATTAATTACTAAGAGATGGCAATTTTTTTAAAGTAAATCCTAGTAGTTCATTCCATGAGAACAAAAGATATCTTAAGCTTAAACAAATATAAACTTTATTTTAGTTTTTTATTCTACATTAGTTTAAACTTTATTTTAATGTGTTTTATTTCATTGCGAGAAACTGTGCAGAAATTGGTTGATGTTTTGTGACGGTAATAGATGTGTACTGACAAGGTCCGTTCATCTGAATATGAAAACATTGTCAATTTCACTCAAATTTGGAGGACATCAAAGCTCAGTGCTAACATGCTTTTTGCCTGTGACCTTCACAGTTTGTGTGTATCATCTCCAAGCCTCCAGCTCATCCAATTTACTCTGACTGTCAAGAACATGATTAAAATGGCTCTTGGAGGACTGCAGACTAGGACGAGTTCAATCTATATTTGACATTATTTTTCATGCCAAAGATGCGAAACTCAAGAAGAATAAAAATCTATTAGAATTAATCATAAAAAGATGACTGTGAATGTATATGATTGTGCCTCAGCAGAAAGCCTTGAAAATGAATACAGTCAGGCTAATCCAGCTGAATGAATTACACAGGATAATAATAAGGGTACTAGCATTGAGAATACTGCAAGGCAATTTCCATTTGTCTTTTGTACCGCTCAGAGATGGAATCCATTGTGTGACGTTCACATATTCGTCCAGTCTGGTTTGTGGGGATCCAAATCAATAGGAAGAGCTAGACAGCAGACAGGGACTACAATATTTCCACCGACTTCTTCATCATTATTTCTCTGATTGCTACTTTAGCGGTTGAGCTGAAAATTCACAGATTCTCAGTGAGCGTATTGATTTATTTTTAATACTAGAGACGGGCTGTGAGAATGGAGTTGATGAACTTCAGATAATGGTCTTTAGATCCTTGAGTTGAATGAAATAAGTTTACGATGTGAGCTCTTTTTTTTTTTCTGGGATTATATCCGATAATATTTCATTTTAGGCATACCCGTAGTTAAAATACAGATGTTCAAGCTCAGTCCAGACTGTACAGCATTAGGAGCATTTAAATATTGGCAAGGTGCACATAAGCACCTCAGCATATCTTTGAAGTGATAATATTTCAGTTTCCTGTGATAAAATGTTGCCTCCACTTCTTTGTTTCAATTATATTAATATTTAACCTCTGTTTGGAATCATAAGCTTTTTATTAGCCTATAGTCTTACTGATTTGAAACACGGAAATAGTTATGCTTTGGTGTGTAATAAATGTCCTTCTATACTTTATTACGATTAATGAAGAAAATGCGAAGAGGAAAATGAGAGCACAGGATGTGGTATTCAGCCTAGCCCTGAAGTGATGATAATTTGATGAGGAGTCTCAGTGAGTTATAGAACTGCCGATCAGCTCTCCACAATGCTGTAAAAGAGTTTGTGGAGAATTTATTTGATAATGTGTTGCGGCCTACTATAGATACATGAGGTAAATCAGGCAATCTCATGTTTACTTGTATTCAGAACACTGCAGACCATCAGCATAATGCATATTTTGTACATCATAACTTGTTTTTGTTAACAAAAATGTATTTAAAACTGGAGAGTAATTCTTTTCTCTGCATTATTTTTAGCCAGAGTCAAAGATGTTATTCTAAAGAGAGGGTGAACAACACAGAAGCAATTTTCACACACCTGCTGGAGAGTGGTCCGTTTCCAAGAAAATACCAAAATGATACAGTGAACAAAGGACGAGCAACCCAGCACAGAGTCTTTCAACTCAAACCTTGCATTATTAGAACTGTTGGTGTTCCAGAGTGTCTCTTCCTTTCACTTTATAAATCATTTGCCTTGTACAATTGCCTTTGTGAAATTAATCAGTGACAGCCCCATAAAAAGTCCAAATTAACTCAGGTCATTGTGGTTCAGTTGATAAACTTTCAAGTGGTTCTTTTACTTATACTTTAGTCCACAAATATTCCTAAGAAAAAACCTTCCTCCCAAACTATTTAAAGCATTTTGGCCATAGCAACCATCTCATTATTAACTCTCCTTTGTTGCATGTTGACTCTGTACAATCTCTTGAACTCTTTGTTTAGCCATGTAGTGGTATGAGAAATACTTTGACAATAAATTATATAATTCTGTATTGTTCCAAAACAGAGTTTTACCATGACATTAATTAACCGAGTTTTACATTTAGAATACAGTCACTTTGTTGTAAACAAAACTTCTGTTACATAGCTACACCGTAGATGTACTAATTTAAAGTGGGAATGAAACAGTATATATCTCACTTTAAAATTATATATATATCCTAAAGTCCTAAAGCTGAAGAAAAGCCTTTTAGCTGTTGCAGATGATTCTTCCCTTTATAGACAGCATCCTTGTTTTTGTTATCTCTTATTCAAAGCAGACGTAGGCTATTATAGTTTATGGTCAAAACTACCATACAGTAACAGAACTTATGACAAAAAACAATGAGGTGAGGATGAGGTGAGATGGCCTAAATGTGATGTTGTACCGACTACATTATGGTGTTTATAGTTTTTAATAAATTAAACAACATTTATAATAGCAAAACTTTGATATATTGCAAGTCTTACTAGTAGCCTACTAATACTAGTAGAAGTAGGCTAGTACTTACTTTACTTTTACTCTCCTCCTCTCAAAGTGTTAACCCGATCTTTGGGTTAGTGGAGAGCAGCAGCCAGTAGTGCACAGTCCAGTAGGATCGGATGCTGCACAATCAAAATAAAGATTACAGACATCGTTGGATGATTGTTTTAAAGTAGCCTTCCCTGGTAAACCTCTTTTTTCTCCCTTTCCGTTGGTTTCATCGGCTGTTAATTTATATTTTGAATGCCTGCTTAATTAATGCTTACTTAAGCTAATTTAGTTCATGTTACCAACGCTACGACGACAGTCACAAGAAAAGACTCCAAAAAGCACCTCCGACGGTGCAGAGTGCAGACGACATGATCCAGGGACCTGTTTACAAAACATCTTAATGCTAAAAGTAATTCCTAACTTACCGATGCAACTTGCTACGGACGCTTCTCATGCCATGGCGGCTGGAATGATATGCCTCTCAGCAACAGGTCATACTGCTCAGTTAGAGAGCACGTTCTCTTGCTGTGCTCTGTCCACCCTTACCCTTCAACACAGTTTCATCACACTAGAACCTACATTGTCACTTTTCTTCTCTCAGCTGTCCCAGGTAAGTTGTGCTTGCTGGCAAATTCCCCATGACAGAGTCTATGTTACATGTTAGTGTCCCAAATATGGGCACTCGAGTCGCATTTTAATATACTTCAGATTTGACTCTGACTCGAATTGAAATGACTTCAGACTTGACTCGGACTCTACCAAAGGACTCGTGAATATTTTAAAAATGACTCAAGTCTTTATTACTTAACTAACTGCTATAATACAAATAATAAAAATAAAATGTGTTTTTTTTAATGATTATATCTGCGTCATATTCAAAAATAAATAAAAAATGAATAAATGTAAATGTATTCCCCTACGTCTCATGGTAGTTGGACTTAGAAATCGAGCCATATGTTCTTTCATTTGGGTTTATTAACATGTCATATCGGCTAGATGCAAAGAATGTGGGAAAACAGTTAAAGACCGGAACGAAAACATCACATTTTATGAGATATCCACAAAGGTAGTCACGTGACTCAATGAGACTCAATAAACTCACAAGAGTTAGAGCCCCCTCTGCCACACCCCGATCTAGTGCCCCCCCCGAGGGGTGCTACTTCGGCTGGTGGCCAGGGTGATTCCCACTGGTCTACCCTCGGGTGGCCCGCATGTTTCGGTTGAAGCTACAGAGGAAGATGCTATGTCTGTAGCAGCATCACAAGGTGGGTTTGAATCTTCTGGAAGTAAAGACTCGGCACAGCTGCCACCCTCTGGTGTGCATACGGTTGTGCCTGAGTCGGATCTGGAGATGACGGCCATGCTTTCCCGGGCAGCCGAGAGCATCGGGCTTGAGTGGCGGCCACCACCATGTCCCGAGCGCTCACGGCTGGATGATTGGTTTTTGGGTCAGGCCGCCGATCCGCGTCCACGACAAACCCCAATACCTTTCTTCCCGGATGTGCATGATGAGATCTCGAAGTCCTGGAAGACCCCCTGTCTTCCCGGGACCACTCGTTGGTCTCATCTGCCTTTCCTCCCCTCGATGGAGCAGCTGTCCGTGGGTACACTGGACTTCCCTCGGTTGAACGCTCTGTTGCGATGCAACTGTGTCCTCAGAGTGCTTCTTCTCGTGGCGAGTTTAAGCCCCCATCCAAAGCCTGTAGATTCACATCTTCCATGGTGGCGAAATCTTACAGAGCGGCGGGACAGGCAGCTGCTTCACTGCATGCTATGGCCACTCTGCAGGTCTACCAGGCCCAGATGCTCAGAGACATGCACGAGGGCAGGACAGACCCAGGGCTCTTCAATGAGCTGCGCGCCGCGGCCAACCTTGCTCTCCGGGCTACGAAGGTTACCGCGCGCTCCCTGGGTCTGGTGATGTCCACTGCGGTGGTCCAGGAGAGACACCTGTGGCTGAACCTGACTGACATGCGGATTTCCGAGCAGACTCGTCTGCTTGATGCGCCCCTGTCCCAGGCCGGCCCTGTTTCGGCGGAGCAGTGAAGGACTTTGCCCAACATTTCTCCACTGCGCAGAAGCAGACTGAGGCCATCAAACATATTCTGCCCCGCCGACCCGCTGCTGCCTCCATCTGTCCGGTCGGGCAGATGCCTCAGCCTGCTCGCCGCCGAGGGCGCCCTCCTGCGGCTCCCACCCCTCCCGCCGGCCTACGCAGCAGCCTCCACCCAGGCCCAGGCACGGAGGAGGCCGCAAGAAGGCGCCACAGCCCTCTCCCACCCTGCCCCCCGCTAAACGCCGGGACAAGCGGCGCTCCTGAGACGGGCTGCTCAGGGATGATGGTCGTTTCTCAGGAGATGGTAGCAGGACCAATCCTTCCCCCGGTGGAGGGCCGGGGAGAATCTTTTGTTCTCCACTCCCCGCTGCTCACCCACGGGTGGGCAGCACCCTAATGTGGTTAAAGAAAGAAACAATCCCCTCTTCCCTGAGCTCACAGAGTTCTCGGATGACACAGAGCGCCGCACAAGCCGTGCTCTCCTCGTCCCCCTCTGTCCCAGAGGCGGTTGACACGGCGGGTCGTCCACGGACCACCTCGACCCTGTCCCCCTCTGTCGCCAGACCCCCGACAGAGCAGGCCCCCGTGGAACGCTGGTCCTTCCCTGGCCTCCTCTGTCCAGGCGTGGTTTCTAACTGTGCCCCCACATCGGATCGCTATGCCGTCCATGTCTGGGCCAGTTACTCCGCTTCGCTGCCCCTCGGGGGGAACGCCGAGATGAGGTCCGGCTTCTACAGCCCTTACTTCATTGTCCCCAAGAAAACCGGTGGGTTACGACCAATCCTGGATTTGCGCGTGCTGAATCGCTCCTTACACAGGATGCCGTTCAAGATGCTCACTGCCAAATGCATTTTCGAATGCGTGCGGCCCCAGGATTGGTTTGCAGCGATTGACCTGAAGGACGCCTTCTTTCATGTCTCCATTCTTCCTCGACACAAACTGTTCCTCTGGTTTGCTTTCGAGGGGCAGGTATACCAGTACGCGGTTCTCCCTTTCGGGCTAGCCCTGTCTCCTCGCGTCTTCACGAAGGTCGTCGAGGCAGTCCTTGTTCCCCTTCGGGTTCACGGGGTTCGCATCCTGAACTATCTCGACGACTGGCTGATCCTAGCTCACTCTCGAGACCAGGTTTGCGAACACAGGGACCTCGTGCTCCGGCACCTAGCTCGCTTGGGCCTTCGGGTCAACTGGGAAAAGAGCAAACTTTGCCCCGTGCAGAGGATCTCTTTTCTCGGTATGGACATCGACTCGGTCGCCATGTCCGCGCAGCTTACGAGCGAGCGCGCGCAGTCACTGCTGACTTGTCTGAGACGAATCCAAGACAAGAGTGCGGTTCCACTGAAACTTTTTCAGAGGCTCCTGGGGCATATGGCATCTGCAGCCGTGGCAACGCCGCTCGGATTGCTTCATTTGAGACCGCTTCAGCTCTGGCTTCGCGACCGAGTCCGAGGTGGGCATGGCAGCAAGGCACGCTCCGAGTACCAGTTACTTCGAGCTGCCGTCAGACCTTCACCCCGTGGTTGAGCCTCAGTTTTCTCAGGGCGGGTGTCCCCCTTGAACAGGCTTCCTGTTGTTGTATCAACAGATGCCTCCGCCACGGGCTGGGGCGCCATGTGCAATGGTCATGCTGCCGCGGGCTCCTGGACAGGACCCCAGCGCCTATGGCATGTCAATTGCCTCGAGTTGCTGGCAGTACGCCTTGCCCCGCACCGCTTTCGAGTGCTGCTCAGGGGTCAACACGTACTAGTCCGATCAGACAATACCGCCACAGTAGAGTACATCAACCATCAAGGTGGTCTACGCTCGCGCCGTATGTCGCAACTCGCCCGCCACCTCCTCTTATGGAGTCAGAAGCATCTGAGGTCGCTTCGAGCTATTTACATTCCCGGAGCCCTGAACTGTGCAGTCGACGAGCTCTCACGGTTTCAGCCCCTCCCTGGCGAATGGCGACTCCAGTCGGTTCAGCTGCAGTCGGTTCAGCTGATTTGGGAACAGTTCAGGGACGCACAGATAAATCTGTTTGCCTCTCACGGCTCGACCCACTGCGACCTGTATTATTCCCACGCTCGGCACGGATGCACTGGTGCACATCTGGCCGCGGGGCCGCAAGTATGCGTTTCCCCCAGTGAGCCTTCTTGCGCAGGTTTTGCGCAAAGTCAAGGAGGACGAGGAGCAGGTCCTTCTGGTTGCGCCCAACTGGCCCACCCGGACCTGGTTCTCCGAACTCATACTCCTCGCAACAGCACCTCCTTGGCCCATTCCTCTGAGGAAGGACCTTCTTTCTCAGGGACGGGGCACCCTCGTCCCGATCTTTGGAGCCTCCACGTGTGGCTCCTGGACGGGACCAGGCAGGTTTGAGTACCCTACCACCTGCGGTGATGGCTGCCATCACTTCCGCTAGAGCGTCGTCCATGAGACACGTCTACGCGTTGAAGTAGAACCTCTTCGTCAGCTAGTGCTCTTCTCGCCGAGAAGACCCCCGGAGATGCTCGATCAGTGTTGTGCTTTCCTTCCTTCAAGATGGGTTGGAGCGAAGGCTGTCTCCCTCCACCCTCAAAGTCTATGTTGCCGCTATCGCCGCACACCATGATTTGGTAGAAGGTAAGTCTGTGGAAAAGCACGACCTGGTCATCAGGTTCCTGAGAGGAGCGAGGAGACTGAATCCTCCTTGCCCTCCTCTCGTTCCCTTTTGGGACCTCGTGGTGGTTCTAACTGCCCTGCGGAGTGCTCCCTTTGAGCCTTTGCAATCAGTGGAGCTTAAGCTCCTGTCAATGAAGACAGCGCTCCTGGTTGCACTGGCCTCTATCAAGAGGGTAGGGCACCTGCACGCATTCTCCGTTTGACGAAGCGTGCCTGGAATTCAGGCCGGCTTACTGTCACGTGATCCTGAGACGTCGGCCTGGATATGTGCCCAAGGTTCCTACCACTCCCTTCCGGGACCAGGTGGTGAACCTGCAAGCGCTGCCCTCGGAGGAGGCAGACCCAGCCTTGGCACTGCTCTGTCCGGTACGTGCTTTCCGCACCTATGTAGACAGAACGCAGTGTTTCAGGACCTCAGACCAGCTCTTTGTCTGTTACGGTGGGAAGCTGAAGGGAAAGGCTCTCTCCAAGCAGAGGTTGTCTCACTGGATAGTGGACACCATTGCTTTGGCATACCAGCAGCAAGGTTGACCGTGCCCCCTTGGTGTGACCGCCCACTCCACCTGGAGTGTGGCGTCCTCTTGGGCTCTAGCGCATAGCGCCTCGCTAACAGACATCTGCAGAGCTGCAGGCTGGGCGACACCTAACACATTCGCCAGATTCTATAATCTCCGAGTGGAGCCGGTGTCCTCTCATGTACTCCCTTCAACCAGCTAGTATTGGACCCGCTCCGGTGTCTTCGCTTGCTTGCCATTCCACTCCACGGACTGGACACGTGCGATATTCTCCTCAGGTGAGCTTCTCCGAAAGCCCTGAGTTCCTCCTGACGTCGGCGCCAGTGTCTCTTGCCTGAGCGTCGGCTAGGTGCCTCCCCGTGTGCATGGTCCCTCTTCGGAGCAACCCCCACATGTGTATTTCCACTGTAAGCCTCTTTGAGCATGTGTCTTTCCCTTGGCAAGCCACCTTGCCACCCCTGGGGTTGAAATATTCCACCTGCGGCTGGACACCCCTGTGTTCTCCATATGCATCCTTCGGGTCATATGTGTATTCTCTAAGTCCCCCCCGTTTGGGCTGGCAATATTTTGCATATTTCCTCTAAACTATGGGATATGCTACCCAGTGTACCTTGGTATTCCTGTGTTAAAAAGGAGTCCTTCGTCCGTGCTAGTCTCACGACAGGGATCTCAGATTTACGCAGGGCACTGGAAGACAGCTGTGAAGGTGGCGTGATTAGACTGGTAACCACATTCATCGTCATCCGACGGAACTCGGAATGACAACAAAAGGGAATGTCTCGGTTACGGATGTAACCCTCATTCCCTGAGTAGGGAACGGAGACGTTCCGTCTACTTGCCACTTCCGCTGTACAGCGGGGATCGCCTGAGCTCAGTCTTGGCTCCTCAGCGAAGAAACATATCTGCATATTGCGGACTTCCTCCTTTTATACCCACGAGGTGGGGCGGAGCTACGTCATGCAAATTCCGCAGACCCATGACATTTCCTTGCCATTGGCTCGTATTGTATACTCGAAGTTGATAGGCTTTCTAAGCGAAACCCCATTCGTCGTCATCCGACGGAACGTCTCCGTTCCCTACTCATAGCTACTCATAGCTACTCATAGCCGTTTTCATAGCTCACTAGCAATATTGTCTGACTTTGGTGGCCAACTAGTTGTCAACATAATAATGGCAAAAAAAAAAAAAAACTATTCAGACTTACATGTGAAAGGTACTTCACCCCCCAAAAATGTGGATTGACAGTTTGAAAAACCTCAAAATAATTTTCATAATAGAATCCAAAATAGGTTTCGGCAGGATTTAGCAATTCAGAATAAAGTGTAATTCACCGCAATTTCTCTAAAAAAAATCCTGTCGTCACTAGGGTAGTCGTCCATTGAGGCGGGGCAATGCGAAACTTCTACACTTGCTTCCACCTGAGTTTGTTTCATCCAATGCATTTAAGTCTGTTGACTTTATGTGTGATGCCATTTTACCTGATGCCTTAATGTCTGATGCCTTTTAATCTGAGGCTTTTACCTCTGTAAAATTAAAATAATAAGTATTTATAACAATAACAATGTTGATAGCTATTTTGATAAACGATTATGATAGCACAAGAATTAAAATAATGCAAATGGGTAAATCATGTATAATAAAATGCTGCAATGTTCCATAAAAAACAGAATTGTCGATTTTGATTTCACTGTGACTTTATAGATTTGCAAGTGTCTGATGAGCAGTTTAAAGTCAGCTTTATTTATAGCTCTATGTAAGTCTGTTTCAAATGAGCTTCATAGTAAGAAAGTAACAGATTCAATGTAAACTTTAAATATGAGAATAATTCAATTTCTACTGTAAAGCAGCTCAAGTCAGTTCAATGTTGATTCAATTCAGTTCAATAACAGTGTCGATCTTGCAAAATTCATCAATCATGAAACAAATTTGATAGCTATAAAGCAGCTTATGAAGACAATGTTATCATTCAGCTCAATTGAATTCACGTTTTGTTCTCCTCCGATAATCATCCGTTGTTTTGTATGCATCAACGTTTGTTGTGACTGCTTTTGTGACAACCATGCTGAGTAGGCCAGAACAAATGGCTTTGCACAAGCTTTTCCACTCAAGATGGGTTCAAACAACCCAAGCACCACATGGTGGCACCACAGCAGCCCTCCTTCTCCTCTGCTCTGCACTGCCATTCATGGACATAAATACCATCATCTCGAGGTCCTTTCATCAGGGCAGAGTGTTACATCAGTGTTGAGACACCCAAATCTACAGGATTTGATAGATAAGTAGGAAGGCATCTGCTGACACTAAGTGCAATGATTAAAGATTTACCTCTTGTCATCTGAGATATGGCCTCTAAAAAAGCCTTGCTTAACATTTTAGTCCAGATAAATAGATTTAGTGTGGTGGAGCTTAGAAGTTCAGCATATTATTGAAAACCAGTTTTCTGGATCACAGGGTAAATGGGGGAACATACTTCATATCAGAGATTCCTGGGTGTCAAATAGGCTGTCTATAGGATTAACACTTGCTTCAGCAGATGTTCATTTCCAAAACATATGTCAGTGCTTAAGCCTGGTGTAAACAGAAGCTGTGGACTGGCTTTATCAGTTTTGGAACAGGCTTCATATTTACAATGCCTTAAGCAGTTCAGTTGCACATACTGGCCACAGCCAGTTGAAACATTGCCATCACCTGGACATAATAGAGAATTTAAACAATCATAAGCAAATCCTAGAACAAAAACACTGCATAACTTTAGACAAGACAAAATAAAGGTGGAAATGGAGACTGGGGGAATGAATTCAAGGAGAAAGTGATCGAATGAGAGGCATTAAGCTCAGCGCCACAGGTAGCGTTATAGCATCTGCAGCTTAGGTGTTTTAATGTGTTCAGCCCGTGGAGAGTCTGGGAGTCTTCCATCTGTTTCTATTCCAGTTTAAGGCCAGAGAGGGTAAATCTTCTTTTCTCCAGACCATTTGCATCTGTTGCTTATATTCACTGTTGGATAGGCGTTTATCCTCAAACAGAGCAGTTTCATCTTTCGAGTTTCTTTTACCTTTGTGAACAAATGTACTTATTACTCTATTAATTTATGAACATTTCAGTTGTCCAAATAGTCTAATCATTGAAAAAATGTATATCGCCTATCAATTGCATCACTTTGCATTTTATGAACCCCTTTGACCTAAAATACTTACTTGACATACCCTTGGAGACTTTAATTTAATATTTTAATAATAAAAATGCACACAGTTCTCTAATGCTGGTTAATGAAAATATTGAATTAAATATTTTTAATTATTTTAATTTTATTTTAATGCTTAATTGATAAAAAAATTAAATGTATACATTACAAAAAAATGTTTTGTTTGTATTGTAAATTTATTTTAATTTTTACAATTTATGATTAAATGAATTACTAGCTTTTCATCAACTCAGGAACCTCAGACATGATCATTAACCTAAATTAATATATCCTATTAAAGTATTATTCTTTTTTTATTCATAAAACTTAATGCGTTAACTATTATTGATGAATTGTGCCTTATGTTACTAAAATATTTATGATACTTAGAATTGGAAAATAATCATATAGGACAAATTTACAGAAGAGAGAATGTCATATGCAAATTTGGCATTTTGTGTATCTTTCTCATTATATTGTAATTATAGAGTATAATAGTTCCAGTACATTGAATGAAAAGTGTTTATCCGCGTTAACTGTTTGTAGCAGTCATTTTTCCATACTTTTCAGATATCTTGTTCTCAAATCAAGTGAAACCCCCGTGGTGGTCTATTACAGCATGTAAATATAATGGTTCTCCCTCTGTCACGAAACCTGGAAAATCCTTAATAAAATACTGAGAGTGATTAGCTGAAATGGAACTCAGAATGGACTGATACAAGGCTAATTATGCACATACTCAGGGCGCCTGTGTCCAAGACTAATGTACTGTGTTATGTAAATTAGGTTAGGAAGTTACATAAGGGCAATCAAATAGCAAAGCCATCAAATAAATGAGTTCTCAAGGACTTGGCAGCACCTCAGCCCAGAATTGTCTACCTCACTTGATGAATTGGAATAAAATATGATAAATCATAATTTGGGACTGTGTGAAACAGCACAGTCTTTCCATTTGCAAGACTATTTCATGATTTTTTTTCCCCATTCTTTTTTTATTAATACAGTTGTTAGTTGTTAAATTCTTTTGTTAAGACGGAGTTGTTACATGCTGTCTGTAGTAACTAGATGTGACACGAAAATCAATAAAAGTTATATCTTATGTGAAAGGTATAGTTCACACAAAAATGAAAATTCTGTCATTAATTACTCACCCTCATGTCGTTCCAAACCTGTAAGACTTTAGTTCATCTTCAGAACACAAATGAAGATCTTTTTGATGAAATCTGAGAGCTTTCTGTCCCTCCATAGACAGCTACGCAGCTGACACTTTGATGCTTCAAAAGAGATCGTAAATTAATCCGTATGAATTGAGCTGTTTAGTCCAAATTTTCTGAAAAGAGACGATCGCTTTATATAATGAATCTTTATATGCTAATAAAAGCCTAAATTAAATCTGTTCATAAACTCGGAAACGGAAGCTCAAGCATGTTAGCTTGATGTGCGAGAACCAATGAGATTCATTCTCTTGTGTTACGCAGCACGTTTGAGCTTCTAAAAGAGGTTTGTTCTCATGCATTAAAGCATGCATGGTTGAGCTTCTGTTTATGTTCGCTGATTAATGTTTATATGTGAATAAAAGACATTCAATCTGTTGAAAAGTGTCTCTTCAGAAGATTTGGACTAAACCGCTTAATTCATATGGATTAGTTTTACAATCTTTTTATGAACTTTTTGAAGCGTCAAAATGGTAGTTGCATAGCTGTCAATGGAGGGACAGAAAGCTCTCATATATCATCAAAAAGATCTTCATTTGTATTCCGATGAACGAAAGTCTTACGGGTTTGGAACGACACGAGGGTGAGTAATTAATGACAGAATTTTCATTTTTGGGTGAACTACCCCATTTAATCTGAGTTTCTGTTTTGACATGTAGCTGCGGAAGTGACCTGAAGTCATTCATTTTCAATGGAGCCGATTTCTGTTGACACGAAGAACAGCGATTCATAATATCTTGAAGTTTAACTTTATGCAATGCAGCGACTACAAATGAAAGCGATAGACAATGGAGCTAACATGACATGATCCATCTCCTGCAAGATGCTGCAGTTGAATACAAGACAGAGGAGAAGTTAATTTCACTGTTCTGTATGATCCATCTCTTCCCACATGCAGAGAGATAACAAATAGGAAATTGTCAGCATCCTGAGTAGGTTTCATCCATGCATCCATAATTGTTCACCTTGTTCATGATGCGTGATATACACTGCTGCAATTTATATGCAAAAAAAAAAACTTCTTGTAGAATGTTCATTTTGGCACTATAAAAATTGATTCCTTTTCAAAATAGAATGGCATATAATTCTTATCAACAATACATCTGATTTGTGATTTTCAAAAGCTATGGCCAGTGGTGCAGCCTAACGGTACTGCGACCTGGTTTGCATTTCTTTAAGGTAGCCAGTAAGAAATCCTATTGGTCCAAAATTGCTGCTCCACATAACTGTACACTATACATTGAATATCTTCTGATTGCCTGTGATTGCATCAGTTGCACGTTCAGCTTGGACAGACAAATCACTTGTACTGTGGAATCCTATCGTAAGAAATCGTATGAGAATATTTAAAATTATAAGCATGCACACACTCTTTATCAATGATTCACAAAGTCAATGACTGTCATGCAGAATGATCCATACCTCAGTATGTTTTAAATGAGTATAGTAAACTTTGCCAATTAAACTTCACTCTTCCAAACAAAGAGGTTTTTTGTGTCCTTGCAAGCTATTCTGGTTGCATTAATTGATAACAAAAAAAAAATGTATTCAGGCAAACTGACATCCACTCTTCCCTCACTTCACTTGGACTGACATCCACATAATACATGTAAATAAGTCAGTTCTATAAATATGTCCATCTTGTATTATGTAGATGAGTAATGATACAAGTGTGCGCTCAAACCTGGTGCTACTGCCAAAGCAGAGAAGAATTATTAGGCCTTCTATAATACAAAAGAAATACAGATGGATGTTGTGCAGGTGAATATATTATATTGCTTTTTGAAGAGTATTATGCACACAGTGCAGTGCAAATTATGTTTGTTATACATGATTGTTTTCAATTCTATTGCCGTCTTTTCATTTCAACTGTCTGCACAGGTACAAAGTTGATTGCCGCATCTTTTCATTGAATGGTAAGGAAATCGATTTTGTTTGTGACAGAAAATATCAGGATTTGATGTAATTACTAACAGTTTGTGGTTTCTGCATGCACAGAAATGACTGAATATTTCATTTAAGCAATAGTCCTGTCAGGAGTGTCTCAAACTTCAAAGTACAGCCCTTAATTTGCCTCTGGATAACTCAGTTTAAAAAACTCAATTACTAAACCTACTGCAGTCAGCTAAATGAAAATGAAGATCGTAGCATCGCAATCTCACCAAAGACAATTTATTACCAAAGTCTAGGTAAAAGTTGTGATTTAATGATCAGCCAGTTGATACAGAATATTTTAGAAATAACAGTAGCCAGGTTTTTTTTTTTTTTATCAGTTCACCAGTAATCTACAATGTCTCTTAGGAAGTTTATTTTTTGGAAGTTTATCTTCTGCTTACCCCATACCCTGCTTTGATCTGAGTGTAGTTTAATGGCCCAAGGTTTAATAATTTGCAAATTTTTAAAACCAAACAATGCATACGGTATGTTTGGTCTTATTTCATCAAATATGTACTTGATGAATATGGACTTTATACTCAAGTGCTTCCAAAGCATCTGTTCCGATATAGTCATGGCAATTTCTCAAATACTTAATGGCCTTTAATCTTACATCTCACAGCTTCAGATTTCATACTGTAAACATCAGTCTTCATTCACGTTGAGGTCGTGATTGCTTTTGGAATGATGGAGATGATGACTTGAGATCAAGAGCAGGGACTTCAGCTATCTTTTGTGTACACATGTGATTGAATTATTTGAAGCATTTCTTCATTGAAGCACAGGTTAAAATTCAGGGAAATGTGTGTTAAAGTGGATCTCTTGTCAAAAGTAAATACATTTGAATTTGAAAGTCCTTGTTGCATTTAGAGACATTTAGAGATATTTCAGAGGAAGATGCCCTTTGCACACAGGTCTGATGAACGTTTTATTTAAAAGAATGCAGATTACATTCAAATGCATACGTTGCTTTTTTTTATTACCCCATCACAATTTATTATGCTTTGTGCCTCTACATGCCTTTTTATTTATTTTAAATGGCCTTTTTTCATTCACAGTGCTGCAGAAAAAGAGAGGATTAGGAAATGATGGGACAGTGGTATTGCACAATATTGCAAATCATATTCAAACTTGTGCTTCTTTTTTATAATAATAATAATAAGAAGAATGTTGTTTTAAAAGAATGCTGTTTTTCTTTTGGTATGTTAGTTGAATAACTGTGTGCTTGTTTTGCTCATTAAGGTGGTGAATTCTACAGCCTCACGTGACGTATTTGTGACTTCCTGACACCACAGCTGTTTTTGACTATACCACAGCCAATTAGATCATCATATGGGTCTTATATTTTTAAGTACTGTTTTAATTTGTGTTCTTTTTTAAGGTGATGATATAACTTGTGTCATTACAATATACTGTTTTGTTCCATTTTATTTACAGTATGTTATTTCAGTTTCAGAAAATGACACCACTAAAGAAGCTCCTTTTTTCTAGTTACACATTTATTTTCTTACAGAATTATTAGTCATCATATGCCTGCTAATATAGTAATGCATTGCATTTCTTGGAAATCAAAGTACCTCAGATGTTTAAGGGAATATCTCTCTCCCTGACAGTTGTGTCTTTTTTACTTTTAAGAATAAGTAAAGCCTTTAGATTTATATTAGACTTTTTCCTCAATAAACTCCTAATTACTGCTTATTAATAGTTAAGGTAGTTGTCAAGTTTAGGTATTGGGTAGGATTAAGGTATAGAATATGATCATGCAGAATAAGGCATTAATATGTGCTTTATAAGTACTAATAAACAGCCAATATCTTAGAATTATGCAAGCTAAGCAACTCATTAATAGTGAGAATTGGACCCTAAACGTAAGTGTTGCTTATTTCCCTTATAAAATGTAACATTTAAAGGATGATCATTTTTTTAGAATACATTAAAAACCGTTTTAAAGAGATGTGCTAATATTCAGATATCACTGAGAAATATATTAACAGCTTATATGCGCCAAAAGTGTTGTAGTATTTTTAACTCCAAATGTTAGTTCATCAAAGGAAAAGTATTAATAACATTTCTCAACAGTTAAGATACATTTGCATGTGAAATTGCCTTTTCACACGAGTCTTTACCAGAGTAAAGAAAATTGAGGTAATTAGGAGGATATTTTCTGCTTTAAAAAAAAGTTTGAACTTGTATTAGACATTCATCTGTAGAAGCCCAATGGGAATTTCTACCATGTGAAGCAGAAGAAATCTGCATGTATAACTGACATCCACACCGCCCAAGGATATAGCAACCTTGGCAAAGAGTCCATTTGCCAGGATGGAGAGAGACTTGTGAAAGTCAAACACCTACTTATGAGACGAAGGTGTGTGCCAGCTGACATGAAAAATCTGGTGACTGGCCTAAGGGCAGGGTGGGGTGTTGATAGTGAAGGCAGTGAGAGTTTGGATTTCTTCCTGGATCCCGCAGCGCGCTGCATGAGGAGCCATAACTACAAGGGCTTGGACATTTGCTGTGACCTCTGGACACTGGTCATGTAGAAAAGACGTATTTAATATTTAGACTCTCATCAGTGTGGTACAGCATGCAGAATGTGATTGCTAATTCCAGACTTCGTAAGTCTTTTTCATTAGCGTAAAATGAATGCCATTAATTTATATTTATTTATATTTATTTAAATTATATTTAGACTGAAAATATCAAATAAATATGCAGTAGCATATTTTTAGCAAATGTTTGGAAATATATATATTTTAAAAAATGTCCATATGGGTCTGATTATATTCCCTCTTTTGTCTAATTGTCTTATATTGACTATATCACTGTTTAAAATAAACTATGTTTAATTCCTTAGTGAAATTCAAAACCGTTTATTGATCTTAAAATGAAGTTGTACTCTTCTACGCCGGAGTTGAGAACATGCTGTCCTAATAGTTAAGCAGTGTGAACTTCTTAGGACATAAAGTAGTAAGTCTAAAGGAAGGTGAGATAAAACTCATTATTCTATTATGAACTACATCCCTAATTAAAAACGACCAAATTAACCTTCCACTCATTTTTAAGTGACATTAAAGTATGGGTGTATTGCAGTAAAAGTTAACACTCCTCTAAAAAAAAAAAGGTAATAAAAAAAGATTTAATGAATAATTCAGTTTCTGGCCTAATCCAGCAATGAGAATACTTTAAAATTGACCCATAGCCTCTATGCTGTATTTTGTGTTTGTACAAGTACAATTAGCACTCCTATTGATTTGTGATGACATCTTTATTAAGGCACGTTTGGGGAAAACATGTCAATTGGATTTAGGAAAACATTTATAGTAAAGTAGTTTGTGATTGCACCCTGAGGGTCCTTGGAGATAAAATGTCAAGGCTGTTATTTTCTTTCCATTTTATGTGATATACCACCTTTGCAAACCTACATGATAGACAGACAAAATTTTTTGCTATATCTAGATTGCTGGAAAGCACTTTCACATCAAAAAGACGACTTTTTGAAGAAAAAGGTTTTGCATTATTGCTGCCTAGATAATTTCTGAGATCTGCTTTTTCTGGTGCTCTGAATGGCATTAATATTTAATCACATTATGAATTGGGAAGAGGAATACAATTACCAAAGTAAATACACCTGTCCCACCATGCAAGAAATTGCAAAAATCCCACAGCGCACAGCTTTCTTCCCTGAAGGTAAGGAGCGGGAGACGATTGCTCTAACTTTGAGATTTGCAACACTGTAATCCTTGACTCTATTTATTTGCTTTCCAGCATGCCGGTTCAAAGGGTCTCCATTGAGACTGAGTCTGTGTTATCCCTCAAATATTTATTGACTCACTTTGCTTGCTCTAAGAAATCTAATACAATTAGCAGACTTCTGGGACAGCCTGCACCTGTATTCATCTCTCAGGTCTTTCGTCTTGAGCATCGAGGAATATAAGGGAGAAACATGAATTATAGAGCTCCGTTAAAAAGATCAGTGTGCTTTAATGCCAATTAATTAAAATTTAAAAAATACTGTCTCCATCTGCATGCCTTTATTGATTAGGTTAGTGAAAGATTGGTAAATCTTGCTTTGTCAATGCTTTCATCTAAAATAAAATTCAGGCTTGTGTGCTAAAATGGACAATACAAAACACGTTTTCTCATTTGCTATCACTGCTCGTCAGATTCATGGTCACATAGGCGATTGAAATATGTTTATTTTCCTCTCCTGCATACAGTAGAGGAACACAGCTAAATGTATTCTGTAGTTAATAGGTTCACTTTTGTTGGCCAGAGATGAGCTCTTCATCTTTCTTTCCTTGCCCTTCAACTCACGACCAGGTGACACCAGCCAAGTCCTTTCGAAACAGCAGGCTCTCGTAGTCTCTGTTGGCAGTGTGTGTGGGTGTCTTTTGTGAATCTTTGACAGAGGCAGCCTTGGCAATAGAAAAGAGAAGATGAGAAGAGGAGGCTTTTGTGTTACATGAAGTTGAGTAGGAGAGCGAAGCTTCATCATAAGCAACTGAAACTCAATTTGCAGTACAATCAGACATGGACAACGTGTTTGTGATTCAAGTTTAAGTAAACATTTTGTTTTATCATGGCGAATAATTTTGAAGTCAATAGAGTTCTGGGAGGAACTTAAGTTAGCATTTAAGGATAATAATGTCTGGCATGTGTTTGCAGATGGCAAGTAGCTCACATATTTCTTAGAAAAAGCGTGGTTGTTTCTGAGATCCTATTAATTAACAACACAAGATTGCAGTTCAAGTAACAGTGCGTGAAACAACAGTGGATATAGTGATGATAACTTGATACATCTGAAAAATAGCATTAATGCACATCAAGGTGAAAACCTTGGTGAAATGGAAATGTTAGGTTCACAGTTATGCCTTATTTGTCTGATTGGACATGAGAAATGCAAAGTAAATCACGCTTTTTCTTCTTAATCAGAAATAATTGGTATGTCACCCCACTCTGTATATAGTGGCTGGTTTCATCTTCTGTACTGGCTGAATTTTTCATTGTTTTCTTTGGCCTTCCAATGTCATTCAGTGCTCTGAAGTGTTGTTTATGTTTTATTTTTATGGCTCAGAAAGCCTCCCTCTGCTGTCCCGAGTGCTGCTGGGTTGGAATGGCTGTCGATGGGAGATCCACTCTTCTGTTGAAACAGATTTACAGATGAATTATGCAAAATGGAAATGCCAGTGCAATTTTAAAGATTTAGTCAAGCTGGTTGCAGAGAACCTTGATGACAAACTCAGCACCAATATGTACAAATATTAACCTAAAACTCTAGTATTTCCAAGAACCTCAAATCTCTGCTCACATTTTGAGGTCGACTGCGATTTCTGTAAATGAAGGCCTTGCTGTGTAACTTGTGAGAATGTTGCTCCTGGTGAAGGCAAATGGTCATTTTTATGTTCTCTTCAAAATGATTTAGGTCGCCTTTACTGTTGAGAAGTGTTATCACAGAGGCTATAGGTTATAAACATCACAGCTTTTATCCATTATCCACAGGCCTCAGTGATACAGATCAATAAAAGAATCGCTTTCTTACAGAGATATTGCGAAAACTTTTTTTTTTAGTCAACATTCTCATTTTCATGAGAAAAACGTTATGCTTCTGATACTTGTGCTTACATTTGTTAAGTATACTTTTTTTTAGAATGAATATGGTTTCAAATTCAAAATGTGGACTTGGAAAGCAGAGTGCAATCTTTTACTGAAATTAACTCTGTTTTTCTCCTCTGTAAACGTGAAACCCTCTTAGACATTTCCAGATGTGATTGTGTTGCCTACTAAGTAATAATGGCCAAGTAGGTAGGCCTATAGATAAATAACAGTAACTATATAGACTTAAATGTGTTGCCTGATTAAATGGCAATAAAGAAAAAAAAGTGAAAAAAAAACCGAGAGACCAATAACATTAGCGTAATCTCTATTCAAAGATGAATTTCAGGACATCTGCTTTGACTAACCACAGTAGTTAAAGTTGTTCCATCCCATCTGAAAGAGGAACCCTCCCTCTTGAACAGGCTCCCAAATTACCAATGGAATGAAAAGTTTGGCTCTTTGGATTTCAGTAAGAGGGACTTCTGGGTGGAAGAAGGTTTCCAGAGGAGATCATTTTTGCTCCAGCTACAGTTATGGAGACTAACCCTTACTTCAGCAGTCAACAAGTCCTTTGCAAAGATGTGAGTATTTCATGTGCATTTATATGCTATATAAATTTAGATTTTCTTTTTATTGTAGGAAATCTAAAACCTCAAAGAATAAAAGTCCCAAAATCAAACTTCTACAGGAAAACAATATTCAGACGTAATAATAATTATCTTTAATGTATAAATATAAACTAAACTAAATTATACATACTATATATATATACATTTTTCGGAACACTTCAATAAATTTTTAATTTGTGTTAAATTGCTCTTTTGAAAGGTTGTGATATGTGAATGTCGGGTTGGATGTAATGTTAATCATTTCTGACTGCAAGGCTTTATGAGCGTTTCGTTTTTTGACTTGTTTTCTTCCTTTTCTCCAGCTGAGTGGCACGCTGTATGGCTAGACGTTTACTACTGTGCAAATGATTCCACATGACTTATAATTAAGCAATCAAGATAATTTTCTCAACATTGTATATGCAATCATATGTCTGCTTTGCTGAAAATCAAGTGGGTGGATTTCTTTTAGAAAATAATGTAACAACAAAATTATTAATATACACTTTCGGACTATAGCATAGAGCCAGTGATGATAAATATAGATTTGGGAAATTGTACAGCAGTGTGCAATTTCTTTTAAGAAGAAAGATCTCTATCGCCATCAATGATGTGAAATAACAGACAGATTAGAGGGGGATTCTGCTCGGTTTATCCTTTCAGATGAAAATTGTTTTAGTGCAACCATCTAGTGTCTGTTTTCCTTCCGTCTCTCTCTCTCCTCCACATGTCCTCTCTCATCTCTCGGCCTCTTTTCTCGATCCCTCCCTCCCTCCTGCTCTGCCTCTCTCTTTCTCCTATTCGCCCTTCCTCACTCTCTCTCTCTCATCAGCAGGGGGCCCTCGGCTCCCTTCTTCACCGTACACTCGCACTCAATCCCGCTACAGCAGAATTGCCTCGCTGATTCTTAACCTTAAACCGGTTTAATACTGTTTTGCTGGCAGCCGTCTGTATATTTTCAGAGCCATTATATTCCAAGCAGATGGAACGTTGTCCTCCAGTCAAGTTTCCACTGCTTATGCAACCTCTGGATTTCAGCACTATCTCTATTCATATTTTTGCTTCATGCAAGGGGAAATTCTTCTTCAGAGGAATTTTAGGCTTCTCTAATTGTTTGTCCTCCTGTTTCCCGTCATGTGTAGTGAGAGGGCTTAAGCTTGATTTTTTTTTAACAGGGTTCCGATGACAAATTCGATATGAAACTGTCTTATTCAGCGCATTCTATTTGTGCATACTTTTAAAGAAAAACTGTTTTGAAAGGCAATGTGTAATTATATATATATATATATATATATATAATATATATATAATAAGGTCCTTAAAGATTCCTATGTCTCAAATTGTGAGATAAAGTACAACCATAGTAGTCACCACCAAGGGCGGGCTTCTGGGACTTCAGCCCTGAATGATTTTTATCATCTTGTCACAATTTTTGTCACAAATAAAATTATTCAGAGCTGCAGGCTGCTCTATAAATCAAATGTGGTCTTGCGAGTCACATTTTGACTGTTTTGCATAAAGTCTGCCGCATTTTGTTATTTATTCTGTCACAAAGCGAAAGAAATGATGACGCCGCTTTCCATTCTACATACAACAAGTAATCAGAGAAAACTGCGTTGACTTTGGTCCAGCCAGATATCTTGGCAAAGTAGAGAATATTTTAGAGACATAACTCTGAAAACAAAGCAGAACATGCATTGATAATACAGCAGCTATATTTTTATATTAGAACTCGTAAACAACACATGCCGACTCAACACAAAAATGCTAATGAAGATCGAGTAACACTTTATTATGATGATCCCTTTTGAACTTTCTGTTGACTATAAGTAACTTTTCAACTACGTCAACTAACTCTCATTAGAGTACTATTATTAGACTGTCTCCTTAATATCTGCTGACTCTTTATTATGATGCTCCTCCAGCAGACATAAACTGACTATAAGTAACTTTGCATGTTATTTTCAACTTACCTAACAGTCTACTAATACTCTTCAAACACTCTAATAAGAGTTAGTAGACATAAAGTGAAACCGAAAACTATTGCATTTTAAAGTTGTGAAACATTTAAACCTTTTTATTATAATAAAGTGCATTATTCAATAGTTCAACAAATTAAACCATGCACATTGATAGAGGTCTGGGCTATAGACCTATGCTCTGAATATCCACTGAGCCTAGAACCGCACATGGTCACCATTGCTATTTCTGTTCTTTAAGCTTCTGTTTCGGCTAGAGACATTTGCTAATTGAAGCTTGTTCCTCCATATTTCATAATTCTGATTGGCCATGTCCTAAGAGATAGTGGAGCACACCACTGTGAATAGTAAGCTTTTAGACTCTCCCTCCTGGAACTCAGCCGGAACAAAAGCCTTTCTTTATTAATTTGCGGCCATAAGCTCCGGGAATTTACTCAGACAAACTTTTAATTTGGGACAATTTTAATAAATGTGACCTTTTGTTCTGATCCCGGAAGAATTCAAATTGCCCTTGTGATTATTTCTTTCTCAGTTGAGCACTGTGGGGACGTGTGAAACCTTTACATGGAATCACATCATATAAATATACAGATGTACAATAATGTGAATGTTTTTATAGGTTGAGCTGGGTAAAGAGAAGGAAAGAAAGGCCAGGTATCACGCTTACCAGTGTGCCGCCATCATTCTGAGTGTTGTGTTCCTGATACTGGCCCTCTGTATCTTCAGTCTGAGATATATATGGAGCCCAAACCCTGGGAAGGTAAGAGAAATCCAAATCTATTGTGCAGACCAAGAGATATTACTGAGAATGGTGCATGGCTGTGGATTAATTAGGAAATGATTAGAATAACAATCGTGGAATGGAAATGAAAGACACAGAAACATCTGCACACACTGTTTAGTATTCTTGGAACTGACTGAATCCAATCTTGATTTCCTTGGCATAAACAATAGCATCACAGAGTTGGAGAAAATGCAAGAATGAATAGATAAATACATAGTACGTTTTACATAATAAGACTGCAACAATAATCGGAACTGCAAAACATAGTTATTAAACTTCATAATTCCCCAATTCTTCTTGATACTAAAAAACAGTCAGCATGTAAGTAATTGGCAATACCGGAGTGTCAACATATACGCAAACCTTATGCTTCGGTATACTACGTTAAGCATAAATTCTCCCAGAGGATGTTACTCGTTTAACAGCCAATTCTTTTAGCGCATTTGCTAAAGCTCCAGTCTAATTTCTGCATCAGATATTTCACGCTCCTGCTTGAGGAGTCATCAGTTTGAGCAGCAGAACCAGTGAAGATTCTCACAGGGCATGTAATGGGCTTAATGACACTGGAAGTCTGGGCTGTAGAGATCAAGAGCGAGTGCTCACACTCTCAAACTGCTGCGGTCGGCTAACTAAAGGCCCGTGTAGTCGCTGATATCCAGCAACGAGCAATATAATGGTGCTTTAAAACACAATGATAGGCCTTACTGTTAGGGGGTCTCTTCTCAACAGCAGTCAGGGGGAAATATTAGGCAAGTGATGTGTGTGTGTGTGTGTGTGTGTGTGTGTGTGTGTGTGTGTGTGTGTGTGTGTGTGTGTGTGTGTGTGTGTGTGTGTGTGTGTGTGTGTGTGTGTGTGTGTGTGTGTGTGTGTGTGTGTGTGTGTGTGTGTGTGTGTGTGTGTGTGTGTGTGTGTGTGTGTGTGTTGTGTGTGCTCACACAAGTATGCCTCAGGTGCTGACATCAACAATGAAACCTGAATGTGCAACTATTGCAGCTCCAGGCATCACAATTCTGCAGCTTACATATGAATATTTCAAACCAACACTGCATATTTCATAAGCCACGCCTCCCCTTATTTATGAAATTTGAAATGTTTCTCGCTTTCCTTATTTTGCTAGGTAAGACATCAATTATTCCCATGCTCTTAAAAAAAACGACTCCTGACAAACTAATTAGAAGTCAATACATCAATAGGATTGTCTTTGCCAATCCCTCCATGTGGCAGCAGGGAGAGGCAAAGCGGTCTCCTGTGTCTAGCTCTGCATAAACTGTTGTAGAAAGGTAATTTGCTCTCCATATTGTATTTCAATATGACATGGTAACCACTTGGGAACTTCTTTTAATTACTTACAAACATATGTTGTTACAGAAGCCCAGGGAAGATAAAGAGTTAGCCATCATTCTCTACGCTACTATGTGTTTAAGAGAGGCGTGTGTGCGTCTAACTGTGTGACTGCGTGTTGTCCAAAGGCGCCATCATGTTTTTCTTGTCCTAATTATTGTTCTCTTGGTTCCTGCGGGATTAAATGCCTGTCATATCAGCTAATAGAACCGCTTTTAAAGCAATTGCCTTTAAAATGACACACATAGTAGCACTGCTGCACTTTTTAAAAAACATCTGCTGCAGTAAACTGATGTCATCAATTTTTTTGACCTTTCTGAATGCCTGTTGTCTCTTAAGGAACCGTGGTTGACAGACACGCGTGCAGCAGCCAAGCCGAATACTTTCAGGCTCCCTTATCAGGCCCGAACCACAGGCGTCTGTCATATTGACCGGGGTGTCTGAGAACACCTCGAATAGATCACACGAACAGCGGCGGAGAGGGGCTGTGAAATTGCCTTCGCCGCACACGTCTGTCAGGCTCACGAGACGCCCCCCATTATTCAAGCTGAAATTACTTCGCTCACCTTGTTGCTATGTTGTGTTTGCAAGCCAGCCTCGCAAAATGTGCCCCCAACCGCCTCTTAAGGACTTCTGTGTCCTGATGTGTATCTTAATGAACACAGTTGCACCTGCTCTCCAGTAATAGTGGCAGGTGCCGGGCAAAGAACGCCCCCCCGAGCAGCTTTGTTTACTAGCCATGTCCAGCAACCAGTTTTCTTTTTTCTTTTTGGACTGTTGTGTTGGTTGCAGAACCTGATTTCACCAGGTGTGGCATTTTACTGGATGAACATCTCTGTTGATCCTGGAACAACATTTCAATCAACCAATCGGATTTGAGAGACAAGTTTAAAGTTGAAGTCAAATTTAGGCTTACAACCTGGGTTAGGTACACAAAGATTTAGGCTATTTTAGGACCGCTTTCAGAAAGCCGACAGTGCCACAATCATGCCTTCCTGGAGTCTTTCAGGAAGGCATGATTGTGGCACTGTCGACTTTCTGAAAGCGGTCCTAAAATAGCCCAAATCTTTGTGTGCCCCTTCTCTCTCTACATGGAAAATCCCCAGGTCTTCGGATCTTGGGGGAGAATTATTTCAGTAATGAAGCGGACTGGCCAATCCGTAAAGCTGCCTTTGTAAGCACCTCCATACGGGAGGTGCTTTCGGGTATGCAATTTTCTTTTATTTTACTCATCAGACTCATTTATTCACTTATGAGCTTGTATTTTTACTGGGCTTACGCAATAGTCTCTGACCTCCACCTGGCTGAAGCAAACTGTTCCCTTGTAAAGGAGAGGCAGGGGAACATGACACATCCGCTCGACCCAGTCAGGGGCTCTCAGGTGGACTGTGAATGCTTGTAGAAGTGTTTTATATGTTTTCAGGTGCTCCCCAGGAATGAATTCCTGTTACTTATTATGAACGAAAAAGTGAGAGCCTGTGCAAAGGTAATAAATCTGTAGCTAGCTATTTTTGATGGTTTTTTTTTTACATGTTATATCAGGAACAATGACCTCATAGACAAAGACAAGCAAAAATAGACAAAATTCTAATTTATAAAGCAAAACAGCAGAACAAAAAAATGATGTCATGGTCATTCGTTGCTCTGGCAACAGCTGAACTGCCAGCAGCTCCACAGCAAAGTCATATTAACATCAGTAAAATTTAAGACATCTCAAATAGTACTTCTGGATGTACAATGGCGTTCTTGGTCTTTGCAAGCAACACATACAATATTCTCCACTTCATTATGGATGTGTGCTACCCATTTCCCTTACCCTCCATTGCCTCTTCCTCTTTCCCATCAAGACCCTGTTCCCCTGAAACTCAGAGAAAAGAACAGAGATCAGTTCTCTTTCTCTTCCACAATTTAGATTTTGATTGAGCTTTCACATCCTGTTTCGATTCTACACAGGGTGCCAAGAACTAGTCCTTGCCACACAGCTCTCTAACAAGAGAAAGAAATTTCATCAGATTAACTTTCCTGAAACCACTCTTGACACCACCCAGATCCATGGAATGTGCCTCATTATTTCAAATGGATTAAGGGTTAAATCTGTCAGCTAGATATGGAGTTAAATTCACAGTCATTGAGATGTGGCCAACAGTTAAGCCGAATTTCCCATTCTGATATAAATTATATCAATTTAACCATCTTAAAAATGGACTCAATCACCAATCAATGTGATGACATTGTTTTGTTTTGTTGCTTTAATGTGGCAGTTATCAAATGTAGTTTCCCAGAATACCTCAGTAGATGTGCTTCTGTTAGTAATTCAGTGTTAACAGCCCTTTGGGGGACCCTGCTTGATTCAGTGATAAAATATTAAACACAAAGATGATTGGCATCTCCTAGTGGGAGCTGAATGATTTCCAATGAGAGAGGCAATGCTTGCAATGTATTGACCTTCATACTGGTTGGAGTCATGTCTTTCAAATCGTCAACATTGAAATTATAGCATAAGAAAATGTTCATAATGCTGGATTTTTCATGACCTGTTGAAAGCATGAAGCATTTACATGACACTCAGAAAAACAAAACTGACATTATTAAAGGGCATCAAATGGACGTGTGTAAATAAAACATCACATTGCGAGCTTTTCACTTGACATAGCAACTATCTCACCAACAGACACCTTGAAATTGATCAGTGCATAATTTATCTCTTCAACACATGTTGTATATGAGGCAATCTGCCACAGTTTTTAAATGAAACAGAAAACAAGAAGTGACTGTCTATCACATAACAATGAACTACTTTCATTTTAGTTTAATGTTTAAAGAAATGGGAATATGTTCAGCTTGTTTCAAAGACACAAACACACCAGTGATAATTTGCGGGTGAGACACCACTTTTTGCCAGGGTTGATATTGTCCCTACCACTTTTTGAAACATCTCGCTGCACGGATATACCTAATACAAATGAAACATCTCCATTTGAATAGTTCATTTGTTAGTTCATTTGTTTAATAAGAGTCGATCTGGCGCTGAAATGTGTTGTTTTTTAAACTGGATTTGTATGTAAAATTCACAGTATAGATTTTTTCACACCAGTTTGTTATTGTAAGGGACATCAAAGTTACATTTTTACACCCCTAAACATGACTTCGAACAAAACGAACTGTGATTGGTTGCTTTACATGTCAGTCAGACGGCCTCTCGGCGGTTATTGGCCAATGAAAGTTGCTAAGGAGTCCAGACCTTCTGCTGTCAATCTAAAGGTCTGGCTATGCGAGACTACGTTTTGAAATTGAATTCTGGACATTGTAATGTTCATTTTTTTGCAATTGTTATTGTTGATAAATAAAATCAAGCAGTAGGTATGGCATCTCATCAAAATATAGATAAATCGCTCCAGAAAACACAAATAATAACACATACTGTTACATGCATGCATGTTTGCATCCTGATAAGCTACATAAAGGAGTCAAAATTCACAAAAAGCTTGATTAGCACATTACTGGTTCAATTAAATATGTCAATCTTTTATCTCACTCCTCACCACTGAGCTTCCGGTGAAGGGAAAATTAAATTTGCAGAACAGCAAAGATGAGGTACATTGAATAGCACCAATGACCTTGCAGATATTTTCCACAAGCTTCTGGATTGTGAAATGATTTTCATCAGCAACGTCAAGCTCATTCATCTACTAATGACACAGCCAAAGTTTGTAAGAAGAGTAAACATGAGGTGTTGATTCGCTCATGCACTACCTAGGTCTATAATTTTGCTCTCTGCTATAGAGGCATTGACGTAGACTGCGAAATCAAGTCAATTTAGCTCCTGAAAGAAAAGTAATTTATAAAACCCTCAAACAGTGTTGCTATTTGCAGTAAACACAGATGTGTTCCGCAAGCCAAGGTTAATACTGAATACGGATCTCCAGAAAGCCTGGCTGAGAGTATTAGCTTATTTTCAATAAGCTTTGAACATGCTTTAAAACTCCTCATCATTTAATAACTGGGCATGTCATTTACAGATTTTAATGAGGCAAAATGATGAAACATTAAAATATATCTGATTGCATTGGGAATGTGAAAAATAGCTGCATGCATGTATAATACATTAGCTACATGTGCTGTATGTGATAAAGTGACATTCAGAGAGCTCTCTGCTTCCTTATCCACTTGAAATCCTCAGTAAGTGGAAGATTTTGTGAACCTACTTGCTCTGCATTATACCGGAAAAACTAGCTGCTAAACTGAGGTGCGAGCCAATAGCGAGAAAGAAATGCAAGAAACACTTCATCATCAAGACCGGGGAGATGTGTTCTTAATACTCATTTGGGGAGGGCTGTGACACGTTATACTAAACCGTTTTTTTTTTTTTTTTTAACTATGCATTCAGAATATGAGAAATCATTGCTTTTACTGAAAGATAAAACACACAAATGAAAGGGAAGAACATTTATGGATGCATCATACTTTTTCAGTTATGTATTCGATCATGAAGATGAAGTACTTAGACCATGTTTTACTAAATACATGCATCAATAAAGAAATGCCTTTAGTTTCTAAAGTTAATGTTTGCAAAATTACTGTATGCTTTTTGGCAGAAATATCAGATTTGTGCAAATAACAAAGATATATATTATTTTATTGTTAATTTATTTATATTCATATATAGAGAAAATTTATAAAAAAAATATAAATTTATTTATATTTACATTTATTTAAAAACATTTTTTTTACATTTATTTATTATTTTAACCTTTTGTGCGATTAATCGTACACTTATTGTGAAATTAAGCATACACCATTTATCATTCATTTTGTCATCATTTGCTATGCAAAGTAAACACGATTGAACGGTGATTATCACAAAACTGTATTTTCTTCAAGCGTTTTTCAAGGTAAATTTAAGTGTCTTTCCAAGAAGGACACTTGGAGACTCCAATATATATGTATGTGTTTGTGTCATGAAACATTAGATGGTGCAGGCTGATCCTTAAAGGGTTAGTTCACCCAAAAATTAAAATTCTGTCAGTAATTTGCTCACCCCGCCCCTCTGTTTTGTGCATACACCGTTTGTAACACAATAACCATAACTCATTGTTCATTATAAACGTGGGATTATGAATTATATTGAGAACGTCGTACATAGAAAACATGCCGTAATGTACCGAGTGTAAACCTTAGCTGCATTCATCGTGAAGTGTGCAGCTAGCGATTTGCAAAGATTAATATAAATATTAATATAACGGTTAATAAAACGTAACACTCACTTCAGTTCTTCTGGAGGTGCAGCAGGAACACGAATAGTTGGTACCGATCCTTTTTTCAGGAGCAGCTTCTTATCAAAACCAGCTTTATACTGACCCTCCTCGTTTATAAAGCAGTCTGGTGAGAAATGATTCCCGCAAACATTAACACATTGACGTTGCTCGTGGGGAATATTCCCTTCGAAAACAAACTCAGCCATTGCGTCTTCAGTGGTTCAGATTTAGGAACATTAAAATGACTGCTGAGTTCCTTATTGCACCCAAGAATAGAACACCACTTCGCTTGGACTCCATTCTGCTCATAGACAGTGCTCCAGTATCAACAATGATACTGTCCGCGCGGATTATGACTGACCGCTCGCTCACGTCTCGAGCGAGGGTGGGTCTGTGCTGAAACGCTGCTGTCAATCAACAATCGTGGGATGGGCATCCGTTTTATTGACGTCACAAAAACGAATGGCTCAATTTGAGGCAGGGGAAAACATATAAAAAAGAGATTTAAACAAAAACATGGATGGATTTTTATCATTATATGATGGTTGTGTACAGGCACTGCCAACACACTCAACTTCAACTTGTAAAAGTGCATACATGACCCCTTTAAAGACATCGTTGAAATAGTCCAAGTGCACTGCAGTGGTAATTACTGATTTTCTGAGTTAAACTTACCCTTTAACTTTGTTAGCGATCACATTGTTATCTACCTACAGAAGCACAGCTGATTGGTCACTGTAGCATCAGCAGCCAATGAGCTTGCTGCTCAACATTCAAATACTTTCCATTGTTTGTTATTAACAGTCAGCAGCGCGCTTTCAGAAACCCTCCACCTTTCCCAGGTCCCCCATATAGATCTGCTATGTGAATTGTTTCATGTATGTTATACTGTATGTGCAGCAGCAGCATGTCTAAATATTTTTTTTATAAATAATATACATACACATAAAACATATGTGTACAAATATAAAATATAAAACAATATAAACAAAAACTTTTATGTTAGATATAAGTTAGATTTCTAGATATTTGTTTTGTGTTAGAATTGATTTGACAGCACAAAAAAAAAACATTACAGAAAAAAAGTATTATTATAATTTTTTTTTGAATTCACAGTGTATATATTATGTGAACAGTGCAACAGCAAAGAGCTTGTTTACATTTTAGACAAGTCAAGTTGCAATACCGAACTGGACCATGCTTGCATATTGAAGTAACAAGACTCCTTTAAAGCTGCAGTAGGGAGTTTTGAGAAAATGTTGACTTAGCCTGAAAATTTGAACAAGCACAACTTACAGGTCCCACCCCCTTGCTCTCTGCTGCGCTACAGCCCTCCCTCCACAGCTTGTCATCGGAGCCTGTCGTGAACGTGCAGGCTAGTAAACACACCGATGACGGCGGATTGAAAGTTATATGGCACATTCACTAATAGGGACTAAACATCAACAATATGCTTTACATTGACTATGGCCTGCCCATATTTTGACTACAAACTTGGTCCTAAATCATTATGTATTTTACAATACATGTAACTTTATAACGTTGCACTCTTTATACTTCACTCTATATGTTATAAATAGCTAGTAAGATATTTTTAATATAACGGTAACTAACGTTACAGTATGTAAGTAATTATTCTAGCGATATATAATGCTAGATAAGGTGTGCTAGTACATTATTTCAGCAACATGACAAGCCAGTGAATTAGCAGGTTTCAATTGTTGCTTAGCAGAGAGAGTGCGTGACATTTTATCTACATGTTATGTGGCTAGAGTTTTGAAACCGAGTCAATGGGCTCTGTCTAATTCTTTCTTCGCTTGTTTATCGTCATCGGTCTTTTTCCTTTTACCTCTTTGTTTTATGAGCAGGTGTCACTCGAGAATTGGCAGTTTAGGTTTGTTTCTCCGTCATAATCACAGCTGCAGCTCGCCGGCAATCTTGAGTTTGAACGACGGTACGCGCTCCGGCGCTCGCGCTGTGCAAGAGAGGGGCATGATCAGCGCGTACACGAGCGTGATTGACACTGCTAAGACATTCCTCCTGGCTCTGATTGGTTGTTTCTGACGGGAGCGTTGTATTTCTGCAAATGGCAATAGGACCACTGGGAGGAGGCAGAGGAGCTTGATTTTTACACAGATTATCTGTCTCATATTCTACTGTCAGGACATAATGACAGTTTTAACAAATATGTAAAAAAAATATTTTTACCTACAGCAGCTTTAAGTCACCGCATTTGTCTTTACCTTGATTGCAATCCTCATCCAGCAAAACTTCACTAAATTTGCGTAGGCCTATAATCTGGTCAGTGGGATGAACTTAGTTCAGTCTGTTTTTCACACAGCATGTTGTGTTGGCTTTCTTCAGAAACAATGACAGAGCTTGTGTTTTAAAGCGAAACACACACTGGAATGAAACGCAAGTCTCTGTTCTCTCAGCCATCTCTGATATAATCAGCCTGATTTTCTTTACATTATCACTAGCTGTTTGAATGAATTCGCTTAGCCTACTGTATTCATTGGACTGCACACTTCCCCAGAGTGTACCGGCTCAAAATGATCTGATCGCAAACAGAGATGTGAAATTGGGTTAAAGCGTTTGAATAGAAAGTTTAGCCTACCAGGGTTAAAACTAACCCTAACCCTAACCCTAAATGCTTGTGCCATTGTATGCTATCGACTTCTAAGATCATCTAACTATGTCAATAAATTACGTTAATGGCGCAATATATAATATTGATTAAAAAAATCAATTGATCACAAGTAATAGTTTCTTAGTACATGTAGGCTACAGTTAAACTATGGTTACGCAAGAAATAAGGAAAACCATTAAAGTTCCAATCGGCTAGTTAAATTAGGAGCTTAATAACTTTTACCAATAATTACCAATAACTTGACATTCTATTGCATATTTTAGATTTTTATTCTGTCCACTACTAAACTGATCCTTCAGATCCAAACTTTTGGTGAATTTACATTTGAAGCTTTAGTGGGAAATCTTGGCAAGCATTCATTTCCATCCTTTTTATGTATATCTATGTCTTGAGCTAAGCTTAAGAGACCAAAATAAACTGCTGCCCCTCCGTTCACCCAAGGCAAAAAGCACAGAGACCAGAATGTTGTTACTATGCGAGAGATACATGATGACTCCCCATCACTGGGGCTTTGCAGCAGCATAAATGCCTGAAAAACACTTTGAGAGCAGAGTGATTCTAAAGCTCATGGTCTCAACACTTGCCTCAGGTCTCCCTTCTTGCTACATTGCAAGATGGAGTATCAGATAAGTAAAATTCTGCTTTTAAGACAAGAGCTCCTATGAGATCTGCTTTGAATTAAGCGTGGCTTACAAAATAAATGCTTTTAGGAGGGAAATTATGTTGTCCAAACACCATTTTCTATTATCTACCCCTAAAAATCCCAGGTTCTTCTGTTAGATTTTCAAGCTGTTGTGCTTGGCTACACATAGCAGAGTTATTTTGCATTCACTGTGTACCTTTTCATACAAATTAGTGAACTAAAATGGTTGTACTCTAAAAAAAACCTCTAGTTTCTGGACCTTAGTCAATGGTTTTAAATAAAAACAGCACCTTAATAGTTATCTTCCTATGAAAGCAAATGGGTAGCAATTTGCCAATTTGATATGCAAAATGGCAAGGCAATATGTAAAATGGCCATGTATTTCTGTATTTAAATTTACATTTTCCATACCAAATATGCAACGTTTGTGTCACGTTTTGATGTGTTCTGTTAATGTTTTGAGATCTTGTTTCCCCCTGTCTTTGTGGTTTTTGGTTTAGTCCTGTTAAGTTTTCCCGCTCCTCGTTTGTGTTCAGTCTCATCACCTGTGTTCAGTTAATTATCCAATCATTTCAAGTGTATTTAAGCCCTGTGTTTTCTCCCAGTGTTTGTCGATCGTCGTCTATGTGTGGTTGTGTGTAAATCCTGATTTCCTGGAGTTTTGTTCTTGTTTCATTTTTGGAAGTTTCATTTTGTTTATTAAACCTATTATATGGAAATTCCGTGTCCTCGTCTTCAGCACCTGCACAAACCCTGACAGAACGATCGACCATAACAAAAAAAAAAAATGGAGAGCTGGAAGCAGGCCTTCGTAGGAACCCGGATGGCCATATTTCGTGGGACCCGTGGAGGTCGTAGTAGGGGATGTGACCGAGTTCTGGTGGTCCCGAGTCCAGTATGGCCTGAGCCCATTAGCATGCAGGCTCAGAGCCACGCGCCAGCCCGAGACCCTCGCTGGTCCCGTCCAGCCTGACGACCCTCAGCTGGCCTCCGTTCCAGCCTGGCCGACGCCCTGCTGCCCGTCCAGCCCTGCCGAGCCGTCTCCCGCTGGGTCCCGTCCAGTCCCGAGCCCTGATGCTGGCCCCGTCCAGTTCGACCATGCCCCGCAGGCCCGTGCCCCGTCCAGCCGAGCCCCGATTGCCCGTCCAGCCGAGTCCCCGATTCTGGCCCTCCAGTTCCGAGTCCCTGATGTGCTGGCCCGTCCAGTCCAGAGCCCGATGCCCGTTGACCCAGACCAGAGCCAGAGGCCCGTTGACCAGAGCCAGAGCCCCGTTGACCCGGCCAGAGCCAGAGCCCGTTGACCCAGAGCCAGAGCCGAGTTGACCCAGAGCCAGAGCCCGTTGACCCAGACCAGAGCCGAGCCCGTTGACCCAGAGCCAGAGCCAGAGCCCGTTGACCCAGAGCAGAGCCCCAGAGCCAGCCGTTGACCCAGAGCCAGAGCCAGAGCCGTTGACCCAGAGCCAGAGCCAGAGCCCGTTGACCCAGAGCCAGAGCCAGAGCCCGTTGACCCAGAGCCAGAGCCAGAGCCCGTTGACCCAGAGCCAGAGCCAGAGAGCCCGTTGACCCAGAGCCAGAGCCAGAGCCCGTTGACCCAGAGCCAGAGCCAGAGCCCGTTGACCCAGAGCCAGAGCCAGAGCCCGTTGACCCAGAGCCAGAGCCAGAGCCCGTTGACCCAGAGCCAGAGCCAGAGCCCGTTGACCCAGAGCCACAGAGCCCGTTGACCCAGAGCCAGAGCCGCGTTGACCCAGAGCCAGAGCCAGAGCCCGTTGACCCAGAGCCAGAGCCAGAGCCCGTTGACCCAGAGCCAGAGGCCCGTTGACCCAGACAGACCAGAGCCCGTTGACCCAGAGCCAGAGCCCGTTGACCCAGAGCCAGAGCCCGTTGACCCAGAGCCAGAGCCCGTTGACCCAGAGCCAGAGCCCGTTGACCCAGAGCCAGAGACCCGTTGACCCAGAGCCAGAGCCCGTTGACCCAGAGCCAGAGCCCGTTGACCCAGAGCCAGAGCCCGTTGACCCAGAGCCAGAGCCCGTTGACCCAGAGCCAGAGCCCGTTGACCCAGAGCCAGAGCCCGTTGACCCAGAGCCAGAGCCCGTTGACCAGACCAGAGCCCGTTGACCAGAGCCAGAGCCCGTTGACCCAGAGCCAGAGCCCGTTGACCCAGAGCCAGAGCCCGTTGACCCAGAGCCAGAGCCCGTTGACCCAGAGCCAGAGCCCGTTGACCCAGAGCCAGAGCCCGTTGACCCAGAGCCAGAGCCCGTTGACCCAGAGCCAGAGCCCGTTGACCCAGAGCCAGAGCCCGTTGACCCAGAGCCAGAGCCGTTGACCCAGAGCAAGCCCGTTGACCCAGAGCCAGAGCCCGTTGACCCAGAGCCAGAGCCCGTTGACCCAGAGCCAGAGCCCGTTGACCCAGAGCCAGAGCCCGTTGACCCAGAGCCAGAGCCCGTTGACCCAGAGCCAGAGCCCGTTGACCGCCAGAGCGTACCAGAGCCAGAGCCGTTGACCCAGAGCCAGAGCCCGTTGACCCAGAGCCAGAGCCCGTTGACCCAGAGCCAGAGCCCGTTGACCCAGAGCCAGAGCCGTACCCGAGCCTTGACCCAGAGCCAGAGCCCGTTGACCCAGAGCCAGAGCCCGTTGACCCAGAGCCAGAGCCCGTTGACCCAGAGCCAGAGCCCGTTGACCCAGAGCCAGAGCCCGTTGACCCAGAGCCAGAGCCCGTTGACCCAGAGCCAGAGCCCGTTGACCCAGAGCCAGAGCCCGTTGACCCCAGAGCCTAAGGCCCGTTGACCCAGAGCCAGAGCCCGTTGACCCAGAGCCAGAGCCCGTTGACCCAGAGCCAGAGCCCGTTGACCCAGAGCCAGAGCCCGTTGACCCAGAGCCAGAGCCCGTTGACCCAGAGCCAGAGCCCGTTTGACCCAGAGCCAGAGCCCGTTGACCCAGAGCCAGAGCCCGTTGACCCAGAGCCAGAGCCCGTTGACCCAGAGCCAGAGCCCGTTGACCCAGAGCCAGAGCCCGTTGACCCAGAGCCAGAGCCCGTTGACCCAGAGCCAGAGCCCGTTGACCCAGAGCCAGAGCCCGTTGACCCAGAGCCAGAGCCCGTTGACCCAGAGCCAGAGCCCGTTGACCCAGAGCCAGAGCCCGTTGACCCAGAGCCAGAGCCCGTTGACCCAGAGCCAGAGCCCGTTGACCCAGAGCCAGAGCCCGTTGACCCAGAGCCAGAGCCCGTTGACCCAGAGCCAGAGCCCGTTGACCCAGAGCCAGAGCCCGTTGACCCAGAGCCAGAGCCCGTTGACCCAGAGCCAGAGCCCGTTGACCCAGCGCCAGCGCCAGAGCCCGTTGACCCAGACCCAGAGCCCGTTGACCCAGAACCCGTTGACCCAGCGCCCGTTGATGTCAAGTCAGTTCCCGATCATGAGCCTGTCCTCCCCAAGAAAATTTTGGGGGGGCGCCATACGCCTTCGCCGTGGCCGGCCAAAGATCCACGGAGGCCGGCCAAAGATCCACGGAGGCCCGAAAAGATAACACCGCCATGGCCACCCGAAGGGTCCTCACCGCCATGGCCACCCGAAGGGTCCTCACCGCCATGGCCACCCGAAGGGTCCTCACCGCCATGGCCACCCGAAGGGTCCTCACCGCCATGGCCACCCGAAGGGTCCGCACCGCCATGGCCACCCGAAGGGTCTGCACCGCCATGGCCACCCGAAGGGTCTGCACCGCCATGGCCACCCGAAGGGTCTGCACCGCCATGGCCACCTGAAGGGTCTGCACCGCCATGGCCACCTGAAGGGTCTGCACCCGCCATGGCCACCTGAAGGGTCCTGCACCGCCATGGCCACCTGAAGGGTCTGCACCGCCATGGCCACCTGAAGGGTCTTCACCGCCATGGCCACCTGAAGGGTCTGCACCGCCATGGCCACCTGAAGGGTCTTCACCGCCGTGGCCACCTGAAGAGCCTGCACCGACTTGGACGCCCGAGGGTCCCACAGCTCCGCCCTGGACGCCCGAGGGTCCCACAGCTCCGCCCTGGACGCCCGAGGGTCCCACAGCTCCGCCCTGGACGCCCGAGGGTCCCACAGCTCCGCCCTGGACGCCCGAGGGTCCCACAGCTCCGCCCTGGACGCCCGAGGGTCCCACAGCTCCACCATGGCCACGCCCACAGCCTGCTCCGCCTTGGCCACGCCCACAGCCTGCACCGCCGTGGCCACGCCCACAGCCTGCTCCGCCCTGGAGGCTTCCTGGACCTGCACCATGCCCTCGTCAGCCTCCAGGGCGCCCACCCTCCCACCCCTTTGGATGTTATACGGCGCGAGGACGCGCCTTCGGGGAGGGGGGAGGTAGTGTCACGTTTTGATGTGTTCTGTTAATGTTTTGAGATCTTGTTTCCCCCTGTCTTTGTGGTTTTTGGTTTAGTCCTGTTAAGTTTTCCCGCTCCTCGTTTGTGTTCAGTCTCATCACCTGTGTTCAGTTAATTATCCAATCATTTCAAGTGTATTTAAGCCCTGTGTTTTCTCCCAGTGTTTGTCGATCGTCGTCTATGTGTGGTTGTGTGTAAATCCTGATTTCCTGGAGTTTTGTTCTTGTTTCATTTTTGGAAGTTTCATTTTGTTTATTAAACCTATTATATGGAAATTCCGTGTCCTCGTCTTCAGCACCTGCACAAACCCTGACAGTTTGGAGCAAAATGCTAATTCAAATTCAATAATATAATTTACATTTGCTATTTCCTAAACTTGTTTTAAAATATATTTTAAACATATGAACGTTTTATAAGTTGCAAAACTAAAAAGTATTACAGAAATGATTAGATATGTTTAACATGTTCAAGCAAAAATTTTAGCAAAATGATCATTTAAATGGTATTTTTCTTAATTGCATTTACACTCACAGTTAAGAGTGATTGCATTTTCATTATATGTCCAGCAATGTAGAAAAATTCAATGTGAAATTGAAAATGCGATAGAAATTATTATTTATTATTAGGCCTATTATTAGTCTTTGGTTATTAACAGCGATACTGGCAGATGAAGTGAAGCAAGAACAGAGAAATGTTAACAGAGAAAAAAAAAGATTATTTGCCTCCGTCAGTGATAGAACCAGAATGTTGTTAGAAACATATAGATATGGTTAGTAGAATTTCTCGCAGAGAACGTGCATGGCGCTCATGCACCTTATCATTTTGCTACAAATATTTGCTTCAACATGTTAAACATATCGAATCATTTCTGTAATACATTTTCATTTTGCAACTTATAAAACATTAAAATATGTTTAATAGCCTACTTGGTTAATATTAAATTTTATATTAAAACTAGTGTAGGAAAATTTTAATGTAAATGATATTATTAAATTTGAATTAACATTTTGCTCCAAACATTGCACATTTGGTATGGAAAATGTCAATTTAGATACAGAAAAGCATTGCCATTTTGCATATAACATTTCAAATTGAAAATTGCTACCCATAAGTTTCCATACCCATATGCTTCCATCCATAATGATGTTAATCAAATTATCCTGTGCATCTGAAAGCTTAAAAACACTCTCACTGCTCTCACATGCAGTCTGAATGCCACTTAGCCACATGAGTATTGAATGTCTTCAGTCAATTTAGTCATTTTTAGTGAGTCTGAGAAACAATCAGGGTCATCATGTCCTCTCCCACTGTAAGAGACGTTACTTCTTTCGCAGCTACATGGCTCTGGACCCAGTGCATCAATGGGCATTTAGCTCCATATTTGCCTAGCAAAATCTGTTATATATTCACAACAATGTACCAGAGTGCGCCAGCATTTTGAGCAGTGTTTGATGAATATTTCATGTGGTACCCTGTACCCTATTATGACGGAAGATTGGCCTGCATTCTAACACTGCGAGGCCATTCAGAGGAACAATCAATTATAGGAATCATCGTGTGTTTTTCACTCGAACAGCAGTCGCTCAAACCTCGCAAAGAAAAGAGAGAAAGAGGAGGAAAAAAAGCTTGAGACTTCCCAGTATTCTAGGCAAAGGTCTTTTGTAACCTCTTGGAGGTTTTATTTATAAACTCCACATCAGTTGTTTCCACCCTTCAGCACAGAGATATCAATCACAGTTGTGAGCAGAAGCTTGGGAGTGTTGCATCACCCAATGTCCTGACAATGTTCTTTTGTCCCATTGAAAGGGCTTTAGTTTATTTCCTAGGGGACAAATTCTGGAAGATTCATAGCAAAAAAAAAAAAAAATCAGAATTCAAAGAATAACAATGTACCAAAACACATTAAAATATGCATGTTGATCTCTTTTAACCTATGTCTAAATATAACAAAAATTGCAAGTTTCATGACATTGATGATATCACTTTTTAAGCCAGAGTTAACCCAACCAGAAGGGTATTAAACGGCACTTGCTTGTTGATTTTTAACGGATCATAAAGGCAAACAATGATTCAAAGTGCAACGTCCCAGTCCCTGAGCCTGCCTTACAATTGCGTGCTGACTAGGGAGAAAACGCAATTGCTCCCAATGCTCCACGGCCTCCCTCCCTCCTGAATATAGCTCTATTACCCGCACAGTAGCTCAGATCAAAGTGATTTATCGCCAGTGAGAGCTCAAGTTGTTTAAAATGGCTAGTGCGATTAGTCATGTATGTGCTGGCTCTGAAGAAAGGGACCGGGGTGCCCCAGCAAATTAAAAGCAGCTGCAGATGCGAGTCAACCACGGCAAGGTGGTCATACGTGGCAAACGATAGAGACTCGCAGGGGATCCGGGCGGAGAAAATGGGTCATTGCACTCCCTTCGTGGTGAGGCCCTCGCCTGTGAAGGAATTCTCAGTGAACCTCTGGAGTATAAGTATAGAGGAATGAGCTTGCAGCTCTCAAACAATTGAGCTGCTGAAATTCCTTCTCTATAATTGCTTGCAATTATGCATTTAAAATTCCACTGAGAGTTCAGTTCTAGCTATAAAGAGGCATTTTAAGTCAATTGAACAATTTACAGTGCCTAAGATGTGAAGTATACCGTGTGAGTTATTACAATAGTATAGTCAGCATCAGAGTGTACACAGTGTTAAGAAATATGCTCTGCATTATTGCATCACTCTGCGTCCACTAATGTGATTTGTACTGCGATGAGTGCCAGCCCACTCTCTATTGTTTATTATTTGTGGTGCACATTAAACGTAGCTAGTTATAGACAAGCAGTGATTCATATCCCTTCTGTTCTGCATCCAAAATGTCCGCAAGGGAGCTCACTTCTATATTTAATAGTTCGCTGTGGCTTCGGGTGAAGCAAAAGTCGATTTTAACTCTGTTGTTGACAGAGTTATAATAAGAAATGAACGAGGCACAAAAAGAGCCTTAAAACAAGATGCTCTTGGCCTCTGTTCCTTATGTAAATGGCTGTAATTAAACATACCATAATAACAACCTCGTGTATTTTCACGGCATGTTTTTTAAAGTCTCATCTGAGGTAGCCATTATTTTCAGATGTGCTTTTGATGCTTGGCCTTTCATTTCAACAAACAAGACCTTTGTGGGTTAGCATTGCTGCTATGCTCCTCCCAATTTAGCCAGATGTAGACCAACCTTTGGAGGTATTTCTTAAGATGATAAACTATAACCTGACAAAGAAAGTGAATGGTGCTCCCTGAGGAATAAATGTCACCTATTAGCTAGTGACCATCCTTTTATTCCATTTTCAAAATAGGCGGCTGTCGAGAAAGCAACTGCTTTCTCCAGATGCTGTGCTAAATGCATCTGGCAGCCCTGAAAGCATTCCCTTCGCATTTATCTTAACTGTAATAGTCATACAGCCTGACAAGCCTTGTCATCGGTGTCTGCTTCTATAATTCCTTTGTCTCTGAACAGCAAAAAAAAATGTCCCCAAACCGAACACAAACATAGTGAGAGGTCTGCGGCTAATACCTGATATCTGAGGCTTTTGATGGGAAAAATAAATGGAACAGGAAAACCATTTGCATTTCATAGAGATGAACCTGTGATGGAAATGAACCCACTGTTATCTGCACCATTCAGGGCAGATAAAATGGAGTCAGGCCAGATCAGGGCGGTAATGAAGAGCCCATCAATGGGCGAATTGTTATCTTTAGCGCACGTTGAAATGAGAATATCATTTAATTCCTAGAATAATAACTAAACAGTAGCTCACGCAGTGGCTTTTTGACATGCATTGAGCACATGTGAATGCCATCTGCACCGCTGTCTCCGACTGATCTGGAGAAGTTATTTCCTGAGGGGATCTTCATTTTACAGCAATATACCCCGGAGTTTCTTTATTCTTTCTTTCTTTCTTTAGGTTGTCTCATTTTTTAGAGAATCCAGCTTTCATTATAGCTCATACAGTAGTGTTTCTTCATCTTTTCATGAGATGAAAGCCAAGCTGTCGATCTAATGAAGGGTGTCTTTAATTTTCCTTAAGGCAAAAGAAACCGAAGGAAATAGGGAAGTTGTAAAAGTGGCAGTGTTGCTGTGGTGGCTGTTGTGACAGTTGCAGCTGTGTTCGTTTTGAATATGCAATAAAAATGTACTTCTTTTTCACCCCCCGCCAAAAAAAAGTGAAAAAAAGATAGGAAAGATAGGGGGAAAAAACTCCTCTTATAACAACATTTCAGAGGGGAGCTCAACCCTATAGGGAGGAATTTGCTCTGCTCATGTGACTACCCATGTGAATAGTAGTTGTTAAATCATCATTTGCGGGAGTGCAGGGAGCATGTGGGGAGCGGGGTTGCTGGAGAGAAGCAGAGGAGAAGAGACGACCGCACACCCTGCAGGTGATTCACGTATTTCAACCAAACCAGAAGTATATCTACAGCTGTACTCATATTTTCTGCGTCAAAGTACTACACTTCAGTGCTGACTGAAAGCCAGTTAGTGTTTATTTTGTTGGGTGGCATCTGTCAGCCCTCGGGTCTGATAGATTTTTTCACTCACTTTGTACATCTACAACACCAAACCCATAATGCACAGAAATAAAATAGCAATTCTGAAAGGAATATGGATATTCCTGAGGCACACGTTGAAAAACAACGCAATTACCCGAGTTTATCACACTCCTCCACAGACAGGCTGGCAACATGGCGGTGCTACTGACCCTGGTACGTCTCAGCAAGGTAAGGACACAAGAAGTCATCGTCTCACTTCTGAATGACAGCCATCATGTTGTGCTCTGACGGGCGGTCATATCTCTGGGCCCTTAAGGACAACAAGGGGACATGCTGTCATGAGCATACTAGCCTCTCTCCTCCACTCACCTGTGACAGTGTCTGGACGACCTTTAACGCACGCCCTCAGGGGACCAGTAGGGCACGTTGATGCAAAACACTCTCAGACTTCATTGGCTTCCTTGTCTGTTATTAATTCTCCTCGAGGTGGGTCTCTCCTGAAAGTCTCTGTATGCTGGATGGCAAGAGCCACCTCAGAGATCAGACATGCAGCAGATGAAAATAAGTAAACAAGAGAACTCTGAAAACTTCTCCACATGTTATATCATGAGTACTTGAAGCATATTGAAGCCAGGTGGCATCACTGGGAAGTAGATTACTGGGTAACCCACGTGCATTCTCAATGCATAGAGCGTTATAAGACTGAAAAGCTCCTGTGGTGGACAGATGACATACCTGCAAAAATGTAAACAAAAGACTGTGTTTCTCAAATGCCTCTTTTATAAAGTAATGAGTTTAGCAGGAATTGAGAGCTCAAGGCCTAGGCACTAGGGACGATTTTAACAATATATCATGAGCAGACGCTGAACCTGCCAGTACATTTTTATGATCTCCAAGGGATACAATATTACATTTTCTCTGTCCTGTAATATAGCTTTTTTCTTCTTTTTTTCTTTTGAGACCAACTAAGCGAATCAATAGTGTGGGCAAAAACATGTCTAGGAAATAGTGACATGAAGCAAAAGACAAGTTGAAATTTATTTTAAAACTAGAACTGTCAATCAAATTAAAATCATAATAATTAAATTAATTACATGACATTCCAATTAATGAGCCACAATACTTTAAGTCATTTTTAAGTCATCACTTAAAATTAATCCAGCATGGATACACATCTCTTAATTTAATTTGTCCCTTCAACAGCTGTTATTTTTAATGAAGAACACTTCTTGAAACTTCTGGAATTAAAAATAAATCACAGTTAATCATTTTTTACTACTGATTGTAATAACATCAGAGTATTACTACATGTGGGGGGCCTTCGAGAAACAAGGTTGAGAATCACTGGAAAATATCGATATTTACTGAGAAAAGCAACGAGAGGAACGTCTGCACTTTATCCACTGACCACGATTCAGCCATTTCTTTTTTGGACGTTTTTTTTTTTTCTTTTCTTTTTTCTTCAAGCAAGTCGTTTTAAAACAGGTGCTACAGCGGTGGCTGTTACTGGCTATTTAAATCTAGCGGGTCTGATGTCTCGCAAATACAATGATGCTGGTAGTGACGATTCTGTCTGACCAATCAGTGATCTGCAGTGTTTTCACGTCACATTTTAGTATCGGTACGGTACGCTTGGAACCTCAACAGAGGTGGTACCATTTAAAGTAAGTCGTGCCGAGCCGAACCATACCGTACCAAGCAGTGGAAAAGCGCCAAAGCATGCTGTACCGAACCGTGCCGTACCGTACCATGCAGTGGAAAAGCGCCATAAGATTGTCTTAATGTAATTGTATTTTTTTATCGTATGCATTTTTTATGCAATTAAATCACACTAATTGAACATCTTACGCTGATATGTCTAAAGTATTTCAAACAGTTATTTTATATTTATTAGCATTGTAATATCACCTCCATTTGCAATAGTTTTAATATGTTGTGTGAAAACTGTGGCATGACAGTAGTTAAATTGTATAATATTTAAACATGCTAGGCATTTGCATGATCACCGTAGGCTTATTGAGTGTTGAAATTTGGGAAAGCAAACACTGTATCACGCGAATCAATGCTATGCTTAAAGTATCATCATAATGGAGTGCTAATGGAAACATTTCTCCTTGTGTTTCTGCTTGAACCCCATACTCTGCTGTAGTGCTGAGAGCAAATTTACTTTCATTATCATTATTTCTTAGTAATATCCTTTTGTCATCTATTCGGGTAACTTGGATTCAACAAACAAAGCGCAAAGTAGGCAAAAAATGTGTTAAATATGCTCAAGGGGAAGGTCTTGTGAGGTTTGTCATTAAAACAGTAGAGCAATAACAACAAAAAAGGGAAGGGGGGTTTAAAAAGCTCTGTGATTTTTAATCAATAAGAACGCCTGCAGAAGCTTCAAGCTGGATTGACATCGACAAGGACCTTCACAGGACAACCAGTTCATTAACTCTTGATCATGTTCTTAAAGAAATAGTTTGCCCCAAAAATGAAAACTGTAAAATGATTTACTCACCCTCATGTCATTCCAAACCTAAATGACTTTCTTTCTTCTGTGGAACACAAAAGGAGTATATATATAAGTATATATCGACTGCTCATTTCCATATAATGAAAATTAATGGCAACTGGGGTTGTCACTTTTCAAAAAGAATGCAAAATACCTAAAGTTAATTAATAACTTTGTGAGATAAACAGACACATTGAAAGTCATTTCAATCAATATATCATCAACAGAACAAAATTAGCCTCTAAAACTGCAAGAATAAAGCGTCCCCTATCAGTATTGGAATATTCTATATTTTGTTGTCTTTACAACACACTGTAGTCCAATCTGTTATTCTATAACCACACTCACATGCTTATGTCTACACAACTTCCTCTTTTCATATAGATGAATGCAAATTCACATTTGTGCAGAAGTTACTTTCAAGCTAATTTCAATACACTCTCCACAACAGAGCTAGTCGATATTAAATGATGTGTTTACTGCTCTATGCTACACTGCATAAAGCACTTTAATAATCAGAAAACGCATTGATTTGTGACATTTATCTTAATGTAGTGTTATATTTGTGCTTGTGCATCTTTTGCCGTACGTCTAAGCATAACATATTACTCAGAAATACTACTGAGACAGATGAGGGTGAGCTCAGCAGTGTAATTTCTCATCATAACACAACACACACACATAAATATTAATAGCAGGGTTTTTGGCTGGTGGGCATGATTCATTTTTGTAGACAGAGAGGAGCCACCCATGCATGCCCAAAAACAGCATTTAAGAAAGCGCTGAGATAAACAGCAGCGCTGCAAGGCCCGGCAACAGGGGAAAGCCATCCGAGACCTCCGAGACCGAGACAATTCATTTGTTGAGTCTACTTGAAGCAGACGTATGCCAACTACCAGATCGCATGCTGCTAGTCAAGCCTGAGCAAACGTCTGCACTGACTATCTATGATTCTTGGACAAATTCATATTAAGTGCATTCATATTAAAGAGTTAGTTCAACCAAATACATCATTCACTCACCCTTGTGTCTTTCGAAAATGTAAGACTTCTTACTGTATGTGCAACATAAATGAAGATAAATTGATAAATGTATAAAGTGTTTTGTTCATTCAATGAAAGTCAGTGGGGTCTAAAACAATCCTGGACCACTGACATTTAAAAAACATGACATTCTCTTTTGAGAAGCAGTTAAGTGGCGATGGGAACTGGATCCGAGATCCTAGATACAACAAGTGGGCACTTAAAAAAGTATGAATGGTATTGCATTATATAGTCCGTTTTTAATATATTTAAATTTAATCAAATCAGCCAGAGGAGGAGGAGCTAAACCATACATAATCTTATGAACTAAACAAACTTTTTTTTAAAGTTCCCAGCTAAACAAGTTATACTTATTTAAAATTTGACAATGATGAAAACTAAATAGTTTATCTAAAATTTTAAGTGCTTGTTTGTATAATAATTCCAATGGTTTTAGAACTATCAAATGTGTATATGACCAGCCGGTCAGACCGGTATTTACATTCTGAAACAACCTGTAATCTCTCTCCAAAATAAAAAATATCCTGCTTTATATCAGCACTATGTCCTTTAGAAAAGAACATACAGGCTGTTTTTGACACATTTACTTTCAGATAACTCTGATTAAGCCAGGATGTAACTTTTGCCATAACATCTCTCAACTTTTTTGCAAACTCTTCTGCATTTTGTGAAAAAGACTTTATCAGCATTTATTAGGATATTACATTGTTGACACACAATGGGTAAATCGTTAATATACATGCTAAAGAGAATTGAGCCCAGTATGGAACCTTGTGGAACACCAGTCAGACATAATAAATTAGATTTAAAATGATGATTTTTTTACTTAGAGAACTGAAAAATGTACAAAATCTATTGAAAATTTTAAATTGAGTAGTTTATACAAAATATTATTATGGTTTACAGTATTAAATGCTTTCTGCAAATCAATAAATACAGCCCCTACCACTCCACCTTTATCCATTAATGCTTTTACCTTTTCTATAAAGTAACATGTTGCCGTTTCTGTTGAATGATTTAAAATGATTTTTTTTTTTTTTTTTAAAAGAATAATTGTAAATAAATATTATTAAGATGATCAATAATTTGTTTGGCCACCAGTTTTTTTTAAAAACCTTTAATATTGTAGGTAGGACTGACACTATAATTACAAGTTAAACGAGGGTTGCCTCCCTTAAATATAGGAGCCACAACCGCTGGTTTCCGAGAATTAGGGAATATCCCTAGATCTAATTAAATATTAATATGTGTTAGAGGGCTAATTATTGAAGAACTAATTTGTTTCAGTAAAAGTGTGTCCTTCCATGACCTTTCAACCTCTAACTTAGTACTGGTCTTAATACCGAAGCTGTCTCACTAGCATTAATTGTTTGTAAATAAGGTTGTTGTGCTGTTAAACTTTCAGCTATTTTATCCACTGACTCAATAAAATAGTGATTAAGGGCCTGTGCCACATCAATCGGGCTCTGTAAAATTGTATCTTTAATCTTTAATTCAGTTGGACTTGTTTTAATATTGTTTTGACCCATTTATTTTTTGATCTGTCACCATATTGTTTTTGAGTTACCATAAGAATTTTCAATAATTGTGATACAAAAATCTGCATTTGCTTTCCTTAATACTCTTACCACCTTATTTCTTAACATTACACATTTATTTCTATCATGGAACATCAGTCATGGACCATTTTTGTGAAACATGTCCATAGTTAAAGGGTTAGTTCACCCAAAAATGAAAATTCAATCATCGTTTACTTACCCTCAAGTTGTTCCAAACCTCTATGTGTTTATTTGTTCTGCTGAACACAAAGGAAGATATTTGGAAGAAAACAGATCTCATTCCCCATTGACTACCATAGTAGGTATTTTTTCCTACTATGGTAGTCAATGGGGAATGAGATCTGTTTTCTTCCAAATATCTTCCTTTGTGTTCAGCAGAACAAATAAACACATAGAGGTTTGGAACAACTTGAGGGTAAGTAAACGATGATAGAATTTTCATTTTTGGGTGAACTAACCCTTTAATGTGATGAACTACACGTGTCTTTTCTGCTAGTACACCTGTGTGAACTTGAAAAGAATTGAATTCATACATCCACAAAAAGGTACTGACACCAGTAGACAAAGTAATTATTTTTAAAAAAAAAAGTTAATTTAGCTCTGTACAGAGCACCTAAAGGGACATGGTGATGGAAAAATGTGAGATATGAGAAGTTATGCGATCACCCAAGAAACTTTGTGTTCCAGAACTCAAAGAACAAAAAAACAAAAACATTTGCGAGAAACACATTGACATTTAATTTTTCCTCCATCACCATCCCTTTAGGGGCTCTGAAGCTCTGAGAAAATCTCTGGCATCATTTGTTTTGTAAAAGTCACTTGATATTTTATCTCATGCAATAAAATCCATTTACTGCAGTTTTGATACTGCAGAATTGGTATTGTTGCAGATTGAATATTTTAGTGGCACTGTGTTTTTAATTCTGCGTGTTGGGTTGTATGTGTCTAAACAGGTATATGATCATCAGTATAAAGCTGTGCTGGATGGAATGGAGACTGAGAGCATGATGGAAATCAATCCAGCGCAACGCATCGAGATCTTCAGGATGGGAAATGGCACAGACGAGGTCCTGGAGGTGCACGACTTCAAAAACGTAAGGGTTTATGACATACAAGTGATATATTTTCATTGTGATGTGATAGATTCAGCTCACATTCCTGCAATTTGAGTCTCAGCCGAGGAACTGCTGTCAAAATACAGACAGAGCGTTTTTCTTTTTCTCTCCGACTGATGATATTGAATCTCTGAAAAGCACTGTGCTAAGCAAAAGCAAACTGGCAGCGATGACATCTTGCATCAGCATTCAGACACACTTGTTGTTGGCCCCATCTTCTTTCTAAATTACAATGGTCAGTGGAGCAAAGCCACAAAGCAGATTAGTTTCATTCAAGGCATTGCCATGGGAAAGCAGAAAACAAGTGAATAGGTAAAATCATTCAAATCACATGTTGATATAAATGAAAGGGGAGTTTGAGCTCAGAGCCCTCTTCGGCACTTCTTGCAACTTCTGGCTCAGGGCAGACTTTTGAATTGATTTTTGTGAAGGAGGGATGTTGCAAGTCATTACACACACTAAAACTACAAACCATCTCCATAGAGCCTGAAGGCTACAGCACATGAATGGAAATGCAGTGGTGATGCCAACAGAAACACAAGCAAAATCCTTTCTCTATTGTTTTAGTCAAGTTCTCAGAGTGTCATCCAGAAACTTACAAGTAATAATGAGAATTCCACAACAGCAGCTTATGGGGAAAGCCAAGGAGACACATCAAATAGACTGCCATAAAGTGTCCTTCAGCTTGAGAAAAGGGAATAATCCAGCAATATAGTTTACCGCACTGCAAGGTGAACCAGTGAATTACTTTTTTTTATTATTGTCCAGGAATCACTGCATATACACCATTGTTCAAAGCCTTGGGTTCAGTAAGATATTTTGAAAGTATTTAATATTCAGAAAGGATGCATTGAATTGATCAAACGTGACACTAAAGACTTTTATTTTGTCATAAAACATTTCTATTTCAAATAAATTGCTGTTCTTTTAAAGAATATTTTTACTAAAGGATCCTGAAAGAAAATATCACTGTTTTCAACTTTGCAACTATATGTTTCTTGAGCAACAAATCAGCATATTATAAAGATTTCTGAAGGATCATGTGACACTGAAGACTATGTTGCCATCACAGGAATAAAATACATTTAAAACAAACGGTTATTTTAAATTGTAATAATATTTTTAATGTTTTACTGTATTTTGATCAAATAAATGCAGCCGCTACGCTACACGTGATTCTATATCTCAACAATTGCTTTTATTTTATTATTTTAGACTTTAATTTCAATCGTTTAATTTTTTTATTCTGAGGTGAAAATGACCTTCAACACATACCTAACTGCAAAAGAGCTAGAAAATAAAGCACAAGCATTTCTGTAATCGTTGTAGTCTTGTAAAAAGCAGTTACAAAAGTGGCTGAGAGCGAGGCTTTAAATGATTTTGCCAATAATCACTGTCTCTGTCCATCAGTGTGGAGAATAACAATGATTAGTTTGTCCTACAGGAAGACAAGATGAGCTATCTAACCGCCCATTTGATGATACAAGAGGTCGGTAAAGATGCAGGGGGAATTTCTTAACAAAGTCAAAGTCCGTTTATAACATCCTAATACAGAAACAGTATACTGCCAGGGTCAGCTTCCCAGACACAGATTAAGTCTGATTTTAGGTCTAGTAATGTTGTTAACAGCGATTCTTTGGTGCTAATTCGGTTTAGCACCAGCCCTTGGCTTTCACCTGCATTCAGGAAGCAGTATTTGTTGTCTCTCAAACCAATAACTGGGCATCTACATGCAAGTAATGTGCCAATGATTGGAGCAGCGCTTCTTTGCCCTCTGCCAATTGCATCATTCATTGCTTCTATTCGAATAATTTCTCAGTGCATGCACACATTTAATCTGGCTAATGGCAAAGCTGTACTTCAACACACTTTCTTAAATTACATTCTTTTCCTATTTTTTATCCTTGTAATAAAGAGTCTCTCCATTTTCCAGTTGACCAGGCTCAGCAATAAATGCATTTCATCAAGAGATAGATCCTTCTTGCATGCAAAAGCAAGCCATTAACAGGAATTGAAGAGCAATTTGTCACAATGATTTTCGGCACCAACAATGCACTCCTCTCATAACCGTTTTTTTTTTACAAACCGGTGATCTTAGGTGAAAATGACAATTATTAGCATGCAGTCTAACATTAGTTATGAAAGCACAAACTTGTGGATTTACAAAAGATGCTTTCGTTAATACTGCAGAAATAATTCAGCATCATACTCGCTCTCAGTTGTCTTATACTACAACAGCAAAACGAGAGCAACTGTGGATTACTTAAAGATATTGTTTTTATAATTCCGAGTGAAGAGTCTGTAACACGATAGCCTTTATTTCCCTTCGAAGACTACTTTCAGACAGTAAAGCACTGATAACTTTCTTCAGATGCTCCTGCTAAAATGGGTTTTTCTCTTTTCAAGTGTAAAGCTGCAAATTCTATATGGCAGACCATCAGCTGTGGCTTTCAGGAAAATAGCTCCTCACTTCACCAAACAGATTAGCTTCGCAACACAGACCATAAGTACTGCAAATCAATGGGTTTTGCCTACATATAATCATGGCTTCGGCGGTATACCTCTATATTGCCTGGGGTTGTAGACCAATAATCTTGAATTGGCTGGGAAATGATTCCTGTTGCATTAGTTACTGTATAGCATTCGCTATATCTGTGCTGTGTTGTTGTCAGAGAGTATTTGAAGTCAACTGCTGATTTTTTGTATTTCTTTTTTTAATTGTGGAATTAACATTTATTAATATCTGTGACATTCAAGGGCATCATGGGCATCCGTTTTGCCAAGCACCAGAGATGTTACATCAGGGCTCAAACCAAGGAGCTGCCGAAGCTGGACTCAAAGACCATCGACATAGAGGTATTCTAATCTCACTAAACATATCTTTAAGCAATTTTCTTCCTCAAAACAGGGGGAAAACATCATGCATTTTGCAGCTCATCAGACTGTGAAAATGAAACCTACTCCAAACATCACCATCCAAAATCCAACTAACCAGCAACCCCAACCCACCCCCACCATCATTCCCTCCAGCATCTCTCACAAAAGTATAAACTTGGGTCTCCTGTGGCCATGAATCCATCCGAAAGTCCACAATCCTATAACCCCTTTGTGGCACACATCAAATGGTGTTTGCTGTCAATCCTGAACTAATATTAATTTTTAATCATCTCCTCTGAAGCCTCAGCCCAAATAGCCTTAAGGAGTGAGAGAGAGGGGTCCTTGGGAAAGGTAAGCCATTAAAATGGTATTTGAAGATGTTTGCTCCGTAAATTTCACTTGACTCAGGGCTGAAGTGATTCATCTCTGTTCTCCTGCTCTAATGGCTGTCTGTGATGCTCTGCAAGAGTGATGGGCGAAATTCTATCAATCAAACATCCAATTTATCGGTGTCATGGAGAATGGCAAGCGGTTTCACATGCGCCAAACTCTTTCCTTCGCAGTTCATATTGAAAAGGGGGTGTGCAGAAAAGAGGCACGCCTCTCTGATTTGTATTAAAAACACACTGATGTATTGTTGTCGCAAGTTCCCAGACATCCTCTTTGACTTTTGGAACAGAAGGTATTATAGGCAGAAACAGCCTGCATGTTCTCTCCCTCATCGTTTTAATGTCTAATCCATGTTTACAGATACTAATTGCGAAGCAAACGCCATATGTCGCTGCCATTTCTCCTTTTTTTTTGCTCATTGTGAAACCTAATTAGATTTTTCAGCAAAGCTTTATTTCACAGATGTGAAATCAATCAGAGTTGGCCAGGGCTGAAGCAGTGGGGCTAGAGAGAGAGGGTAGATGGGAAGAGAGGGAGCGATGCGCCTGGTTCTCGAGGGGGGACGGGGACACATGGTGCAAGATGGAGCAAGCTGTTCATAGTATAAAGACACAGCTAACCAGGAGAACATTTACACAAATGATCACTCATTTATTGGATAAACAGACTAAGAAGTGTAAAATGCTAAGAATGCGAGCTGTGGGCTTACATGAATGTGGCAGAATGATTCAGGCTTGCTGACTGTATTTACATTCCTGCTTTCTATAAATCTTTGATTTGATTATATACTATAGGCCTGAGATAAATCAGGATGCTATTGAAACCAAAGACCACTTGTGCATGGACGGGGAGAGAGAGAGAGAGAGAGAGAGAGAGAGAGAGAGAGAGAGAGAGAGAGAGAGAGAGAGAGAGAGAGAGAGAGAGAGAGAGGAGAGAGAGAGAGAGAGAGAGAGAGAGAGAAGAGAGAGAGAGAGAGAGAGAGAACAGGCCATTCTTTCCAAGGTTGTGAGCATGTTAAGAAAGTAGAGGTTAAAATCCATATTATTAGCTCCAAGTGCAGCTGAGCCGCAGGGCATGCGACTGTGGTCCCAGAGCACGCTACCTTAACACGCTTCACCACAAAACAATGCTGGCTGAGGAGAAACTGCATGCCACTGATAAGGAAATAAAGCAGCCTGCGAGCACGACCAGGTGACAAGCATAAATTGTATTCTGCCAGTTTGTTTACCATTTTCAATTTATTCAGTCTGGGAAATGATGAAAGCGGTAATCCTTGAACTTCCCACTGGTCTCCAACTGCCCAAATGTCTCAGATGAAATCACACCCTGTCTTCCCGCACACCGCGCTCGAGTCTCAGGATTAATTTGGTATTTTGGTAACTCTGTGCAAATAATACTTTCTCCCTTTCTATTTATATTTTCTTACCTTAAAAAAGTTTTCATTCATTTATTGCATTACTGTAAAATGTATTTATTTCTTTTATAATTATTTTACCTAAAGACTCTGGGTTTTCAAACTGGAAAAAAAAATGTTTTGCAGTATCATTCTGCTTTTTTCAATTGCAGAATTTTTTTTAACACTAAAAAAAAAGTGTCAATCTCTCCTTAATATGTAAAAACTTTCATGATAAGACAACACAGCTGTCGTTATATTTTGGAAAGAGGGACCATCGCAAGTGAGTCATCATATTTGGCATTAAATTCGGATCCATTAAGATCCTTGGCATTAAACATCTGAAAACCTCTGGTATAGCCTAAAAAAAGTTATCCATTAGCATTCCCATTCAGAGCACGACTTGACTGCTGCAGGACCTGTTTGGAAGAACATGAAATTCTGTCTTTTTGCTCATGGGCACTCAGTTCTAAACACAATAGTTTTGAGCCAATTACCTGAGGCATACAGTACTGTTCAAAAGTTTGAGATCAGCAGGTCTTCTTTTTTTTATTTTTTTTAAGAAATTAATGCTTTATCCATCAAAGATACATTAAATCAATCAAAAGAGAAATAAAGACATTTTTAATGTTACAAAACATTTATATGTCAAATAAATGCTGATGTTCTAAACTTTATTTTAATCAAATAATGCTAACAAAAATGTATCACAGTTTCCACAAAAGCAGCACAACTGTTTCAATATTGATAATAATGTTTCTTGATGATCAAATCAGTAACGACTGCTGAAAATTTAGTTTTACCATCACAGGAATAAATTACAATTTAAAATATATTAAAACACTTATTTTAAAGGTGGGGTATGTGATTTGGGAAAACGGCCGGCAGATTTTGAAAATACACAATTCAAATGGTCCTACCTTCTTTCCTCCAACGCTGGCCCTGACTCCACCCATTCGAAGAACATGGATGTGCAATCATCCACGAGCGAAAACTCAGATGCAAGAACGATTTACTAATCATGGAACCGGCTTTACTGACGAGATGCGCATGCGTCACAAGCTGTGAGTATGCGCACAACGGGGGTCACGCGCGCTGGGGGAGGGGGGGTATGGTACGGCCGTTTGATTGACAAACTTACTGTCCAATGATTCTAGGTGGTCTTGGAAATGATTGGCTGGAGTTTTTCGAGTCCTGGCCGTTCCACAGATGATTAAATTGCTTAATTTTTATTTCAGTGCTTCTAACTCCACCTTACCCTATACCCCACCTTTAAGTAGCCTACAATAAGACTGTTTTTACTGCATTTTAATTTAAACATTCTTCCTTGGTGAGTATAAGAGACTTCTTTAAAAAACATTTTAAAATCTCACCGACCCTAAATTTTTGAACGGTAAAGAAGGTGCAAAGAGCGAAGCTTTTAATCAGGTGTACATATCATGTGACGTTAGATTACTTTTGATCCACAGGAAAATGATGTCCTCACAATGCTGATTGGCTGATGGTGGCCTTCACTATCAGCTATAATATAATTAAATATTTGTAATTTATTTGCATGCCATCAATGGAGAAAGAGCCATTTTTATGGTGCAATTTCAGCATCAACCAGCTGGGGTCATACTAACTGGGCCATGCTAACCAGCCAAACCTTGACCGCTTGGTCAAGACATATTTCAGCTTCGCACTTTTCTTTTTAGTGCCACTTTTGCAACCTTTAGATGTCTCAAGAGAACCCACGCTTAAACTTATACAGCTAATTTCTCAAAAAATGTGATCAAATATTGCAGGATCATTGCCCTAACCTTTGTTTACTCGTATGAAAGGCCCGCTTTGCTTGAGCAGCTGAGATGGCCAATTAAAGCGTTCTGCTTGCACCGCTGGCCCTAGTTTTAATTTTAAGGCTAAACCAGCATCCTTCACTGCTTGAGTCATGCAGGCTGTCCTCCTAGTCATCATTAGTTAAGTGTGATTTGAGAGAGAGGGGGCTGGAGCAAAGAAACTGTCTCAAAGGCGCATAGAGTAAAGCTTTTAATCATGCGGAACTGGAATCGCTACAGGTCAGTGCGATGTCACTTCCCAACAAACAAGAAACGACACCGAAAATGACTTCTAATAAAACAAGAGCAACGGGATGAAAAAAAGAGGGTTTAGGGGGAGAGCAAATGAAAGAGAAAGAGGGGAACCTAATATAAATGATAGTAGCTCAGACAATAGCCTCAGGATTCTACATCAAGCTTAACTAATGTGCAATTAAGCTTCAGACTGGGAGAAAATCACCTTGTAAAAATATTTGTCATGTGAGCCGTTTCTCTGGTCTCTGCACTAATTAACAAGGGAATGTAGTAGAGTTTGTTTGTACTTCTATTTACACATAACTATACAGCAAAACAAACATATACTTCATCTGATTATATTATCCAAAGACACTTTCTAGATCTCAATTAAGTCACTGACATGTAATCGCTATCATTAAGCAATAACAATTTACTTAACAGCTTATGAACTGTAGAACTAACAAATTAAGTACATTATTATCAGTTGTATAATTAGTTGCATAATTGTGACGGAGTGGATGCACCACAGTGAACTTTATCGTGCCTACAGGACTGAATAACCTATAGACTAACACAGAAGACATATTTGAAGCCATCTTAAAGTACATATATTTAAGTATTGCTGTAAAATTTTAAATGCAACACCACCAGCGTCTGCAGAAAAGGGCACTTTTTTACAGCTAGGGAAGAAAAAAAGTTCTATGTATTTAAGTGAGGTCAAATTAAAAATTGTAGCCATGGTCAGCATTTAGTTCTCTGTTCCTGGAGAGAGAGAGAGAGAGAGAAGTAGAGAGAGAGAGAGAGAGAGGAGAGAGAGAGAGAGAGAGGATGGAGAGAGAGAGAGAGAGAGAGAGAGAGAGAGAGAGAGAGAGAGGAGAGAGAGAGAGAGAGAGAGAGAGAGAGAGAGAGAGGAGAGAAAGAGCAGAGAGAGAGAGCGAGAGAGAGAGGGAGGAGAGAGAATGATCAAGGCAATAGCATAAAGCAGATACTCCAGTTTTATCTTGCTTGGGCTGTGTGAAGGAGACTTAGGATGCACAGTAAAGAAAGCACTGACAAACAAAAATGAACTTAAGTATCAGTACTTTGCTCTCGATCCCCACATACAAATATTTAGCAGTTTTACTATTTTTTAGCAAAAAAAAAAAAATGCATCAAATAGACTCTGAAGTGAAAATACGAACTGTGTTAGCAAGTTGGGTAAGGTAGGAACTATTTCTTAAGAAACACGCAGACAGCCACAAACTGCTCACGCCGCTGACACTTCACTTACAGCCTTCAATCAAACGCAGACCGGGGCTTTGACAAAGAACATCATTCACATTAAAGTCAAAGCGTAGATGTGACATTTATTATAATGGGTTTGTGTGATGATTGTTTAATGATTCGAATTATTTAAAAGTTGAAATTGATTTTTTAATTGTTGTTAAAAAAAAACTAAAGTTGAGTGCTATAATTACTTATCTTTGTCCTATCATAAAAAAATATTTAATAAAGATATCAGCATGGAGTCTATGAACAATCACTTCCGTATTTATCGTTAAATAAATTAAACGAAATCTCGAGGAAATGTTCCACAACAGGACAAAGCAATATTGATACAAGCTTCTGAAACTCACTACTAAAACATTGTTTTAATGTACTAAAATGTTATGTTTACTATAGTATAATAATGTACTGTATTAATAATATTATACAATTGTTATTGCGAGTTAATAGAAATATGACAGAAAAAGTTTACTGTGGGAAAATAAATACTATACTGAAAGCTAACATAGCACTAACATTTTAGTGGAAATATGTAAAGAGACGGTGTGCAAGTCCATTGGTATCGATATTGGCAAGTTCTAGAAAATATCTGTGTCAGATCATCTATCCCTATCTATGACAAAGCATTTTGTGCAGGCACATTAAAATGTACTTTATTTTCACAGGTGAGTGAGACGGGTGAAGTGGATATGCAGATGGTGGACTCTCAGATATGGATCCCTGCTGAGGAGCCCATTTCCAACAAAACATTCCTGTTGAATTCCAAGATCTGGGAGATTTGCCAAGATCTACCCATCCACTGGATTCACCCATCTCCTCTCAGAGGTTACAAACAGGCCTTCACCAACTCGAAATCCAATTCAACCCTAGTAATAAGGTTTCAGAATAGCCAAGTCAAGGCTGTAATTTATTTTGCTCACCACTGTTTGTTTGTACTTTCCCTTCAAACACAGAATTTTGTGGCTAACGCTCTAGAAATGTCATAAGCAATCATTGATTAACTAATCAAGGACATGATACACCATGTTTAAAGAAGTATTTTGCCAGAAACCAACTTGTTACATTTTTCTAAATGAGGGCTTTATAGCAAAAGGGGGGGGGGGGATTATGTTCTTAAGGAAGATCAAAGGGGCCTTTCACGATATCCTTTTTGTAGCAGCACATGTTTAGCAGCGTGACTGCGTCATCGTCTTTCCTTCTGTGATGCAGAAGCTGAGTTTCATGATGTAGAGGACGTGGAGGAGACCCCAGAGCTGGAGGCAAGAGGGCCACGTCAGGCCCGGGACGTCATGGACCAGTTACCAGTAAACGACTATGTAAGTATGAGCCCGAGGTTCATTACTAAAAGGCGTGTTCGACTGCGGTTGAGCTGGATAGTCATGCTCTCTTTTTTAGTATAAATCGTTCATTAATCGAAGTTCCCTTTCCGAACTTAAAACAGACCATGTGGACCACAGGGCATTGAAATTGCTCTATATATCTGCTTAAATCAGGCCAGCTCACTTAAGACTCTCTTAATGTCTTACTGCTAATGGAGAGGGATATTTAGCTTTCAAAGGAAGCAAGTTTGCTTTGCAGTATGTAGTTAGTGATGTACAAAGACAGCCTCCCAAGGTCACTCATTAATGAATAGATAAATGTATTAATCATGCTTTAATTATCAAGGCATAAAGAATCAAGCGGCCAAAGAGAGTCCTTTATTGCGTTCATGAAGTGAAGCATATGTTCAATGATTAATTATCCTGAAGTCGTACGCACTAATGCTTCGCACACCTACGATATACACCTCCCCATCTAGTATGCGACTTTTAGCCTCTGAGCGCAAGGATGAGGAGACGGCGAAAAGAAAGAACTTTAGGTGGGTTAAAAAAGACGGATTTATCTGCAGAGGTCCAGGAATGACTTGCCTTCCCACCTCATCCAGCAACACGGACTGCAAAGTTCCATATAATTAAAGCAAACCCAGATGAAACCACCTTTCCTTTTGAAATCCTCTCTTTCTATCAGCTGGTTAATACATTCCAATCCAGCCAATTCCAAGGCTAAGCACAGGCGGGCTGTGTTTGTGGGCAGAGCGATAACAAAGGCTTTTGTGAACGTCAGAGGGGATGTGGCTTCCAGTAATTGGAGTCTGGAGTCATGTAGATGCTGCTGGGAAGCCAGATATCTCAGACCTTTCAGAGGATCCTAGACGCAAGCCCTTCTTTTAGCTCTTCCACCAGCAGAAGTCTGCAGCTCGAGGAGGGAATTCATATTTTGCTACAGGTCTCTGTACCCTGTTGTGTACTTTTTATAAATAATCATCAAAGTTCCTGTGACAGAAGGCCTGAGATATACGAGGCTGACCTTTCCCCAGTACTGCCACGCTGATGCGTTGTGTGCCAGCACAGCTCTGGATATCTTTCAAACTGAATAACTATCATCTGGCTGCACTGAGAAATTGCATCATGGTCCTTGACCTACATTGGGAGGATAAGCCTCTGATGATTGGGTCCGGTCGAATCTCAGACTTGTACGCATGCCGCAGTTGTTGATGGTAGGCATTGTGACCCCGCGTTAGCTGAAATCATTCTGGCTTGCAGATCGCTGATTGAACCTCCCTCCCCAAGTCTGAACTTAAGATGCACTTTCCGGTCAAGGACCCGAAGACGATAAATTCACTTTAAACTTAGGATGCTAAAATGAGGCAAAAAAAGTCTCTATATACAAATGTGATTGGAAAAAATGAGGAATGTCAATCAATTAAGCTGTGTAAAATTAACATGCAGTTCCCTTTTAAGGAAGAAAACACAGGTCTAAATTTCTCTAGAAATACAGATAAGATTTGGTTTTGAAAGAAGTCTCTAATGCTCACCAAAGCTGCATTTATTTGATCAAAAATAGAGTAAAAACAGTAAACTGCTTTCTATTTAAATACATTTCAATATGTAATTTATTCCTGTGATGGCAAATGTTCAAAGATCTGATTGGGTCAAGAAACATTTATTATTATCATGTTATGTTGAAAACAGTTGTGCTGCTCAGTATTTTTGGCAATGATACTCTTTTTCAGGATGAATAGAAAGTTCAAAAGAACAACATTTATTTGAAATGATTTGTGATAAAGACATTTATAATGTTACTCTTGATCAACTGAATGCATCCTTGCTAAATGAAGTTTTATGATATATGAAGTATATATAACTTCTTTACATAAAAAATCTTACTGAACCTAAACTTCAACGGTAGTGACTATCAATACACAGGAAATGCAAATCTGCAATAATTTAATAAAACAACTTTCTTCACACTTAATCGCACAAGCATAAAGATGTGTTCATCTGCAGGTGTTCGCATTAAAATGAATGATGGTTCAGCTTCAGCGATAATTAAATTCTACCATACAATGAATGCAAATGCTTTACTTTTGTTCTAAACAGTGTGCATGGGTTGGATTATAAATAAATAACCTGTAAAAGGAGTCTTTCCAGCATCATTAACTGATAAACGGGTTCTCCCCATAAGACTTTTGCGTACACTCTGATCAATTCCAATCAGCTCTAGATGTTCCGATTCGTTTTTACAACAGAACAAAGCGTGTATAATGTCAAATTAGATAAAATGCATTCACAGTGTTTAAATAAATAAATAAACACCATGTTACACATATTATGTTTAATGAGTTAACTTTGACAAACCTGGAAAGAAAATGATAATAATAATTTAATGTAAAAGAATTTGACTCTAAATGGATTTCTCAATAAAAAAAAATGGGGGGAAAGTGTCTCTCTCGTGTCTTGGTTAGCATCAAGATAGTGGAAGTTTAAAATAATTTATCCCTTCAGTAATCTCAGTCTATGAAATAAATCCACAGGGTGTCAAGTTGAGAATCAACTGTATGATGTGCCATGCCATAATAAATGAGGAGTTTTCATACTTTCTCACATAAAATGCTAGTACATCACACTTTAACAGGCTGTAACACTAAACATAACATAGGACGTGACAGGCTTCGTGAAGCTAATATAAAACGCTATAGTCAGCTTTAGGCACCTTTATTCATGACTGACATCATGTCCCAGAGTACTTTATTTCTTGTCATCTCCGCATGCAACATACAGACACATAAAGTCCCACACATTAAGTTATTAACACTCACTTTCTCATTGCAGCAGGATAATCAGTTTGATTAATACGCCTCTGTGGAACAATACCATAGTCTGTTTGTTTTATACTAATCACGCATCATTTCACTCGAAAAAAGAAAAACTCTTATTTTCCCAAATAACATCCACCTTTAATGCTGGCAGGTTTTTTTTCTCTCTCTCTGTGAAAGTCTGATAAATCAAACAGCGCTACACCGACAGGCTTTGTGTTGTTACCAAAATGAATTGTTGTCTCAACACTCTTGACCCTAAACCCGACAAACATTATGAATCAGTAATTGTGCATTTGTGAGAGTAATAAATCAAACCGTACATGCATCACCCTTCTTTCTCTTCCACTAGTCTAATCATTAGGATAATGCAATTTTCACTCCATTCATCATTGCATAGTGAGCTCATGAAAACTCATACATGCTTCGTTTATGGAGAACATAATGAGAGATGGGATTCCAGAGGAGAAATGCATGACATTATGCATCTTCACACGCACAGGCACATTATAATTCACTGTGCTTCATCTCAAACCCCCAAAAATCGATAATGATAATAATATACCCGTTTATGCTATACAAACACTGCGTATGACCATGGATAAATGTCATTTTCTTCCGGGCGACACATTTCAAAGCAATTTTTGCCGTCAAGTTTATTTGCGTCATTCCCAACAGGAACTCTGAAGAGTCGCCCGACAACCAGAGAGATCCGGCTTCATCTGCCAATCTAATGCAGATCAAAGGAGGTGACTAGGTCAACGATGGTGTTTTTAATCAGCCGGATAACTTCATATTGTCTGTGTCGTAAGCTAGGGGAGATCGAAACTCAGTCAAATGAAACAGCGAGTTGAGGGTGCTATCTGCTCCAACAGTTACGGGAGATAGAAAGTTAAGTGGCACTTCTCGGAACCCATCTCGCTGTAGCGGCTGATCAAAGGCATGGCACTCAGCCCTGGGTAATCTGGAGAGGGCATGCGTACACGATCACAATGGAGAGGGCCAAGGGCCATTAATTCTACCCAATTTACCTTTCACTCCGCTTTCATTTAGCCCTTACACCAATTCACACCCTGCCTGCGAGAGCAAATAAACCGATCCTTGTTGGGCGATCATTACCCCGCTAATTGCTGTAGGAACGTGCCATTCGCTTTATGCCAAAGTCAAAGGAGGGCACGAGAGTGCATGGGGGAGGGTTCTCATTTCTGAGCTCAAATGAGGCCAGGGTCGCTGCTCGGACTGAGGCACCGAAGCTACGCATTTATGGGAGTGGGAGGGCTGGGATGAAAGAAATAGTGTAATTATCTCAGCGTCTGGCAGTGTCAAACTCGCTCTGACTGAGAAGAGACAGGCAGTGGGGTTAAGGGACTTGAATCTGAGATGCCAAAGCCATGCGATGTCACCAGCGGCGTAATGGAAAGGTCAAGGGCATTATATCATATCAGATACCCTGGCTTGGCATATCAAAACCATCTACTTTAAATGCCACTCTGATCCTTGTGACATATCCGAGCATGACAGGGTTTTTTGTCATTGCATGTCTACACCCCATAATCACTCTTCATTCCTCTTCAGAGCACTGCACCATTTATTGCTAAAAAATCAAGCTCAGGCGCCCTGTGGTGAGATTGCAGGTATTGTTTGGCTGCGGTTCTAACCCTGTTGACTCACTCTCTTTGCAGAGAGAAATAGGTCTGGAGCTGGACAACAGCCTAGATGAGCAGGGCTACTGCTGCCAGTACTGTCGCCGCGGGTACCGTTATTGTCGGCGATACTACGAGCCCCTGGGCGGCTTTTCGCCATATCCTTACTATTACCAGGGAGGACGGGTCATCTGTCAGATTGTCATGCCTTGCAACTGGTGGATAGCACGAATGCTGGGACGAATTTGAGGATCCTGGGGGGAACCAGTGGTGCTACGCTGTTCAGGGGTACGCGTAGACCAGCTTCATTTGTAAGAAACGTCATGTATATGCTCAAAACTTTTTCCATTCTTTGTGTAAAAAATCTGCTGAAGTGAGGCAAAACATTAACTCAAAACATCCTCAGTGACCTGGTTATTGTCATAACTATTCTTCATATTATGTAGTTGATGCATAATATAATCAAGTTCAAGAAAAATGTAAAATGCAAGGAAAATTTCATATTTTAGGCCCTGTTTTTCCACAATTTCACATTTTTGCCTTCATTTGTTCAATTTGTGGTACAACTAATTAATTTTTTAATAGTACAAATCTGCTCCATCTCAGACTATTTTTTACAGCATTTTGCTTGTAATAATTATGCATGCAGCTTTTTTTTGAGCATATTAATTTTGAAACGACATGGAATATTAGTCAATGAACATGTTTTTAAAAACTGTTACTGTATAATTAACTATTTAAAACAGTGCAAGATGGAGTCTATCATGTCAAAATACAGAAAGTATTTCACGTCAACTATCAATAATATATACACACACACACACTTTTATACATGGATGCTTTCTGTAAGACTTATTTTCAATGAACAGTGTTTTGATCTGTCCTTGACCAATAAGGTAATACTAAAAGTACCACAGAAACGGTTGCATGAAAATTGTCAGTTACCGTAGTCTGCATATTCCATGCAGACCTTTCAAATCAATGGAGAACGAGTAGGTAGAGACATAACTCAAACTGTTTTAATTTGCATGTGAAGTTCTACATGACTGACAAAAAAAAAGTTACCCTTTCTGATGGCCCTGGCTTGTCTTTTTTTTGTGGATGAGAGGCATTATAAGGAACCAGCATGTTTATATTATAAACTATTGTTTCTAATGTATGTACTGTACGCTTAAGTAAGTCCCTCAAGAACTTTGAAAATTAGCCTATTTGAAAGCTGTTATGTGAATTTAATGTGGCGTAGAACTGTACTGTACACATATCACACGGCTGTATTTAAGTAGTGACATTGCTAGCACCATAATTGCAGGTCTGGGACTGTTACAATCAATTCTTTCATCCAAGCAAATGGGTGCTCTATAAATTGCATTTACGTAATCTAATGCTCCTTTGTGTTTTTTCAACAACTTCCATCTGAATAAAAACTTTCAGAGTATGCTACTAACGCGAATAAACGTGCTGCGAATAAATGTGCTAAGAGAAATAAAAAGACGGATAATTACAGTGAGGGACACTGACTTTTATTCCAAACTTTTTTCAGAATTCTTAGTTTGTGTTCTTTGAGAATCAAACCCAATGACCTTGACATTGTTAGCGCATGCTCTACCAGTTGAGCTCTAATAAGACCAAATACATGACTGAGCTATACAAGACCTAATAACAGACACAGTATATTATTTTAAATGATCATAAAGAAACCTTGTACACTGAAAGCATTCAAAATGCATCTTTTTTTTAAAAAACAACAAAAGAGCAGGGCTTTCATCTTGAAACAAAAGATGCCACATCTGTGACAAACAACCACGCAAAGCCACAAATCAAAGATGGAGGAAGTTAAAACTCACCTTGATGTTTATCTCTTTCGCTTCCATGGTCAGTTGTCTAAATGTGATCTTCATCAGCCATATGATATCTTTCCTCAAAACACTTCTTTCGTCTGCAGATGGAAAGATCTAATTCACTAGAAGCCTGAGGTAAATGATCAAAGCACAAACTCAAAATACCCCATAGAAAGCTTATTATATTGGATCCTGTTTCTTTTATCACAAAACCTGAATTCATATGAGACTCCAGCACTTATCTTAATGCAATGCTAAAGGAAGTGACCTCAAAGGAGCCTCTGTATAGTAACATAGCAGCAATTAATTCAAATTAGACTGTTTTAGATCGTAATTCATAACATCTATTTGCACACCATCATGTTGTTCAATACATGTATGACTTTATTTTCCTGCTGTTTTTATCTTTACCTTAACGGTGGATGAGGACCGGGCTGTCAAGCTCTAAAACTGACCAAAAGCACTACAAAACCATGATAAAAGTGATCCATGTGACTGTAATTTACAAGACTTGTGAAGTCATAAAATAGCTCTGTGTGAGAAAGAAAAAAAAAAGATTAGTTATTAAAAATCTTAATTTGTTTTTACTTCTTCATATTACTAATATGAATGTTCTAAGCAACATTATAATTTCCTTTTTAGAAAAATACTAGTCAAAGAGTAAGAGTACAAATTAAGAAAATTAAGATGTACAGATAAATTAATGAATTTGAGAACTCAACCAAGCCGTATCCATATTATATACCTTCATGTTTTCATCGCTATTTCCAGACATACCTGAGCTGGTTTGTTTATGTACGTCATATTGACAACACATGTCGGAAGCAGTGCGGCGCCAGGGGGGAGCTAGGTGGTGCTGTAGCTCCCCCTATAATAGCCATAGCACCCGCCCAGCACCCCCAAGAAATGTCTGTGATTTTTTTTATATTTATATTTTAATGTCATCTCATGTTTGAATAGTCTTTTCATGTTGCTAAAAAGGGTATTAAAGAATAATTAAAAAGATATATTTAGTCCTAAAAAACATGAGGCCCAAACTGGCGATCTTCTTGGCCAATGGACGCGGCGCCCGGTGAACGTTTGCAGACATCCCAAGTCTCACGTATATAGATAGCGCTCCCTGATGGCCGCAAATTAGTTCAAATCTCGCGGAATCTAAGCTCCAAACGTGTAGCGCGCGCAAGACACAAAGAGCGAGAGACCTTGCGCGCGTGTGTGTGTGTGTGTTGTAAATGTGCGTGTGTGCGCATGAAGCGCATGTAGCGCGCGCAAGACAGAGAGAGCGAGAGACCTTGCGTGTGTGTGTGTATAAATGTGTGTGTGGCGCATGAAGCGCATGTTGCGCGCGCAAGACAGAGAGAGCGAGAGACCTTGCGTGTGTGTGTGTGTGTGTGTGCGTAAATGTGCGTGTGTGCGCATGAAGCGCATGTAATGCAACCCCCCAACCGTCAACAAAACCGAACTATCGGCGCAAAATTCAAAGCACCGTCTATTAAGTGTTGAGCATCCCCATAGCACCTGCAACAGAAAATCTCTGGCGCCGCCACTGGTCGGAAGTATATTTATGTATAATAACCTGTAGGAAGGATTCATGACTTGAAATTTAATTAACTAAAGAATAGTAGGTTATGCACATATACCGACCCAGATCCATACTGAGTCTTGTATAACGATTTCAGATTTAAAACAACCTAACAGTGCCAATTTTCATTTGTGAAAGCTCAGAGCTGCTTGTATTTCATTGCCGTGAGACGCAGAAAGTGAGCCTGCAGCAACAGTGACTGTATTAGACAGTGAAGGAGGCAGGATGACTGCAGATTGCACAGGTAGGCATGTGAATTAATTCCTTTTGTTAGCACATCAAAAGTGCATTGTTATTTACCTCCAAGCTGTTTGTTTTAGTTCTCAGGATTTAACTCGCCGATTTGTGTACATGGAGCAGGTAGTGTGTGTTTTACAGGCAGACTTTCTGCTTTAGAGCGGTACACGATGTACAAGAAGAGAGAGCAAATTGCGTGTTAAATGTATTTTACTGAGGTGTGACACTACTGCCCTCCAGTGGTGCCATATGGATATGACTATATTATTGTGCATTAGGGCAAAAAGGTTTTCAAAATTGGGTCTTGGGACACCCAGGAGGAAATGGGACTATGAAGAGGGACTATGGAAATGTTTAGAAAAAAAAAAAAAAAAAAAAAATATATATATATATATATATATATATACTAATAAAACTAATAAAATAATAAACATGATATATTTTTTTAATTTATATTAATAAATGGATAAAATAAATTAAAATAAATTATAACGTTTAATTTAATCTATTTTTTTTATTTAAATAATAGAAATTTGATTAAAATAAACAAATAGATAATACACATTAAAGTAGGCTACTAGTGAGCAGGAAAAAACATAATCAACTAAATATTTTAGATTCAATTTTAGGATGGGGGTCCCTAGCATGAGAACGGTCATTTCTGTTACGGGTGATATAAGCAGGGCTACAATAGGCTACCTATAGCTGCGTCCCAATGTGCATACAATCCATCCTAAATAGTATGTAATAGTATCAATACTATTTAGTAGTAGGGAGGTTAAGCCCAAAAAATAGGCCTTTGACTTCAAGTCATGATTCAAAGGACTTTAAGTCATGATGCAAGTCATGATGCATATAGGGCATAGTATGCACATTGAGACGCAGCTCTAGAGATTCTTCTTCATCTCACCGGAAGTTCCCCGGCAGGTGTAGGACCCATCCGAACCATACGTTTTAATTGTCAGGCTATATGCACGCACAAGTTCCGCATTTGACGCAAGGATGCTCATCCGTTTCCGGTTGGGGAGATTAAAGCGGAGAACTGAGGAAAACGGGATTATGGCAGAGTCTTCAAAATTTACTGTCCTCCCGTCTTTGAAACGAAACTGTCATATTTTTAGATGTAATTTTATATATAGTTATGTTTATTTAATATAATTTTAAAAAGAAGCATATGGGTAGTTGACGTGACGTGGCTTTTTCACCGTCACAGAAGATAAAAAATAATTTATTTCACATTTTCATAATTTAGAATAATGTAAAAGGTTAAACATTTTCCTGTTTTACATAAATTTGTTATTTTAATACCAGATTTATTTTTTATTTTTTTACAACTTTGAGCTAAATCTCAAAATTGTCCTATGGTGTGACGGGAGACAACATTATTTCATAAATATTAACTTTTATAAATAAATAAAATAATGTTTAAACATCTTAATGGACACTCCTGGCATATTTGTGCAAGGGTCTATTTCACTAAGTGGCCATCACTTTTCCTATACATACATTTCTAAAAGTATGGGAATTTCATAAAGTTTGTCACAGAAAAAAATGTCCTTTGGTGTTATGCAATAACTTGATATTATGTTGGGCAATATCATGGCCAACTAAATTTAGTTGAAAGACCCCATTCAAGGTCATGTGACTGAAGACCCCTATGAAGCCCATGATCAGTGCACATAGGAAGTATTTCTCTCAGAATTGTTTAAATATTTAACTATGTTTTCAGACCACTGAAGTTGTTAAGTTTTTTTGTCCTTTGGTGTGACACCCCTAAACTACATTTTTTGATTCAAATTTGTATTTATAACAGCAGGACTATGTAATATTATGCAAATGTATCATGCCAATTGCTAATGACAGTTAAGCTAGCATTAGCATGGTTATTAACATGCCACAAAAGCTCAAATGTCCTTTGGTGTGACAGGAAATGTCCTTTGGTGTGACGCTTTGGCCTGTCACTCCATAGGACACAGATGTCACACAATAGGACAATACCTCCTTAAGAAGCTATTAAAACAAATAGATCCAAGTTTGTTAACATACTTTTCAATAATTTTGACCAGTTTTAATGATTTTAAATTCAATAATGACTTACATTTTAAGGTTTATTGCCATTTTTTGGACATTACATAAAATGTTCTGAAGTGTTACTAAAACAACTATAATGTATAATGTAACAACTATAAACAAATATAAAGTACATAAATACAGTGCTACTACTTTATAATGCTACTTAACTTTTTTTTAGAACAGAAAGAACTGAGGGAGAGATGTGTGTAATAGAGAGGACCAGACAGTATAGGGAGCGAATTAAAAAGGATCCACAGAGAAAGGAGGCGATCCTAAGAGAACGACGGAGAAAGTTAATCAAACTGAAATGTTGCCATATACATCATATACATCTTAAAATAATTCAGGGATCTTGATGAGTGACTAAACGACTACTTATTGTTCAGTATCAGAATAGACCTGTGTGAGGTTCAGGTTCAACAATAGTTACATAATAAGCTTGTTATTACAGAATAATAATCTATATTGTGTTTTATAAGAAATTGACAACATTTGTTGGGAAAACACAGTAGGTAATGAGTTCATAATTGAGTATACATTACATAAATTTCTCTGTTGATCCATTCATCTATATATATCATTATTTCAAACAGATATCATGAAAAGAAGGCACTCTGGGAATTGGATACATTCAACATTAAAGCACTAGGAAGGAAGAGACAAACTAAACTTATGCAATGTTTTTAGGGATTTTATTTTCATGTCAGTAGCCAAGTTTCCATCCACTTGTCAATGAAATTATCTGAAGTTCGGTAAAAAACCTGACACGAATAAATTTGGTGAAAGTGTGTTTCCATCCAACGGCTTTAAAGCGAATGTAAACCTGTGTGATGATGTCACATGCTGTTTTGCGATCAAATTGGAATATCAAATTGATTTGAGACATTTTAAGGTGTTTCCATTCATTTTCTCACTGAATTGCACAACATTCAAGCAAACATTTGCGAACAAAGTTTTGCTAGGCAAAATGGATCACGCCATAATAACGTTTCCATCAGCGTTTATCGCATAAGCCGTATATCGATCAAGATAAAATCCCATGAGACCGAACGCATTTCATTTGAGTCGATATTCATGAAATTCAATCGAATTTTACTGTTTCCATAAGGCATTTTTCATTCGATATCACTTAATGCGGATAAAAACGTGTGGATGGAAACATAGCTAGTGTTTCCTTATTGATGGATCTATAAGTATCAAAGATACTTTTGGTGTGATATGTTTTGCACAGTTTATATTGCTGAAAAATAAAAACAAATGTCCTCCTTTATAATTGTTACAATAAACACTTTATATTCTGACTCTTTTTATGCAATGACTATCTTTGTCCTTTGGTGTGACGTTTTGTCCTATGGTGTGACAAACATAAAACAACAGAAATATATACTTATTTTAAAATATCTTTTTAAAAAAGAGTCAAGTTTGGCATTAGGGGAGTTTCAATAATTTCTCCTCTTAGATGGGTAAAATTTCAAACAGTTTTGTAAGGTTGGCGAAAAAGTTTTATTGACATTCGTAGGGAAAAGTTTATCAAGTTCATCTATTCATGGTGAAAATGGTTTTAATTTGTACTTTCATGTAAAATAAATATCACTTTCATAAAAAAATGTTTTAATAATGTGAACAATTCTCTCAAGTATTTTTTTTATGTTATTTAATATAATTTCTTAATACTTTTTAAATGTCACACCATAGGACACATTCACAGTAGTGTTGAGTGAAAACGTGAAAAAAAGATGTGAAGTCATTGACAAAATGAGTGACCACTACTATTTTCTGAAACTGCAGTTTTCATACTCCATAAATATATCTATTTTTTCTTAAAAAGTTATGTTTTCCAAAAAAAGTACTTTTTCTTGGCCATTTGTCAACTACCCATAAACACAACGAGGGGTGTCTGTTTTGTCTGTTTTTGTGACTAATGTTTCTTTAGTATAACCATGGAGTATAAAATTCAATATAAATTCTCAGTATTGCATTGGACTCTACGATCGGCGGAAGTTATCGAGCATCCTCAGACCTTCACCGGAAATACCGCCGTGCATAGAGCCCATTGTCTTCTTTGCTCAGGTAAATCTTGGGAGCGGTACAAACACAATTGCATTAGGTTTACTGACAACGTTACAATGGCAAAACCACATTTATTGTTTGAATTTCATTATAAAATTGACAAAATGTTAAACCTCAGACTTAGTTTCTCCTTTTTTTTTGTATTTGTTTAAAAAAATAACCTGCTTGTCTTGTCTTGCTTGGCTTGTCGTTGTCAGACTCCTCTTTACTCCGTGAAGTAGCCTATTTTTCACTGTGTGCTGAGAAAATGGACGTGTGGCGGGTGATACCAGTGTTTGACTGGCCCCGTTTGTAGTTTTAAAATGAAAACGATCCTGGTCTACTGGCGTTTTTGTGTTTCAGAAACGATCTCCGTCCGCTACACTACATGTCACATGACACTGAGCATGCGCATTGGGCGCACAGTTTTAAAAAGTTGCTTCTTGCATGTAAGCAGCAGCAGCTGTATTAAAATGCAAAGTTTAAAGGGTTAGTTCACCCAAAAATGAAAATTATGTCAGTAATTACTCACCTTAATGTTGTTCCAACCCCGACATTCGTTCATCTTTGGAACACAAATTAAGATATGTTTGATGAAATTTGAGAGCTGGCTCACTCCTTCAGGCTGCTAGGTAATAGGCCCTACAGTAGGTAGCCTAATTGCATGTGCCAGCCCAGAAAATACATCGTTAAAATAGTCCAAGTGACTACATTGGCTCAACCTTATGTTTATCAAGCGACAACAATACTTTTTGTGCGCAAAAAAAAAAGTAAAATAAATAACTTTATTCAACTTCATTTTCTTCTGTGTGGGCCTCTGACGTGAGTTCACGAGAGCGCCACGACGCGAGAACTAAGAAGATGACTCCCATCATTTGATGGGAAAGTATGAAAGGTAAGCCGTTCATTTTGCTGCACTGGTAGTAAGGCACTTTTACGTTTTCTTGTTGGTTTCTCACGATTCGGACATCCAGGAAAAGCACACGTTAGAACCATTTTAAACTAGCTACATCGAGACCCATCTGCGTCATCTTCCTCTCTATTCTTATGAACTCGCTCAGAGGCTCACACAGAAGAAAATAAATAGTTGAATAAAGTCATTGTTATGGGTATTTAGGCGCACAAAAAGTATTCTCGTCGCTTGATAAACTTAAGGTTGAGCCACTGTAATCACTTTAACTATTTTAATGATGTTTTTACTAACTTTTCTGGACCGGAAGAGTGAAATTACATAGAAGCCTATGGAGGAGTGAGACAGCTCTCAGATTTAATCAAAAATATCTTAATTTGTGTTCCAAATATGAACGAATGTTTTAAGGGGTTGGACCAACATGAGGGTGTGTAATTACTGATATAATTTTCATTACTGGGTGAACCAACCCTTTAACTGCACAGTGCACACTGGGTGCTAAAAAAGACCACAAAGTCAGCAAAGCTTGCAGTTCCGTCTCCATGTGATTGTTTAAACGGTCGGCGAGGCGTATGTTACAGAGCCTTTGAGAGAGACGGCTCCAAGCTGCGTTTCCCCTAAAGCATTGTAAGCCTAAATTGATCGTAGATTAGGGAGACCAGATTTCTCATGGTGGAATACCGGACGGGATGATAAAGCTGTGAGCTAGCATTTCAGCACTTCCGGTTCCATCCTCCAGAAGCCAATAGGTTTTTGTTCAATAACTGAAATAAGGTCTGTGGTGAACACAAGCTCAAGACACTTTCACGTTTTATTCTACAACATAAAATATACCGCTGGTAATTTTTTTAACAGCTTAAAAAAATCACGAGTGGGGTAATACTGATGAGTATTACCCCACTCGTGATTTTTTTAAGCTGTTGCGTGTCTTGATAAAGGTGGTTAAGTGGCTAAATGGGACTACAGAGGCTGTCTGGGACATTAAACGTCATCACGCCGAACAGGTAAACCCAGTCCAGCTTTTAAAGCCTGTTTATGCAAATTGTGCTTTTACAAACTTTTCTAACTTTGCGGGAAAATGTTTTTAGATAAAAACTGAAAGAGTTGTCAGAAGCTTAGTGATGGCGACGTGGGACTGTGGTGTAGTTCATTTATAGCCTACCTTTAGCTTTTTACTTACCTAACTTGAGCTTTTTCACTCCATTTGAGTAGCCTACACCAACAGTTTGATTGTGGTAAAACTCACATTTCATGTCTGTGGTGTTATAACTCATCTGAGTGTCAAAAACATAAATATAATAATCAGACTGTCTATCCTAAAGTAAATGAATACTGTATTGTAATTATTTAATCAAAATGTATTAAATAAAACATGGTTGATGTTATAGCCTATACTAAGATTTAGTAACAAATGTTAGATAGAAAACAGTAAATATATTAAATAGGATCACTAAATGTATAATATTAAAATATTCAGTGCTTGTTTGTATGGATGAATGTATAGGCCTATATGTCACATCAATAGTAAACTGCAAAAGAGTTAAGCTACTAACTTTACATAAAATTTAATTCAAAAAGAATATCCAGATCTTCTGAATTGCCAACAAATGGAGGAAGGTCGGTTTTTCAGTCACATGATGTATAGCTACAACAACCAACAAGGGCTAATGGGGCCATAATAATCAGCCAAACCATGACTTTATGGTTATGACCTGGGAAATATAAAATCATGGTTATTGTTTCAGTTGCCAATGGAAGAATTTTATCAATTCAGGCAGTTGAGGGATGTAGGGTGAGAAGTTTAATAGCTGTAAGAGTATTGCTTTTAGCTTCTATAAATTCCAGCTGTGAGTGCTGCTTTAAAAATTTGATGTAAATATAAAGTGATGAACAATGGACGTAAATTGGAGTGGATGTCATTAGTCTTAGTTCTGCAACAGAACGAAAGCATTGTTTAGTTTTGGTGTGCGTGTGCGTGTGCGTGTGCGTGTGTGTGTGTGTGTGTGTGTGTGTGTGTGTGTGTGTGTGTGTTGTGTGTTGTGTGTGTGTGTGTGTTGTGTGTGTGTGTGTGTGTGTGTGTGTGTGGCAGTATCCTGGTGTGTGAGTAATCTTAGCGCAGCCCCTGACTGGAGGCACATTTCTAATGACCGCCATCCCTCAGCCGTCCCGCCACTCCTCACTAGAGACACTGTGATGCAATAAACACTCGCTCTCTTCAAGCATGTCATTGGCCCCCAGCTACTTGTCGTCTTGCTTTAAAAATAGATTGTTCCTTGAGCTGATTTTGTGCAGCTGTGTTGATGTAAAGACGCAGTTTGACACTGGTGAACCACAGCTGTCTAGAAATTCAGCTTTAATTTCAATATCTTTTTTAAGCTATACAAGGGTTATTTCAGTTGAGAAGCTTATGATTAGTCATAGATCATGTATGGTATTCAGAAGTGAAATACCGATCACTGCAAGCTGTCCTGTTTAGTCTTTTTTAATGCTGCATGATTACCAATGGGGAGTCGACATGACGTGTCAAACAGCTACATGTGTTTCCTGCGGTATGACATGCTATACTTCATCTTTATGATTTTTTATTCTTGGATAATTATTATTATACATCCAGTTATGACGTTTTTTAAACGAGGGACTACAAAGAGCATTGTTTTACTTCAAAATGTATTTGTCGCACAAAGTGATCTGCAAAAAGGTGACTGAAATGGTGAAAAACCTGATATGATGACCAGGGCTAGTTGTCACAAGGGCAGCTGTACATTATCTCAGTACAAATTTTGTACTATGTTTTTTTACTATATACTATGATTTTGAATTGGATAATGCATTCTTCTACCAGTGTTTTTGGTTTCAAAAATGTCTGCATCATTTTTTTATTAATTAAATTCCCCCAACCAAAATTCAGAACGCAATGAAATAAAACCACATTGACATACATTCACACAACTCTACAGTATAATATAAATAGATTTCATATTATAATAAAGTTGTATTACATATTTTAAACACATTCAAGCGAGGGATATTTTGGGGCAATCTTTAATGTGTTTTGGGTTTTTTTTTTATTATTATTATTTTTTAACACATTTTATAAACCAAAACAATGGTTTGATAATTAACACTTAAAATGCTATAAGTATAGATATAATATAGAGACACGCATTATGAAAACGTCCTATACAGATATTGCCTTTAAAAACATACCCAACATGAGACAATTTCGCTCTACTAAATAATTTGGTCCCCCCTTCATCTATATTTGAATTCAAACCTAAAGACTTTACATTGGAAATGGATATTATCTCCAATTCACGTAACATTTGTAGTGGTGTGATAAATTAGTGGTGTGATAAAATCTTCCCATTTTCACAGGACATGTTGTGCTAATCTTTTTAACAACCACTTTCAGTTGCCATTTTGCTCCGTTCATACTACAGTTAGCCTACCTTTAACAGCTTTGATATTGTGTTTTTCTGTATGTTATTGTTTTATTTTTCAGTGTTGCCTGTAGGGTTCAGAGTGCTGGGTAATCTGCAGCTGTGTGTGAATAGTAGACTTGGGGGTAAGAGCTCCAGCATGTACCAGCTGCCAGATGGCTCCATCAGCAGACACACATGCCCGTGCACACACAACACACACACCTCACAGAATAAGACCACAGAAAGCCTCTCAAAACCCATACCACCGAGTAATCACACAAACAACCATTTCTATCTTCACAGCAAGTCCGGCACACACAGAGCTGCGGGAGTGAAAACTGTTTTGTGTTCTCTTGCAGTCTGTGTTAGTTGTTTAAAGATTATTTGTCCACAAGACAGCAGAAAAAAAATGCTCACATAAAATAATGGAGTGTGGATATGTTAAACGAATTCCATCATTTACACAACTTCATATAATTCTTTCTATGACACACAAAGGACCATTTCGAAGAATCTCCAAGCAGATCTTTTCTACATGATAGTTCATAATGACCACTGGCTGTCAAGCTCCAAAAAGGGCAAGGCACCATAAAAGCAGTCTATACAATGGAGTCTAATATGCAATCCATGCCATATACATATATACAGACTTTTTGGAGTTTTTCAGTCCCTAAGAAAAGTCATTGTACAGAAAAAGTATGAATAATATTTAACTCTTTTTTTGTGTATGTTACACACATAACAGCATAGTGGTTTGAAATGGAATCAGGAATGTAATTTTTTATGACAGACTTTTTTCATTCAAAACGCTAATTCTCTTTTTCACCCACTCAAACGAAGGCATCATTTAGCTTCACATGCCTGATTGTTCAATAACTCTTAGGCGCTTTGCTTCCTGTCGTTAACAGATTGCACTCACACCGTCCTTGACTAAGTTGCCGCGTCGCTCTGTAGTCTCCAGAAGGAGCAGACAAGCTGAATAAGAGCACATATGGCTGGAAACAGAGCTCCCCATAGCAGCCTCGATTCACAGCAAGATGTGCGAGATACCTGGGAGTGCATCTGACCTCTGTTAATTCACGTTAACAAAAGTAGCGCTTGAGGAGATGCGGCGGGAGGTATACTTGTTTTAATATGTTGGAACAATGATAGCATCTGCCTTATGGGCTTTGTGTTGTTTAACCATAACCCAGTCAATCTGTGATTCGCAGCAAAAAAGGGAACAGATCACACGTTTACATTAAGGCAAAATTGGTTTTTATTATATTTATTCTCTTTTGGTTCTCTTTTTTTTAGAAAAAACAAAATCTAGTATACTAAAAGACAATTGGAAAAATAGGAAAGCCCCAAGAAAAGGCAAGCTGAAATTATAGGAAGAGCACTGGCATACCTTTACCCCAAAACTACAAAGCGTAAAGCCTACGGTCAACAAGACCAGATTTGAAGACCGATTGTCTTATTTACGTAATCTTGCATAATACAAGCTGTAGCCACGATTATCAGAGCAGCACCAGAACTCTGGTGTTAGTCAAACAGAATTAGAGACCGAGGCCTGATGCCTAAGATCAGCGTCTTGCCTTCAGGGAGCCCGGTCCTCTACAACTTCAGTCACTTCTTCCAATTTAGCACAAATTTAGTCTGGATCAACAAGGCTCTGTTTACTTGTGGAGATGCCGCTATTAAGAGACTCTGCTCTGGATTCATTGGATATAAATGAGGCGAAGAAAGAATGGAGGCCACGGACTACATCAGCTACAAATAAATACATTTTAAAAATCGTCCTAAATGTCACAGACCACTCCAGCTGTGTCTGAGACAATCTGTGATCTGAAAAACAGACATGTAAGGCATCAGTCGAACGATATGTGGTTGATACAGGGTAAAAGTATGACAGCGTAAAGGCAGAAAACCAAAGGACATCGCATTTATAGCACGTATGCTCTGTAAAATGGCTTTAAACACATCACAGTGAATAAGAACAGCATGATAGCTCAATCTCATAAAGCTATGTTCGGATCCCCTTATATTGAAAAATAGATAAAATATGAAAGGTGTGCGGGATTACATGGAATGCTTTAAATTGGAAAAATACAGCTCGCGATAAACACACATACTGGATTCTAATGGGTAAGATTAGCCCTACATACTGCATAATTTCCCTCATTTTTGCATTTCTTTAAAAAAGACTTTTTACACAGAATTTAGAAATTTAGAAAATAAATAAATTTGTGGCCATAAATTGAATCTCAGTTGTATATATATTTATATATATATGTATTTATATATACTGCGTGCCATTTAATATGAACAAGATTATAATGGGGAAATACTTAAGCAGATGATTTGGGAATTTGTCACTATATTCTTTAGTCTTTTACTATATACAAATAAGGTCTACTAGATCTGTATCCTTGGACAGGCAATGCCCATTTCCATAAAAGCGCAGTGCTTTTAAATTTGTGTGAAAATAATAACCTCGTCTGTTCTGCCAGTATGAAGGGGATGAGATAATGTCATAATTCTGTATTAAAAACAGAGCAAATCATACAATCTTTCCCTTCAAAACATCACTTTCAAAACAAAGCATTAACCACCTAGGCACTCTTTCAGTCTTATTCCAATAGGCATCCTTTTGAAGTCCACTGAGATGGCTACATCCGAAAAAACAAAACAAATGATTCTCCATCTTGTATGTCCAAAGCAACTGCGTGTGTGCATTTTAATCCTAAAGTTAATGGTGTGTTGTCGGTTTCATTTTGGCTTCCCACCAACTCTTCCTTTGGTCCCTCTGTTGGATCAAGTCTTTGGATTTGTCTGTGGAGATGAGAAGAGACAGAAACATCTCAACTGGCACATATGGTGGGAATATCCCTGGTTGGAGAATGGCTGCTCTCCTGTTGGGAGTTTGGGGGTGACGGAGAGTAAACCAAAGAGCTTTCATCATGACATCATGATCTGTTTCCCTTAAGGTTCAAATTTAGGCACAATATCACAATAACTTTGAGTAAACAAGTCTTCGGGTGAACGCCCATTCTAAACAATCAAGAGCAATAAATTACAGAGAATCTGCTCCACTGAAAAAAATCCTGTATTTTCTTTTTTCATTTGTTGGTCGATTGTGTCCACATTCCCCGCTTGGGCCGATAGTTTAGGTCTCAGCCGGTTCCGCTTTTACCTGGATGAAGTGGGAGGCGGATATCTGCATGGTAACCGGCAGTTCCTGCAGACCCTGAGAGACCTCCGACAGCTCTTTGTCCTCAGGCTCTGGATGCAGGGCCACTTGTCCCCTCACTTCCAGCTCCTCTACAGGGGTGAGGCCCTCACTGGGGCTGCTGGCCAGCTGCGAGCTCATATCTGAGTGTCCGTTGAGGGTCTGGCCCAGTTCCTGTCCTGCACTGTTGATGATCACAGTTCTGTAGCTCAGCTCCGCGACTCCATCCTCGAACTCCTCTTTGCAGAATGAGGCCAGGCTAGGGTTGCTGTTGACCAGAGATTGGAGGTAATGTGGGTCTAGGATCTCCTCCTTCACCTGCAGGTTTTGAAGTTCACTGGGCTTCAGGACAGTGGCGATGACCGTTCCGGGCTGCTGGGCCACTACGGGCTGCCCGTTGGCATTGAGGGTGACCAAGCGGGTGATGCCGTTAAGAGACCCAGCTTGCTGTGATGTGGTGACCCCTCCACTGGATGAGCTCAGAGTGGACATGAGGAGCTGCTGGTGTTGGATGCTGTCTGTCGTCAGAGAGGCAGTCTGGATGGTGAGCACATCTTTACCCCCAGGGCTGGAGGAAGGCACAGTGTGGAGAATGACCCGAGGCGGTGAGGTATGAGTGGAGGAATCCCCATTGGTCAGAACAGAGGACAGCGGCAGGGTCTGCAGGGTGACTGAACCTCCTCCGTGAGCTCCTGACGTGAGGACCATGGGAACTGACCCTGGCATATTTATAGTCCTGAGAGAGAGAGCGAGAGAAGGGCTTGTTACAAAGCGGGAACACTTTTGCTGAAACCAGAGACAGTATATAGAGGAGATTATTGTATGGAGAAATTAAAATGCTCAATATAGCAGCTATAAATGAAAAGAGAATTAACATGACAGATGGGAAAAAAATGTATTTTAAGAACTTCCCAAAAAATATTCTTTTGAGGCCACATAGCTTTAGTTTGTCATTTTAGAAAAATTCTGGCTATGCTTTACTAATTCATTTTCTCGTTTTAATTTAGGAAAACCATGACCACATAATAATACTTTCATTTTAGTTTAATTATGGTCACAATGTACTAATCCGTTTACTCGTTTTAGTTAAATGTCAACATGATTTAACTAAAATGAGGGAAAAAAATTCTTTATTTGTGGCCAAAATATCTTGTTTTTTTCCTCTGCATGTCATGTACAAGGCTCTGTAATTCATGTTACTGCCTAGGAAAAGTGTTACAAATGACCACTTATGTACATTTTGGTTTAGATGCTGTGCCTAAGAAGGTAGCTACCTATGTAGGCAGCAAATATAACAAGGCAACTTACAAGATTTAGGAAAAAACAGTGCATTATAATTTGTTTTAACTTTCACTTGTCTGTGAGTTTGTCTGTTTATGAATTAGTACACACACACACACACACACCTTAAGGAGTGTGTAGGTGCTGGGACAGCAGCCCCTTGATTTGGCTGCAGAACATGGACCGTCTGCAGCATATGTTCTGCTTGTCTTCCATTGCTGTTCAGACCGGGACTCATCTCTCTCTTCAAGGACTTTAACTGTGCACTCTTCCCCTGCCCACGCGATGAACCGCGGCCCACTGCACGTCCGTGAGGAGCAGACCTGTGCCCTCCGTAGCCAGAACTGCCGTCGTCCCCTTGGCTATCATCCTCATCAATAATAACCAGATCTGAGGGCATCTCCTTAAACTGGTAAACAAGCCTCTGTCCTTCAACCTTGGCCAGAATACCCCTCTGGTAATAGTACCTGAAAAAGAGCAAGAGGAAGCAGGAGGTCAGGAAAAGCAATTCCTCTGGCATGATTGGTCCCTTTGGGTGAAGTGTTTGTAACCATTGGCTCACCTGAGCGCTCTGCCCATGGTTTCGTAGTTCATATCAGGCTTGTTTTTGTGCTTGCCCCACAACTTGGAGACGGCCTTGGAGTCCACCAGCTTAAAAATGCCTTTCTCTCTCTGCGTCCATTTGATGTATTTGGGACAGGTGTTTTTGTCTTGCAGCAAGGCCAGGAGGAACTCCCACAGGTAGATAGTGTTACCTACAAGAATAAGGGTCTTTTATATTTCTCTGATGACTCATTAAAAGTTTAGACTCTCAATAAAAAAAGCTTTCATATTTCACATGTGAATCCACAGGTCTTATTTAACCAGCAGAACTGGCAGAGGTGCAATTATTGTATTCTTTCTCATAACCATAATAAATCAATTCTCCCTTCATGGTAGCCTTACGCTGGGCTTGAAATTAATTAGAGGGGCCTGGCACTAGATTATTCTTGTTTGTCATGTGCTTTGGCCAGAAGTGGTTAAAAACAGCTACCCCGGCAGTGCGAGAGCCATAGAGAGAACAGGCCGGCGTGTCAAGGTGATGTATATGTATGCGGCCGGCCTCCTCTCTGAGCTGGGAATGGGGCGCATGCATAAGGGGCCTCTATCAGGACAGCATCGATGTGCCCTCCAGCCTGCTATCACTTTTAGTTCCCTCACAAACGCAGCACTTTGAGAGCACCTCATCAATTAAGCAGTCGCAGCACTGCCTCTCTCTGGCAGTAAGAGCGACTCATGATGCATTCAGGAGGGAGAAAAGTGGTAGCTTCCAACTTTTTCTCCTTTACTACTGTTGTAGAAATTTTAATAGTCATTTATTCCTAATCTATTCAATGTGTAAAAGTATATGTGTGTACATGCTTGTGCGTGACGTTTCAGGAATATATGGGACAGGACATCTCGACCTTAGGAATGGTCAAATTTGGCTGGTTTATTCCAGTACCAGTTTGTGTTATTAAGTAGAAACTGAACAGAAGTGGGGGCCTTATCTGGGTGGAAAAGTACAGCGAGTGAGAAGGAACCTTGAAAAGAGTATAAAAGCTGTCTCATGTCTTCCTGGTGCGCGTCACTCACTTCACAGAATGTAACAGCTGTGATGGCGACTGGGCCTTCTTGCAAGAATAAATATTTCTCTTTTTATTAATTTGACTCTGAGTGTCTCTTACGCAGTGATGATGTTTAACAGAAGTTTTTGCCACAACATTTGGTGTCAGAGTGGGATTCCTTGGCAGTACCTCCTGGACCTGAGAGCGGACGGTGTTTGGCCACCTGGACTGAGCAGTTCCAGCTCTACCTCGTAAGTTTCAGAGAGAGGGGCCGACCGCTATCAGGGCCAGGAGAAGCTCCACTGGAATCAGATGAAAACGAACCCGTGGCAACTCAAGACATCTCTGGTAAGAGACGGCTAAAATATTTTTCTTATGGGCTAAAATATTTTTCAAAGTGAAACTGAACCATACTGGCTGAGGGCTGTTTCTGTGGTACGTAATCTGAGATTAATTGAGATCTATATATAGATCAAGAAATTTCAAACAGATACGAGGGAAAATAATCTGAGATTAATTGAGGTCTGTGACAGATCAAGAAATTTCAAGCAGATAAATAATCTGGGATTAATTGAGAACTGTGACAGATCAAGAGATTTCAAACAGATAGGTAACCTGAAAATGAGTTGTTCCACCACGGAGCAATTTGTTTTTAGGTGCTGAGGCTAATTAGGGGGAACCAGAACAATCGTAACAGATTTTTTGGTAAACCATAGTTAGGAGGGCACTAATAGTGCAACCCGACCGATTTGGGTTAAAAGAAAAGAATCGGGTTTGTTGGGGACGCCTAACAGACTAAAGAAAACGCGCGTTGAAGAGAAATCCACAGAGAACAGAGAAGCAGCAGTATGGGGATGTCTCAAAAGCAAGCTTGCGAAATTTGGTACACCGGTTTTCTGTCAAATGAGATAAAATTAAGGGCAGAAATGTATGATATTGAGCGCCACAAGATTAAAGGTGGTGCGGGGAACAGTTGAACAGGGCAGTGAGAAATAAAAGTGTCTGCGTTCAACATGTGTGTAAAAATGTGAACAGATAAGGAAATGTTGGCTTGAAGATAAAATGTCGAACTGCCAGGAGAAATAATGTTTTTACTTCTTCATCCAGTAAATGGATGCATGACATTAGATGTCTATAGAACTTAAAGTTATACGATAAGGATTGAAGTAGCAAGCAGCAATAAGGCTGTCTGTGTGAAATAGAGTGATAGAGTGATAGAAAAAGAGAGAACTGTAAGTGAGAAACTTGATGGAAGAGGGAAGTGAAAAACAAGAAGGTTGGTGTGTGAGATATGTTTATGTGGGGATTGTGCAAACAATCATGTACTGGTTAGATAATGAAGGAACTGGCATGTTTGAGAAAAGAAAGGAGAGGATACAGAATGAAAATGGCATGTAGGGGAAGATTGAGAAGAAATATAGTAGAAAACTATATGTGATGAAAATAAAATGTCAGACAGAATTTATGGAAGTCAAATTAACTGTTTAAATGGTATGAAAAGTCAGTTTTAGAATAAAATAAGGCATTGTATGAATGACAGGGATTAACATGACATGAAGAATGCAGTATGCAGTATGGGGAACAATTCTATATTTTTAATGGTAAAATAAAGATTGAAATTAGGTTTAGTTTTAGTTTGACAAACATTGTTTTTGAACCTAAAGGGTCTAATGGGGGTAGTGAAAGGAATGGATTTACCATCCATCTTCGTTTATTATGAAAGGAATTGGAAATTATAGTTTTATAAAAAAACGAATGCATATCCTGGTGTTTATGATTGCAGACAATGTCTGTATTTAATATCTGAGGAGTGACTGAGGGTTCGATCAAGGTCGAGAGTACAGGAGCAGTCTTCTTATTCAGCCCGGCTTTTGGATGTTAGATATGCACTTGTTCTGTAATCAGTGTTGATGATAATAGCAAATTAGTAAAATGTAAAGACAGCTATGTCCAAAGATTCCGGAAATCAATAATGTATGTTGTGCCAGTAATAATGATGATTCGGCTATTGTTGTATCTGCCATTGGTGGACTGTAAAAGAATATGGAGCACTGCTTATCAGTGGCTCTGTTTGCATTCCTGAATGGAACACTCTGCTTCAAGGGTGTGCAGTAAGTTAGAGCAGATGGAGAGTGTTTAAATTGTGGTCAGCAGGACCATTTAACATGTAACTGTAAATGCTCACTGAGAAGGGGTTTGAAAATGTGATAGTGACACATTTCTGGTAATAATGTGGGTTTGAAAGTAGATCAGTGTTTAAGTGACGATATTAACATTTCGTCTGAGAAAGAATAAGAGAAAAAAAAAAAAACAAGGTCAAAAGATTGAAGTCTTAAAGTGAATCCTTTGAAAATATCTATAATAGTAATTATTATAAGTGAATTGATGAATACAGTTTGATGTAAAATTAATGACTCCAACAAATGTGAGTTGCAGAAAGGAAAAAGTAACTAAAAGGATGATTGTGTTTTAATTAAACATTTTAAAAAGGGTTTAGATTATATAGAACTAGAATAATTATTTTTATTTAAGATCAAATAAGCAGAAGCAGTAGGCTACTGAATTAACAGTTCTAAAATGTAAAAGGCATCTGATTAAACAAACAGCTTGAAAACTGTTGACCATGAAAGAACTAGAAGCTGATGTTTTGCTTTCAAAAGATAAGTTTGTTATTGGCTGTAATGAAACAGCTCGCTTATCTGAATCTGATGTGTGCTGTGGCTGTAAACGGCCAGTACGACAGATACTCGATCTGAGTGGAAATCTGTAATGTCTAAATTCCCTGTATGGGCAAAAGACAACTAAAATGATGTTTATTTGGAAACAAATGTCATTTCTGGCAAAGATGCCTTAAGCTGGGATAGTTAAAAGATTATAGATAAAAGTTTGATGATTAGAAGTATTTGAGAGAACAGTTTACCTGTCCTGAGTGCCTCAGAGTCTCTCTCAGTCAAATGTCAGCTAACAGGCTGTTATCTGACCCTGTGTCATAAGTAATAATAAGCTATTTATAGTAAAGCACAGTGTTTCAGTTGAAAAATCAGACACAGAGATGTTAAAGAAACCATTGCCATAAAGAGGGCAATTTGTATTGGTGAATGTTTTAAATGTAAAACTGAACGACTTTAAAGAAGTCTTTAAAATAATAATGCAGACCTTAAATGATAGAAATAACATTTTTGATTATTTTATTTTAGGACCAGTAACTTCTTTGTCTTATCTTAAGTCTCCACCATTGAAACAGGCCCGATGGCTACGGCTACAGATGTACAGTAACAGTACACTGAATGTATGGTTGTGAACTAAATTCACTGAGGGTAATCTAAGTAGCTAGGTTGATGATTTTAAGATGGTTAATGGATTTTAGTGATTAAATACTGCTGTTATTAACCTGTCTCCCTGTGAACACTATTAGGCAATCAGAATGGCTCTGGTGACTCTTGAACGTGCCTTTCCTAAGCTCCAGAAAGCAGCTGAGTTCTGTTAAAGGAAACTGATTGTGTGATGGGAGAGAGAGGTCACCAGTTTGTAAGCGGTCACCAGTGTGTACGTGGCTACTCAAGGACGGGATGATTCTCCTGGCCAGGGGACAGCCTAACGCAGGGGGTCACGGACATTGGGCACCTCAGGACGGGGGTGTGGTACATGCAAGAAAGGTAGTAAGAGTTGAGCGCTGACTACTGGAGGCCACTGGGGTCAGCAGAGCATTGAGAGGTGAGATGCGCTGTGACGAGTTGCGGCAGTCTGACCCAGAGAATGTGAGTTCCTCTATACCACTTGCCAGAAGAAACCGCATAATCGTACGCTTGTTTTTCATTGTGACAAGTGTCTGCAATTAAGCCAGGGGGACAACACCCTGAAGAGAAAATTATAGATAAAGAGCCAAGGGAGATGGGCTTTCAGAGACAGCTGAGAAATGAGGGGATTGCCATTGTTTGTTGTGGAGACAGGAACAAAACTTTTTATGTATTGGCTGCCTCATGGGCAAGAATAAGAAAATTTATAGAAGTGTTGATTTTGAACTAATATGTTTTAACTCCTGGAGGTCGTTTGACATGGTGGGTGGCTAAAGATGAAGACAGTTTTTGATTTGAGAAAAGTCTGGATAACAAAATTTAATGGTAAAAGGATAGTGATTAATTTAATGTAATTATTATTTGTTAATAAGAGAGAGAGACTGTTTGAGTGGAGGAAGGGATGGTAAACTGTGTCTGTCTTTCTGTTGCCGGCCTGCTAGAGCAAGCTGAAGCAAAATAATGATAAGGAAAAAATTAAACAAAGCAACCCAGCAGACTGAAAATCTAATGAATAATGAACAGAAATGCTTTGGAACTGGTTAAGAGACCATGTAAAATTAGGTAAAAGCTACAGAAAAATGCGAAGTTTAAAATCTTATTTAAAATTTAAATCTTTTTAGCAATAATATATAAAAGAAAGAGTTAATATTGAAAAAAGCGAACATTGAAAATGAGCAGTTAACATATGTGTGTCTAGTATGAGTGTGTGTGATGGTGACAGCACTTTAGGTCTTGTATGTATTAGTTGAGGGTACTAATATTCCGCCTGAATAGTGAGTATATTGTTTCATCATTACAGATGGGTTAAGGGAATTGACAAATTTTAAAGAAGGCGATAATTGTGAGTGGATCAGATGAAAGATGATACAGAACATAGGACGAGCTTTAAGTTGATTGGTCATCAAGCTCTGTCTGGTATTAATTACTTTTTGTTGATTTGAATTACGTTCTGAATCAGTTTAAGTATTTGTGTAAATTGGAATTGTGGAGTTGTAGATCACCATCTGGCATGGGCTGAGATAAATGAAAATGTTATAGATTTGATGGCAACAACAAAGCGACACATTGGCTGAGTCAATATCAAATATGAAGAGAGCCCCTAAAAATGTATGATTATTGTGGGCAGAAGGATGAGAATGTTATTTGACTGACATTGACCAAGTCTGTACACCACGACCTGACTTGATAGAAACAATTGATGACTTTGAAAATGTTTTTAGATGACTGATTTAAGAGACCAAACAACAAGCCTGAAAAGCAGGATACGCTGTGAGGCTCAGGGCCTTTGCCCTTCAAATACTTCGTTGAGCAGATGATAATGTGGCTTTAAGTGAAGAATGTAATATTTTTGTTTCAGAGGCAGATAAAGATGTCTGGAGGAAATTTGTCTGAAGGACAACTTTTGGGTTAGTGTTGATGCAAACTTTATCAAAACACTATGTTAAATGTTATGTTAAATTGATGCTCGAGTTGTGTCGTGCATCAAGAGGGAGATGGTATAACAATTGCCAAATATGGTTTACTAAGGGACAATATATGTGGGCAGGACACTGGGTCTAATTGGGTAAAAGGCCGTCCCAAACAAAATTTGCTTTCTGTAAATGTATTTGCAGGACTGTTTCAACAGGAAACGCCAGGGCAGATGTGGCAGCGAAGGTCACGGCAGAACAGTAGACAAAAGAAACTACGTGTAGTTTTACTATCTGAAAATAACCTCGACATTTTGTTTTCTTTACAGAGAATGGAGCAGAGCATAACTTAAAATTTTCCTTTCACAGAATGTCAGGATTGGATTGCAGCTAACAGAATGATTCTGTTCCAAAATGTATTAATATTGTGTTGTTGACATGAGTAAAGTGGGTTGAATGTTAATGTAATAGTTGAATGAGTTTCAGGTTGCTGAATTGGCCAAATGTTGAGAATAAATTTGGAACTAATAATGTATATAATCAGTAAACAAATGGTGAAAATTCCACAGGTCACACCAGAAGGACGACCAGCAGCACTAACAAAACACTTAAGATCTCCATTCACAGGTGACAGAGGCTATGGTCCACTCCACAAACAAGGTTGCAAGGATGGAGATTGCAACACCACCGTCCAAACATCTCACCTTAAACAACGCCAACGAGATTTGATTGGTCACTGATTCATTAGAAAGTATTTTAGGAAAATGAATGGATTGTTTGATTACTCTTTGGGGTTTCGGGGGTAGGATTGTCAATATTGTGTGTTTCCAGCTCAGTTAAATTGGTAAAATGACAGTTTTATCCAAATGATGATGACAATGACAAGAAATGTGATGAAGATGATTCTAGTAGTGGAAGCTACAGTGACATGTGTTAGACATTTGGTGTTTGTTTTTCTTTTCTTTTTCTTCTTCCTATGAATGTTTTTGTTATGAACAGATGGTTAAAAGCTGTGCTTATCCGCTATGTGATAAGGTACAAGGAGAGGGTTTTGAAATGAAGGGTTTTATTATACTTTTCTTATACTCTATATTTTGATGTAACCACTGTGGATTGATGATTTGTTGTTTTTCTAACTAGTCTGTACACTATTTCTTATTTAACTAAGGTGACTGAGGGTCAAGCTATGCTTGGGGTACAACAACAGTGATTGTTTATCTAGCCCGGCTTTAGTTGAATTCTTTATCTGCTTGCTAATACTTAAGGGCCTATCCTTACAAAAAACAGCCTAAGCTTTTTCTTTTCAAATGTTATTTTCACAAATGTTTAAGAAGAGTGATCAGTTATGCGAAAACTAGAGATGAAGAGTAGTGTGATGATATGACTTAAAATTTGTCTTTTTGTTTATTATTGTGATTATGGGTAATCTGAATGATAAAAAGTGTGGAATTGTTGTAGAAATTTTAATAGTCATTTATTCCTAATCTATTCAATGTGTAAAAGTATATGTGTGTACATGCTTGTGCGTGACGTTTCAGGAATATATGGGACAGGACATCTCGACCTTAGGAATGGTCAAATTTGGCTGGTTTATTCCAGTACCAGTTTGTGTTATTAAGTAGAAACTGAACAGAAGTGGGGGCCTTATCTGGGTGGAAAAGTACAGCGAGTGAGAAGGAACCTTGAAAAGAGTATAAAAGCTGTCTCATGTCTTCCTGGTGCGCGTCACTCACTTCACAGAATGTAACAGCTGTGATGGCGACTGGGCCTTCTTGCAAGAATAAATATTTCTCTTTTTATTAATTTGACTCTGAGTGTCTCTTACGCAGTGATGATGTTTAACAGAAGTTTTTGCCACAACACTACCGTGCAGTGATCCGAGATCGGGCTTACCTTTGCCCTCTTTGCTCTTCTTCTTAAGCGGGAGAGTTGGATTGGTGATGGGAGAACAGGGCCGCACCGGTCTTGGTTTGCGCACTGCAGGATGATTGCAAGAAAATAGTTACCCCCCAGACCATCAGATCAACTAAACACATGTTAACAATTTCGACAACAACAAAAAAAGAATCGGATGTATATGGATGTATAATCTTTCATTCTTTGGTCTCATCTTCAGTTTTTAATATAATGCAGCAAAAAAGAAACGAATCAAAAAAGGTGTACGCTGCCTTCTACTGGAGGATTGTTGTACCTTTGGTTTTCCTGACAGGCTTGGAAAGGTTCTTTTGAGGGATCTCATCCATAGAGGACGTCTCCTCATCCAGGGGACAATCCATGCAGCCGTTTGAGAGCTGCTCTGGACGCAGGGAAATGTAGGTCAGGTCTGATTCCAGCATAGTTCCATATGTGTGAACTACAGAAGGGCAGAGGTCAAGTATTAGAATGCTTGTTTGCTTAAACATTTACAGACAGAACTGAAATGAGAAATAGTATCAGTATGTGTGCCAAGTGACTTTTAAGAGGTCTTCCCCAATCATTTCTAAATTAAAAAAAAGGAGCATGTAAACTGACAGCGAGTCATCACATACTCATGCGTTTCTCATCCAGGATGTTATTGGGAGATTCCATGTTCAGCAGGGCCTCAGCCGCCTCGATGGTCTCCATATTGTCCTCTCCTCCTGAGACAGAGGTCTCTACTGTGGATAAAACATTTACATCACTTGACAAACATTAACTTTGGTTTCACTATTATGGGTTCCACTTAAAAGTGCTTGAGAGTAGTTTTCCTGGATATTTAAAGAACAATAGAAGGATAGATAAAGGTGATTTGCCACGCTGTACATTATGGTTTCGATGTTTTTCTATATAGACATAAAAAAGTGTAATAAGTTGAATGACAAAAACTATTATGCAATAACTGTAAATTTCACACAAAATATATATTTTTTTATATTATTTTCTTATTAAAGGTTCTCTAAGCGATCCTGGGTGACATCACTTCTTGTTGTCGTTTGAACTATTGTCAAACAAAACGGAGGCTAGCTAGACCCTCCCTCCTCCTCATCTGCGCACTAACCCCTCAAACCCACCCCCAAACACTTCTTGACGGTTATTGGCTGGAACAGTTTGTTATGTTTCGTAGAGCGGGTCGCTAGAGTTTGTTTTTGTAGCCGTTTGTGGAGCCTGGGGTGTTCGCAGAGACCCGCGTTTTTTTACAGTGTGTTCAGGGGACAGGCAGCTAGCGGATAGTGAGGAGATGTTTGCTGTATGTGACAAAAAATGTTGGTAACACTTTATTTTAATTAATAAGCAGTAATTAACAGTTAATTAGACACTTATAAGACCTTATAAGATGCATATAAGATGCATATAAGCATTAACTACTTCATATAACTTCTGAGGATGCTTTGTTTCACTTTTCCCGCTCTACTCAATCGTGCTGCCGACGAGCCTCACGACAGTTACAGCCAGGGTGAGTGTAGACCCCATCCCCTGGGGTCCAGCTGGGTCATGACCACTCCGGGCCGCTCAGTTGCCTCTCCGGGTCCGTCTTGTGCTTTAATTAACCCTTATATGAAGTAGTTAATGCTTATATGCATCTTATAAGGTCTTATAAGTGTCTTATAAGTGTCTTATTAACTGTTAATTACTGCTTACTAATATCACCTTAAAATAAAGTGTTACCAAAATGTTTTGGCCTTAAAAACACGTGACATCGCTTAGAGCACCTTTAAATAGGAATACACTACATAGTTCAAAAGAAAATAGTTCAACATTTTTTTTAAAGAAATTAAAATCCTCTTCGGTCGCCCTACTGGTTGGAAACGAAATTGTCCATTGCCGCTGTCGTATATAATTTAGCCTACCGTCGCACGCACACTCGCTGTTTATCCAGCACCGGCTTTAGAATGAACGATGTCCACAGACAAGGTAAAGTATGTTACATGATTTCATGAAAGGATGATGTATTGCGACATCAGAAACAAAGAAAAACGAAATAGTGACTATTGTAGCGCTTGACGTAAAGCAGTCGAATTTTGTAGTTCTTTTTGTGGTCGGGTTCCTACCCGAACCCCGAAGTTACATAGTGCCAGTAAAAGCGACACAGACCCCGTCAGGCTATGGCAGAAGTGCCTTTCAACCTGTTACGACTTGATGAACCACTGATAAGATTTTGGAAACATTATTTTAAGGTAAACAATGTTACATAGTGTTGCTTTAATACTTTTATTCAGCAAGGATGCATTAAATGGATCAAAAGGGACCTATATGTTTCAAATGATTTTTATTTCAAATACATACTGTTCTTTTCAACTTATATCAAACAATCCTGACAAAAATGTATCATGGTTTCCACAAAAATACCTAGATTAAGCAGCACAACTGTTTTCAACATTGATAATATTTAAATATTTTTTTCTTGAAAGGCAAATCAGCATATTAGATTGATTTCTGAAGGATCATGTGACACTAAAGACTGGAATAATGACCGCTGTAAATTCAGCTTTGCCATCTCAGGGAAACAATACTTTTTAAAATATATTCAAATAGAAAACAGTTATTTTATATTGTAATAATATTTTACAATACTACTGTTTTTACTGTATTTTAATTCAATTAATGCAGCCCTGGTGAGCATTTTAAAGACTTCAAAGACTTTCAAAAACATTAAAAAATCGTGTTGAGGAATACTGTTTTTTTTTTTTTTTTTATTAAACATGCCATCTATAATTGTTGTGATCACTGGGACTCACCAGACAGCCCTACATCTCCCATGATGCTCTCTTCCACCACATCCTGAATGGCGTCCACCATGATGCCATTAGTCACCTCATCTGCCTCAAGTCCAGAGTACACCTGCATGAGGTCGGCAGCGGGCACCTGCTCCACGATCACCGCCGGGAACACTGAAGGGTCGTCCAGCTGTGGGAGAACAAACAGAGAGATAAATGCACCATTGATCTAAAATCAACCACCATGCAGTGCTTTCAGCAGAAAGGCAGTAAAGTGCACCGCAATTGCTTTAAAACACATAAATTTGCCCCTTCCCTGCAGATGAAAGCTTCAAATCCACAATCGTCCAGGTTACTCATACTCACAGAGGCAGAAGTTAATGGCCCATTCATAATGGCTTTAACCTGAGCTGGTTCAGTCACTTAGTTGGACTCTTACTATGTGTCAGTATAACAATAAGGCTAGAGACAAGCCTGTGGTATCATGTGATTAAATGATGTAAGCACAAACGTATCATAGTTCCAGTAAGGTTCTTTAGACATGACCCCGTTTGCTCCCAGGGTAATAATCGTCATGCCAAAAACCCAATTTCAGGCTTCCTCATTTCCACCAGCATTCCTGAGTGAGGGTGGAGATCACATTGAGGGAAAAGAGGAAATGGTTGGTACTGGACACAAGCCTCAAGAGACCATTACCCCCCACCCCCCACAGTCATCACTGCCAAAATACACCGACATACTTAATAAAAGACGTCTTTCTTCTGCCCTTTATGCTTTCTTATTCTTTTAGGTAGTCTGGACGAATCAGGCTTGTTAGTAAAATCAACGTGAAGGGCTTTCCTAACATTTTTTTTTTTTTCAAAAAACCAAACACAATCCATTTCCAGGGAAAACTGTCAAGACAGCTGAATATAGGAGCTGTCTAGAAGGTGTGTGTGTGTGTGTGTGTGTGTGTGTGTGTGTGTGTGTGTGTGTGTGTGTGTGTGTGTGTGTGTGTGTGTGTGTGTGTGTGTGTGTGTGTGTGTGTGTGTGTGTGTGTGTGTGTGTGTGTGTGTGTGTGTGTGTGTGTTTGTGTGTGTCTGTGTTAGTGTGTGTTGTGTGTGTGTGTGTGTGTGTGTCCAACCGAATCTCATTAGCCGGCTAGCAGCTCTCATTAGGCCTTCGGCAGAGGATGCAAACTATGCAAAACATGTCAGAATAATAAGTGAACATTGACAGAGCGGGAATAATTCAAGAGAAACTATAATCTGATCGAAGTCTGGTGACCGTTATTTTGACACTTGTAAGAGCACCGCTTAAATTATGCAACTGTTCATTGTGAGCCTTGTGCCGATCCTCGCTATACGCAATAAAGTACACAAGTTGCGTAGGGACCCAGAACACCAGGGGACCCCGTTGCTTTCAAAGATGATAAGTAGCGTTTCACTATATAATGTAAACATGACAGTCATATTGCGGATTCAACTAGGAGTCATGTGGAAATTTCTTTTTTTAAATACTTAATGATTTAATATATTTTTAACTACTGTTTACTAGACACGGACATCGTGCAGCGTGGCAGATAATGAGGTGTCTTGACATATGACATATAAACCTATCAGTCCAGAGCGGAAAAAGAAAAAGCACCAAGAACGTGAAGCAAAAGATAAGAATGTAGGCCTATTTTTGTAATATTTTTAAAATTATTTGCACGGTTTGTCGAGACTTAATAATACTAAGTCCACTGATTCGTTAGAAATGCCCAATGAAGCAATGTAATTTTATGTTTGTGTCAGTATCAATAATCAAAACGTTCTTATACGTATTTTACTAAATAAACACATTCCTGTTCAGTCATGCCAGCTGTCGTGCAACTCCTGTCAGTGCTTTAAAAGCAATGCACATTAGTCTAAAGCTGGACTATTTAAAGATTTATTGAAGCTAAGCTTTTTTGTTGTTGAGTAAACTATATTTATCATGCTTTAGTTTAGTTATTAAATCACAAATTCGGAAAATCATTTTCAGCTGTGTGTTATAGTAGCCTGGACGGTAGACAAAATTTGGATATAATTAATCTTTATTGTTCTTATTGCCAGTTTAATGTTTTGTCTTTCAGTCGTCAGTAATTTAGACTTGTTAATTGATTAATTATGGTTTATTTTTAGTTTATAGTTATGTTTATATTTTTGTGTAAATACTTTGCTCTTATATGCATGTGATATATAAATAAAAACAAGAAAAAAGATGAATTAATTAATTGAAACGTTACTGATATTTAACGTAGGTTTTAGGCACTAACATGGGCCCCCTAAGTTTTGCTTAGGGACCCGCACAGGTTTAGGACCGGCATTAATAAGTGATTGCTTTTCCACAGGGATTACATTTCAGGATTTATTCTGCCCTTTTTTTAAATTCAGGAATGCATGTGTCTGTTGTGTCATGTAACCACTAGGTGGCAGTAGAATAGAGTTTTTCATCTTTCTAGTTGTGCAACTGTATGAAGATGATCAAAACAGGAACAACATGCAAAGACATAAATGTTTTTGGCCAAAAGAAATTCCTGGCCAAAGAAATTAATCACATACACGCACCCAAAAACAAACACATTTAACAATAACTGATCAATGTAATACAGTACTGCAGGAATTCTTGAAATATTGTCTCTTTGGAAACAATATTGTGAAACACATACGCCATCTTACATCTTCCTTTGGCAGGATTTTCTGTTTTTGTTCCATCATGCTTGGACTATTTGCTGTTGTTATGGCATTTCCCCCAGAGACTCAATGGGTTTGGCTTTCCAAATATCAGTTCAAGGCCAGAATAATTCATTCAGTAGTGTAACACAAACTCCAAACTACTATAAACAGATTCAATGGCGAAATCATTTTGAGGATGCATAATAGAATTTAGCTATTGCTAAATTGAACACTTGAATTTAGCTACTGTTATCTGGATATACACTCCTGTTCAAAATTTGGGGTCTGTAAAAAAAAAGAAGGCTATATTCAATTGATCAAAAATATAATAAAATTGTCAAATTTTACAATGTAAAATAATTGTTTGGTATTTACAGGCCATCTGTTCAGGGTGTCCCCTGCCTGGGGCCCAGATGCTGGGGATGGATGGATGTTTTCTATTTTAATAAATATTCCTGTAGTCACAGCTGAATTTTCAGCAGCAGCATTACTCCAGTTTTCAGTGTCACATCATCCAAAGAAATCATTTTAATATGCTGATTTGGTGCTCAAGAAAAAATTATTATTACCATCAATGTTGAAAACAGTTTTTGTGGAAAGTGGAAACTGATAAAAAAAAAAAATCAGGATTCTTTGGTGAATAGAAAGTTTAAAAGGACAGCATTTATTTGAAACAGAAGTATTTAGCAAGATTTTAATTGTCTTTACTGCAACTTTTGATTCATTTAATGTGTCCTTACTGAACTAGAGTATTCATTTCTTTAAAAAAATAAAATTCTTACTGACCCCAATTTTTTAAATGTTGGTGTACACCAACTAAATGTTAGATTTCTGTGTTGTTCATCAGTATACTAAGAGAAGAGTTTTAACAAGGCTAGACTGACACCCAGTGAATCCCATAAGCCATGACTGATGAGAACGTGGGAAATTGATTCTGTTATTCGTTCAGTCGCTGCCTTGTGTCCTGCCATACCTTGGAACTAAAGACGTCATATATCAGAACTATGCAAAAAACCTTGGTGATCTGTTTACATAGCCTCTCTCATTCTGCCGAACAGGTAAATGCAAAATAGCAGAGCGTGTCTGTTAAAATGTCTTGCATTAAATGCTTTTAGACCACTTTATGATCAGGTCTGCACTGATATATTATAAATATAAGATTTAAATGTTAATTCAGCTTTTTTTAAAGAAAATATCTTGATCTTGCACAATAGTAAAAAAAAGAGTAAAGCTTCTCTATTTTTTTTTTTTTAAAACAGACTATCATAAACCTCTAACATCCTCTTTTTTTCAGAATTATCAACCACATTTCTAAAAGGGAAACATCAGATAAAGATCAGTCATTTGAATAGTTGAGTTCTGTGTTCCTACTGTGTGCATAAACCCGATAGCATACGCCTTGTTCTGCAGTTCCACTCTCTTCTGCTTTACCTAATGCCAGTGGTGATGCTAACCCACTGATACAATACAAGACCCTTGTATTGCAAGACCCATGTAAGCAATTTGTCTGTTGACCGCTAAAGTTGCGCGATGTCACGTCATCACAGCTATAGGACATGTATGATGTGGCAAAGAGAAGTTATGTAAGCCTGGCTCTGTCATAGAGCAGGTGATTTTATAGACCGTTGATGCAAAACAGCTAGAGTGTGTACTTGTTAAAAATGCTCTAATGCCAAAAAGCATAGCCTTTGCCACACAAGAAACACTGGCAGCCAAACTACAGTGTATTGAAGAAATCCCACTATTAATGATGTATAGGACATGCACTACCATTCAAAAGTATTTTGATATATTGAGTATGCTCACCAAGGCTGCATTCATTTGACCAAAAATACAGTAAAACTGTAATATTGTGAAATTTTATTCTTATATATTTTAAAATGTAATTTATTACAGTGATGGTAAAGCTGAATTTTTAGCAGCCATTATTCCAGTGTCACATGATCCTACAGAAATCATTATATATATGATTTGGTGTTCAAGAAATTTGGTGTATAAAATAGTTGCGCTGCTTATTTTGTGGAAACCATGATTCGTTTGTTTTAAGCATTCTTTGATGAATATAAAGATTGATGAATAAGTGCTATATTAAAAAATCATATAATCATATGATCATATAATTTTTTGCAGTGTATATTTTAAATAAGTTATGACGACATATATTGCTTTAAAGGGATAGTTCACCCAAAAATGAAAATTCTTTCATTATTTACTCACCCTCAATTTGTTCCAAACCTCTATGTGTTTATTTGTTCTGCTGAACACAAAGGAAGATATTTGGAAGAAAACAGATCTCAATCTCCATTGACTTCCATAGTAGGAAAAAATACATACTATGGTAGTCAATGGGGATTGAGATCTGTTTTCTTCCAAATATCTTCCTTTGTGTTCACAGAACAAATAAACACATAGAGGTTTGGAACAACTTGAGGGTAAGTAAACATGATAGAATTTTCATTTTTGGGTGAACTATCCCTTTAAGTTAAACAATTTTGTACTTTTTTATAAGTTATACAAGATTCAGCTCATTTTTAAGTCAGTTTCATGTAATTTAAGTTGAAATTACTTAAACATCCAAGTTGATTGTACTTAATTTAAGGCAGCAGCTATATATATAATAATATATATATAATATATATATATTCATGACGCCAAACTTTGAACAGCAGTCTAAACTCGTTGGCAATATTGTGGAAGCAGGTGCATAAAGTGCATTGAGGCCAGAGTCACAGACAAGTGACTTCATTGAGCGCTCGTTTATATAATGTCAAGTAGTAGTGAGATGTTTGATTAATTATAGTTTACTTTGTTATACAAAAAATGTTGTCTTTGTTTACTAACCTAATTAAGATAACTGATATGATTCTATATTTGCTATCTCTCACCAAATACATTATCCTTTTAAAATATTTTAAGAGGTAATGTATTTTACTTAAAAATACATTTAATATAAAATTAACATATTATGAATATCTTAAATATTAAAATAACTTTTAAATGTCATTTTTACACACTCGAACTTCAAATTATCATTCCACTGTACTGTGGATACTTGTCCAATTCTTGCACTCGGCCCCTAAAATGTTTGTTTTTTTGATAAATAAAAAAAATGTATAACTATTTTTATAAGTACTTGCATGCACAAAGCTTATTCTGAAATCCTGACGATGCAAGAAAAGCCTGTTTATACGAGAAATGATTTTGTTTTGACATCAACAGACATGCACATGAGACATGCGCATACTAAATATAGTAAGTCACCAGAACGTTGGTGAAGGTGTTTACATACAGAGTGAAAATGAGGTCATAGGTAAAAATGTAGTTGTGCCCGTTGTTTTCTGCTTAAAAAGTTTACAGCACTTAAGAGGTTGTAACATTATGTTGTCAGGCTAATCTGTCATTATCAGTGTAAGATTGAGCGTGTAAACGCATTAGGTGACTTTGGAGATCTGAATCTAGTACAGAACTGCTGTTGCGTGCTGAAGCTGAAGTCTAACACGGTGCCTTAATATCATTTCACTCCCATTACACGACAACTTGACTTATGGGGGTAATTATTGGCTCTGCAAAGTCCAGCACGACAAATCATTATGGTCCAGAGAAGCAGCTGGACATATTTCACAGCACTCATGTGTGGAAAACCCAGCACACACAGTGAGAAGAGTCTAGGTTTATCTTGTGCAGTCCCCCAAAAAGCCCCTCTATTGTTAGGAGTGGGAGTCAAAAGATATCCGAGACTGTAGGGCAACTGGTAGAGCATATTTATGAGGGTGCTGTAATAGAGTGAGGGGACTTAGGGAGTGACCGAAAAGCCAACGTTATTTAAAAACAATAGTAGATTTCTGGGTGGAACAGGACTCTTCTCCCACGCTGCAACAAGTTAGGCAGGTTAGGCCTGAATCTAGATTTCAGTTCTCTTTCAGTCAGTAAGGTAAGAGGCCCGTCACACCTGATCCATTCACATGACTGCACAAACACACGCTTAAGATTAAGATCATGATTCTGGAGTCATCTAAACTCAGAGAAAGTAGACAGAACAAACCAAAACACAACAGTATGAGAGCACGCTGCCATCCACACATACAGTGGCCCAAAAAGGATTTGGACACTTAAAGGTTGTGTAGGTAAGACATTTATAAAAAAAAAATCAAAATTTGTTTAGACTTTCTATATATATCAATACATAATTAAAATCTAAGTACTCTGAAAAAGAAAGTATAAAAATCGAGTGTCTGTAGACCTCTCACGACTGTTTTAAAGACAGCTCATTATTTCCATTCACTTCACCCCCCCCCCCCCCAAGTCTGGTCTCCTTCTCCTTCTAACAGACAAATGGGTGACAGGGCTTTTACTGTCTATGCATAAATCAAACTTTTAAAATATATTGAAATATAAAACACTTATTTTCAATTGTAATTACATTTTATACATTTAATGTTTTTACTGTATTTTGATCAAATAAATGCTCCTTGGTGAACATAAGAGACTTCTTCTAAAACATAAAAAAAAATCTTACAGACCCTTAACTAGTAGTGAAAATTGATGAAAAGGAAGACAAAATATCTTGGACATTATCAAACTTTGTGGAACATGTTTATCCCAGGACACCTGTGTAAACTTGAGGAAAACTAACTTGAAATAACATAAAAAGTGGCTCAGAAATGTTAGTCTTGAGAAAAGCTATAGCAGCATATCTTTGCAAAGCCACTTGATTTGATATATTGTATCCAATGCAATGAAATTCAAATATTCGTAAAGTGTGACTTAAGTGTCCAAATACTTTTTGGGGCCACTGTATGCACACAATTAAGCGTCCTGAAGCTGAAATGCTACTTTCATTCTCAACTAAGTTTTCATATGAGAATTCAAACACACTGAGTTCAGACTGACTGGCGATTCGTTCATCTCAGTCTTTCCATCTGAACCCTGCCAGCAATCCACACAGTGATCTCCCAACCCTCTCCTTGCTCTCTTAATGTTCCACCTTCCTCCCTCCCTTCCATTCATCCCAGCATCAAAGACAAAGACCTTTGAAAAACCATTGTCCCCATTAAGACCCTGCCTGTGCAGCTGGATAGACAAAAAGAGTACCTAAACATAGAGAAACCAAGTTTACATGCCTAATAACAAAGATTGCTGATGCCAAAATATTTCAGTGCTTTCAGGTCAACGATGAAGGGCTGATCAGAATTTTCTCACACAGAAACAGCAAATGTGGTTGTGATGTACCTGATTGATCTCATCCATCCCATTGCTGGCGAACTCAAAGACAAGCTCGCTTGACTGGACCGCAGTGGTCATGGTGTAGTAGGGAGAGAGAGAGAGGGTAGGACACAGGATGACAGGCAGAGGGTTCCTACCCCTCCACGCACTCCCCGGACGCTTTGCTCCACACCACACCCCTCGGCACAGGAAGCACTCTGAAGCAGGAACACTGCTGAGGTAATCTGCTGCTTTCACAAAATGAGAGGCACCGTTAGGTATAAACAGAGTTCCCTTTTTTGGTCCTGCACGCTGCTGACTTTTATTTTCCTCCAGACGACGGGCAGGGTGGCGGAGGACTCAGGGCAACGGTACTGCGTGATGGAGGTTTCTCGCTCCAGCTGTGTCTGGGGCATCTAAACCTTCAAGAGAGAAACAGAGAGGAAAAGGAACATTAGGAAACTGCGACTGAGCGAAATGGGCTGTCACATTATCAGGGAGAGAGAGGGCTGGGATGGCCGGACGAGCCTGAGACAGTACCGCTGGGACTGAGGCGAGAGGCTAATTTTCTGACTCTATGAAGCGTTCGCTCACTGCTGGGGAGACTTTCGGCTCACCAATCCCATTCTTGGCTCCGAACACCCAAAGCTGCCTCAAAGACAGACTCTGAGGAAGTCTGGCCGGGCAGAATGAAAAAGGACGATTGGAAAACGTACTCTGCTTTCCAGCAACACATTCATCACTGGCACACTTCATTTTCTTTGGCTCTGACTCCTGTTTACCCTCTGAGATCATAACAATACAACCGTTGCATCATTGTGTCGCCCTCTATTCACTTGGAATCACAATATATATCAGTGTCATATCCGTTATCAGCCAATTTTTTTAAATAACATTTTAAACGTCATTTTTAACTATTCAAAGTACTATTTTTTTATTACTTCATATACTATTTTAAATAAGTTGCCAATAACCAACATGGCACAGATAATTAAATAGATTTACAATATTTTTTATTATTTAAAATTATTTTAATTATTGTTTAAAATTATACTTCAAATATTTTACTTATTTAAAATAAAATAAAAATGTGTCTTATTTTTTATTTTATTTATTTAAACAAAATAATACAGAATTTTAATTTATCAGTTATCAACCATACCATGAAAATATAAATAATCGGCTAATAGGTATCAGGTAGAATTCTAATATTGGTATAGTACTAATATCATTCACATTATTCTGATTGAGTGAAGTTTCAAATGATGGACACAAATCACTAAAAGCAGCGAGACAGCTGGTCTACTTTCATTTTGAATGCCTGGTTTAATTCGTCAAGGTTCAGATGTAATAAGTGAACCTCTGCAGTGGCAGTGCGGAGGAAGGGGTGAGGGGCATGGATCACCACAGGATATGAGATCACCCAGTCTGATCAAAGGGGTACTGTAAACAAGGTTGGGTTATCAGAGTAGAAGGGCCTAAACACACCCTCATCCAAAGTCCACATTCACTCCTCACACTGAAGCCAGCTGAACTACGGAAACCCAAAAACACAAGAATCACAGGCCTATGAGAGAAAGAGTACCCTCTTCCCAGCCCTGAGGCGGCGAGAAGGAACAGAAGGGTCTGCAGTCTGGTTAAAGATTAAACGAGTGCTGTGGGGAGAGGAGGGAAGGTTTGGACGAACCACTGAAGGGGGGTGTAAAATGGCAGGCAGCGGAGCGGCCCACGTCTCCTCTGTGACAGGGTGGGGCTTGTTTGCTTGAAAGGACAGTGTGTGTGTGTGTGTGTGTGTGTGTGTGTGTGTGTGTGTGTGTGTGTGTGTGTGTGTGTGTGTGTGTGTGTGTGTGTGTGTGTGTGTGTGTGTGTGTGTGTGTGTGTGTGTGTGTGTGTGTGTGTGTGTGTGTGTGTGTGTGTGTGTGTGTGTGTGTGTGTACCAGATTCAATGGTGACTGGGGGTTGGGGTAGGTGGGGGTGGGTACAAGGGTTTAATGGTGGCAGTTAAAGAGAATAGGAAAGATAGTTCCGTGTGGGTGTAGGTGGCAGGGAGCTCAAACAAATGTTCTGTTTAGCTCAATCTCTGCCCAAGACCCCTGTAGCAGCTGGAGTCTCGTCTTCAACATGTGGCCTTGTGCGGCCTTGTCTCTCCAAGAGAGGAACATGATGGTGTATCCCATGACAGAGAGCTAGGCCCAACCTATTATTAGCACTAACCAAACTAGGTGGTTGCTATGGTATTCTGGTAGGTTTCATGGGGCTTACGTCAAATAAAAAGAGGTCATCCTCAAGTCTCTTTGATGATCTGGTAAAGTATGAGTATATTAAGAGAGATGTTACAATTCTGTATGATACTGATACTAAATTAATTATTATTATTTTCATGTAATGGCCAATAACCAACAAACGGCTCATATTATGTCTAAATAAATAAAACAAATGCTACAAGTGCTACATTATAATGTACAGTATTAAAAAAATGATATTCTCAATCGGCTCATATATATATAAGATAGACTGCCATTCAAAAGGTTGGGGTAGGTACGATTTTGTAATGTTTTTGTCTCTTATGCTCACCAAGGCTACATCTTGATCCTTTATCTAAATCCTTAACATTTATAATTATTACCGATACTGAAAACACTTGTTTTGCTTAATATTTTTGCGAAAACCTTGCGGATTTTTTAGGATTCCTTCTTTCAAAAGTTCTTTCAAAACTTTCAAAAGTTCAATTGAACAGTATTTATTTGAAACAGAAATCTTTTGTAACATTATAAATGTCTTTACTCTAACCTTTAATTAATTTAATGTGTCCTTGGCTGAATAAAAGTACTCATTTCTTTTTTTTATTTATTTAAATAACTGATGCATCATGTTTCCCTATATATTGGTTTTCTAAATATGGCAAGGGTTCCTACTTCAATTTCTAAGGCAAATCTATGAGGTATTTTATTAAGTAAAAGCACATTTCTTCTCAACAAACTGCACAATTTGAAGTATCATCCATATCCGTAGTATAAACAGTGCTAAAAAAGGATAAATCACAACTATATTGATACCAGGCAAATCAAGACCACACAGAGTGGGTCATGCCTACCTCTGCAGTCTGGGAATGCACTCGCCCATGAAGTCTCCGTAGTGCAAGCCAAGGGTCAGAAGTCGCCAAACAAGAGCATGGTTGAGTTCTGCCTCCTCCTTTACAGACTAGCTCAAAATGGCCTCGTGTCATTTTCGGTTCTTCTTTCCAATTCAATAAGCTCTCCATACCTCAAACTGCAGCTGCGTACGCCACAGCCAAAGCTCGCAGCTTGAAATTATATTAGACGATCTTGCCATGGTCTACAATCCTGCTTTGGAGTAATGGAGTAATGAAGTAATTCACACCACTTGACGGTGATGTGCTGGCAAATTAAAGCGTGATATGGGATTGATGAGAACGTTTCACACAGAGAGATGAGCCTGGTGGGGAGCAAAATCGTGCAAATCTGTGATTGAATGCACCATGCTGCTCTCCGCGCTGATTCCCAGTTGTATATAACAAGACCTCGTGCCGGGCACACGGTGAGTGATCTACGCCACCGTGATGGCCGATACAAGGGGATGCGACAACAGTTGTCTATAGTCCCAACATGTGCACACAAACAAAGGCCTGCTGCACGTCATCCAGAGGCGCCGAAAGGGAGGTAGAGTTACTCAGTACTCAAGACTTCAGTAAGCAAACACTCTCCAGGGTGGGGCTTGCATGGAATCACTCCATGGCTGAGGTCTGCCAAGGATACACACTCAGCAAACAAGGTAATAAATATGAGGTGTACATGAAAAACGTCTGCCCAGTCTATGCAGCAGCTGGTGCGAGTCTGGCAAAGCGCCTAGTCTGTGTTGTCAAAACAAGTAAATATGAAGCAAGACGCTGACTAAAATGTTGGACAGAATAACCAGTTTTGAAGGGAGAATGATTACGAACAAATACATCTTACCCTAATGACCCTGTCGGCCCACCCGCCCCTGTAGCGTCCTCAGCTGAGTTCAGTGTTGACCATGAAAGGATGTAATTTAAGACAACCGAATGGCTAAGCCATGAGTCATCCCTGACAATGGAATTCAATCAAGTAGCAAGCAAATTCAAACACGAATGGTCATCTAACATAGGTGAGTGTTTTGATGGGAATGCTTATGGATTCAAGATGTGGTGTGATCGTGAGCTGCCTTATTCTGATGACATCACTAGGATGGATGGAAATGGTTTTGGAGAGGGCGAAGCAATCTCTAGTTACTCTGTGGGGAGTGACGTCATGGCAATGGTGATGTCAACACATTTGAGAAAAACTAGTCTCAAAATAGCTTGGGATACTATAGGCATTTGGAGAGACACTGACTAAGAGAAAACGAGAGGAGAGTGAAGCACTTTTCTTACTCGGTCAGGAAGGAGAACTGGCATTCCTGGCATTCCTGGCATTTCAGAACATGCCAGCGTTTCAGCAAAAACACACTCCACAATGCTCGCTTCACCAGCAAAATGTGACATTAAAACACCTCCAGTGAGCCAGTGAACATATATGTGTCGTGTGAGACATCTGAAGGCTTGTTCTCACTTACTAAAGGAAGAGAAACCCTGAGGGTGGAATTATGCCAAAAGCAGCCCTTCAATCAATATGGAGGACAAAGCCTCTTTCAACAGGGTCATCTGCTTAACTCAGCAGAACATGGATGTTTTTAGCCCAGTTCCTGTGAGGATGTGATGCTTCAACTCAAGTGAAGTCCTGTAATGCTGTGATAATGAACTTAGGGACTTTACTCATCTATATGGTCACATATCATTTAAACTGTCCTGTCAAAAGTTACTAGCCTGCTGCTGCTTTATGTCCAAGTAATACCAAACTGTTAAACTTCACAGTACACATCACCACTTTTGAATAATATACAACTGAACAACCTTCTTTTAAAATATTAATACTGTTCAAAAGTTTGGGGGCAGTAAGATTGTTTTATTGTTTTTAAATGAGTCTCTTATGCTCACCAAGGCTGCATTTGTAAAGCTGCAAAAATAGAACAAAAACAGTAATATTGTGAAATATTATTACAATTTAAAACAACCGTTTTTAATATAATGAATTTTCAGCATCATTACTCCAGTATTGATTGTCACACGATCCTTCAGAAATCATTCTAATATGCTGTGGTGCTCAAGAAACATTTCTTGATGTTTCTAAAAGATGACCTCCTAAAAGAACAGGATTTTATTTGAAATATAAATATATTTTGTAACATTTATGTCATTGCTGAATAAAAATAATAATATTTTTTTAAAAAACTCATTTGAATGGTAGTTTAATACCAATGCAATATGTAATTAAATGATTTATAATAATTTATGATTTATAATTAATGAATAGACAGTTCGATTTTTTTTTTATAATTTATTGTCCCACTTTTTGACAAAAAGATAAGACAAAACTGACTATGTATACATTTATAGCTCACCAAGATGAGCATTATGATCAAAAAGCCCATGTGCCTGTTCATGCACTCAGCCGCATTACTGCGTTAAGTTTGCATGAAATTATGGACGAGCATCCGAATATGCACGTCTGAAAGCAGCCGCATGTCAGTAAAAATAGTGAAGGTACCATACCGAGTACTGCAGATAGATTATATTTACATTTCTTTTTTGGTGTCAGCACTGGTATTTGATATCCCTACATTGATGAGAAAGGCTGTCTTTCTCTTCTTCTAAAAGTGATGTGAAAGTATCAGAATCACACACCCCTTTTGTTGGTCACAGAAGTGGAGAAGAGTGTATTATACATCAGGGAGAAAGGTCAAGGGCCTGTGAGGCGAATGTTTGCTAATTCAACAGAACAAGAGAGACGGCAATTAATGAGACGAGCATATAAGCAACTCCCATGGCCACATCAGCCTACAACAACACGGCACAGAAGTCGACAATTCACAGTGTGTTTCCAATACAGACCCAAAGAGTGTTTTGAGGATAAAAGCATAAAACCAGGTAAGATTTTAAAAAAGGACATTATAAAAACTTGAGCAATCTTTGTGAGGGAAAGGGAATGACGAAAAAAGAAGCGGAGAGAGAGACAAACACGTTGCTTCGAGAACCGCCACTTCTGCCATGCTAAAACCGAGAGAGACAAGAAAGGCTTTACCTTCTGCTAGCTTTGCAGTTGATGAAGCAAATTTAATCTGATCTCTCAAGTCTTGTACTTTTCCACTCCCCTCAAGGTGCTAGAAAAAGTCAAGGGGCCCACACCCACCTGAGACAGGAGCTGCTATCTTTGAGTCTGGAGCTCAGCTCTCCAAACATTAAAGGCTGGGGAGCAGAGACTGAGGCCAGGTGAAGGCAAAATCCCTGCCACTAAACTCAGTAGGGTCTAAAGACGCTTGGTTAACATCAGTTGTGTTGATCTCTCCCAGATGGAAACTTGTTTGAGGAGATGAGAGAGAGCATCCCCCCCATTCATGAATTTCCAAACAATTTTAAGATGATTCAAATTGCATTTTATAAAAATGTCAGCCAACCACTTTTTGTTCAGTTTACCTGGTACTAGAAGTTAAAAATTGATGTTTTACTACCTAAAATTATACAACCTACACTATGAAATGAGTTTCTAGTTGATCGAACTTTAAGCCATGGTAAAGGAACCCTAAACTAAACACATTTAAATGCAAAAGGAAAAAGAACAGCCACAACTGACCTGTGAATAGTGCAGTGACAGGAAATGCATCACTGAGCAGTCGGTTTCTGCTACTTCCTGACTGTTAGACCACAAACAAGCGAACACTTCTCTCTCATTTTGAGAGTGGAAGCCTCTTCCCCTTCCTCTTAGATTCCGTATTTCTCACTTTTTTGTGTTTTCGACATGTTTGACTGAAGTATATTTATATTTAGTTGGTAACCACTATTGGAATAAAACATTATTCTTTAATAATAACAGTATTCTTTCACATTTGTTAAAAAGGGTCCCTACTTTTACACTGAAACCCTGTCTTCATCACCATCAGATCATGCCACCCTTCACCAGTTTGTTTCTGAGAAGAACAAAACAAGTCTGGTTCTCTGAATTCTAAAAAAAAAAAAAAACATCTTTAGACACCTTCAAAAAGCTTTACTTATCTCAGATATCATCTCAATTATCTAAAACCACCGCACGCACAACCAAACAATATATTATCAACTAAAACCATCAAGACCGAGCTCACAAACACACTACATATATTCTCAATTGGAAACCAACTGTTTCATAGACTCCATGTAGCATGGGTGTCACAGACTGGGGTTAATTACTGAGAAAACAACATGAGGAACAGAACTTGGTGCACCCTTACTCACTTCCTCTCTCACATCTCTTACTCTCAGTCTCAGGGTTCATCTGCGACTAATCACAATTTCCTCTACGTGGATGTAGTGTCGTCAGGCATCGGTACAGATGCTGATGGCCAAGAGAAGGGCTGATGTTTAAAAATGTAAGCAGATTATATCTTACCAGCAGCGAGCTGAACCCAACTGATGGACTTCTTAAAAGGCACATGGTGTGTGCTACATAATGTTAAAAATGTTCTTCCCCGTGATCTGTTTCTACTATGTGGCAACAGGCCGCACACCACAGATAGGAAGACACGTCAGACTTGTGAAAACAGGACAGGAAATTGCCACAGGGGCTAAAAAAGACAAAAGTTCTTGTTGTACTTCAAACTTTGAGGCCCAAAAGGTAAAATGTATCCTACAACTGCTAGTATTTGCAAAATGGCATAGCCTAGTGGCATTGGAATTTATATTAGGGAAGTGCTGGTATTCAAATTCTAAATTTAAACTACATTAATACAGATAAATAAATAAAAAATCCAATATCAGCTGTACAAACACATCACATACTAAGGATTTTAATTGTTATTTTACCATAAGATATCATTTTCCCAATGTATTGATTGCATGTATAGTAACTATACAACTGTTACATTTCGACGTGCTGCTGAAGAACCTTCCAGCATCTATTTGTTGGAATCTTTTGAACTGCATACTGCGCTGTTTCCAGCGGCATAAGACATTTGAAAAACATTTCAGATATTTCAGTACAAAGACTAAATATTTTGGCTTCTATGCAGGAACAATTCAGAGCATGACAAGACTGGAGAAACTCAGGGCTTTCAGCCTGATATACTGCCTTAAAACTCCTATGTCAAGTGTTTGCACCTCCCTATCACTCACAATCATCTGACCATGTTTAGAATCTGTAATCTATGACACACTGTGTGACGCTTGCATTATTTTATTCTGCTTATGATTTAGTTACTGCAAAAATATCTAGAACATCCATCTCACACTTGAGTAAATAAAATTCAACTAATTTCATTTCTCTCCTGGTAGAAATCAAGGCATTTGGGGAAGTTCTAGCTCTCCTGGGGCAGTATTTAACATGCTTTCATCTATGGCGACATATGTACTGTTGTGAAATAGCGCCACCCCCGCCATCTTGACTCACCCATCCCCGATGTGTTTACACTCATACCAATACCAACATGTCACAGCATATATCTGCACAAGGAGGGAAAAATGCACCCTGAATACAGCAGAAAAACATGTCTGCCTTGCACTTGCATGCTACAAAATAAAATTCTAGGAACCCTAAAGAGTCAGTCATGACACGGCTCGCATTCTACAGTTGATAAGACCATAGACATCACAGGGTTTTCGCTAGCCGTAAAGCAGTAAGATTCGAAAAAAGTTCTAAGTTTCCTTGTGAAAAAAAGCATGCATGAGAAACTCTTGCCTGAAATCAACTAAAAATCTGCAAGCTGAGGGTACAACGAAACTAAAGCTGGGTGTTAAATGCAAAGAGCATTCCAAACAGGTCTGGACATAAACTTCATGAGATGTCCACATGGGCAAAAGCTGCACTTGTATACGGTGTACTAACTGAATCATTGTTGTCATTGTCATTTTTCTAGACCCTTCAAAATATTTTGAAATGTAAAACGTGCATTTATACCTTCATCCAAATCTAAATCGAACCTGGGTATTGCAATGTAGATATTTTATTAGTCATTTTTTGACAGACAGACAGCTGACTAAATTCCCACCTAATAGCTGTTGTCATTTTCCTGACTATACCTAAACTGGAAAGTAATTGGAGCAACCCATATCTAGTCCAGCAGACATTGATAAAACCATCATGCTCTAAAACTAAGTCATACACTCCTTGCTGCGAGGCTGGCACTCCTCGATTATAATGCATCATAAAATACTTTATAGCTGACACAATTGGCCCAAAATAACTGACATTCATGCCATTTATCATAAGTTATGTAAGGTTTGCCTTTGGCCCTGTAGAGCTGCAGGGCCCGTGTGCAATATGTGGTGTAGTTCTCTTCTAGTCACGTCATGCGGTCTTAACTATGACAAAATGGAAGAGGAGGTGCAACATGAAAGGAGGTCGCTTACATTTCCATAAAGTGATTGCATATCAGTTACATGGTATAAATATGCAGACTAAGTAAAAAAAAAAGTCTATCTTTATTCTGTAATAAGCACGCTAGGACTGGTACCGGGACCGACTCTTCATTATGAAGGGAGACCCGGAATATACCCAGGGATAAAATTAAACGCATAATTTAACCAGCCACTTCATGTTTAACTCCAAAATAGCACAGGTTTATTAGACTACAAAACATACTATAAGCTCTTACCAACATTTTGTGGTATTGTCCATGAGTCCATTCACTCTGTGATATTATTCTGTGAAAGGCTGACAGTCCACAGTACTGTAAGTGATATGTTTAGACAGCTTTCGGATCCATCCTGGTTAATAAAACCCCATGGGAAGGGTGTACAGGAAGACCTTTCTTTTACCAACTACTAACTGCAGCCTAATTACATAATTATTCAAATATTACCCATGAACCAACTCTGCAGCTACTGTTGCAAAAGACACATTTTCAGGTGCTGAACCAGAATGACATTATGAAATCTAGTATGTGTATCAATAATTTTCTTAATTACACAGAAGAAGGCATATGCTCTTGATACGATAGTCATTTACTGCTGAAAAAATGTTTGAATGAGCTGATGTGAATGTTGGCCCGGGCATCACCTGCGGAGAAAAACAGCACAAAGCAAACACCACCGCAATAAAACACACCACTATAAAATAACGCTCCCCTTCCCCCATTCATCCATTTAAATCTCTCAATACAAGAGACAAGAGAGGACTAGAGTAAAGAAGAATAGCTCTAATGAGTTTCAGAGATCAGTTATGGGAGAGAGATTACACGTTGCCATTTTGTTGTCCTTGTTTGTCGGTTCATGAAGAGGCGGTATGCAGATGCTGGTGGTGGGTTTTTATTCGGGTCAATATTTGAGAAGGAACGCTGGCCTGTGTAGTGCCATCGTTTGCACATGATAGCAACGAGATGAGAAAAGCCAACAATAATACGCGATGCCGTAAACGAGGGAGCTTAAAGAGAAGTAGTTATCATCTCAAATCTACTTATACAGATAGGGACAATATCCTGAAGTGAGGCGAGAACTACAAAACAAACAAATGAGTGAAATAAAGTTAGTAAAAACACAGTTATCCATCAAATCAGCAGAATCTGATAGTACAAGCATTTGGGCTCACAGCAAGGTACCAATAACAAGGCACTAATTTGTGCGTATGCAATAGACAGAGATATCTCTTGAGGATTGTTAACTCTAAATGAGACTCACAATGAAAATGTAAACAAGGAGTGCCTGTTGCTAAGAAACCGACTGTGAGGTGACCTATAGCATGTTGAGTGATATGGCACATATACAATGGGTAAAAATGAACCAACCAAGATATGATGATAATATAGTCATATAACAAGAATTATATATATATATATGTATATTCATATACAGTCTGCTGGAGAAAATTATCTAATTTAAGGCTATTGATTAGTGTTGTTAATAGCACATCAAATAATCTCTCTTGTAATGTTTTGTAATTTTAATTACTTTTCAGTTATTTTACCACATTATAACTATAATTTAAAAGACTTCTGTCAGAGGCTGATATCTCATCCATTATTTTGAATATCACTCCAAATATGTTTGCAACACAAGAGACAGTAACCAATGAACATAGAGATGTTTTTTAAGGTTTGATATGTGGCCAGAACTGAAACCAACTGGTATCCATAGTGAAATGGAAAAGATCCTCTCAATTTAACTAATAAATATAGAGAGCTTTTCTGACCATACAGAACTTAATTTATTTTATAGTTATGAGTTTGAACACTTATAATGTACTTTTTTCAAAGGCACTAGCCTACTTGATGAATATACAAAACTTTTTAAGTAGATGTGCATGATTCTGGATAAATTGAGAATGTAAACAGAGATCACGATTCTCCCACAATTCTGAACAGACAACTAAATAAAATAACATGTAAATTAATAGAGGTTCTGACTAAATATAAACTTCTGCCCTCTATTTAAAAATGTTTAATTCATTAGAATGATTTGTTTTATTGTTTTCAATGAATGATTCAATGACTCAATCATAAAGACTTCACTTGTTTCATTAATGGATGAATCAACGTTTTTGAACGAATCTTAAATCATAAAGACATCAGTGTTTATGTAATTCTGTCTGTGATCATTAAAATTTTTGACAGAAATAATGATAGAGTGTGGTTGAAATGATTTGTGAAGCTGTTTAATTCCTATACATGACAACTTCTCTCTCTGGATCAGCGGCAGCGGGAACACAGATTTGATTTGATTGTGTTAAAGGTTTAATAGATACAGCCGGATCATTGTAATTTAGGAATAATATCTAATGGGTGTTTGAATCGAGATCGCGATATTTGAACAATTATTAGTGCAGGTTTACTTTAAAGTAATGCTGTAAACACACTTTTTGAAGGTGGGGGCAGTAAAGGACAACCGCCTCCGGTCTGTGGAGTTTCCATGGGTCTCCAGTGTTCTGGGATTTCAATTTTCCACTGCTAAAATGTGATACTACTGCAAACACCTTCAAACCACACTCCATTTAAGGATTTTATTTTAGTTAGCTTATAAAGAATATTCAATCACCCCTATAGGTTGTGATGTACCTACAGAATTTGTGAGTAAACCTTCCTCCGGATGTAATATGTTTCTATACTAACCGAAAGTGCTTCAACTGGGCACACTTGGACCTATTAAACATACAATTATACTGCACAACCAGCTTTCACAAACCCTTAACCAATAAAATACCGGTAACACTTTACAATAAGTTTCATTAGTTAGTTGCCTTAACTACCTTAGTTAACATGAACTAAGAATGAACAATACTTCTTCAGCATTTATTAATCATAGTTCATTTTAATTTCAACATTTACTAATACGTTATTAAAATCAGGTTTTTATTTGTTAACATTAGTTAATGCACTGTGAACTAACATGACCAAACAATGAACATCTGTATTTTTGATTAACTAACATTAACAAAGATTAATAAATACTGTAACAAATGTATTGCTCATTATTAGTACATGTAAGTTAATACATTAACTAATGTCAACTAATGAACCTTATTGTAAAGTGTTACCAAAATATCAATGTCATTTAAAGGGATAGACAAAATTTTGTCATCATTTACTCACCCTCAAGTTTTTCCAAACCTGCATGAGTTTCTTTCTTATGTTGAACACAAAAGAAAGATATTTGAAAGAATGTTGGTAAACAACTATGGAAGTCAATGGCTAGCATCAACTGTTTGGTTACCAACATTCTTTTTTGTTCAACCGAAGATCGAAATTCATTTGGAACAACTTGAGGGTGAGTGACAACATTTTAATTTTTGGGTGAACTATCCAAAGGCTGTCTCTATACAGGCTCAAAAGAGGCCAAAGAAAAATAAATAAACACTAATATAATAATTCCTCTTCTACTACAAACAGATAGATTTAGTAAATACACAGTAAATTGGAAGCTAAAATGCACAGCATCAGCACCTAAAATGTAACAAAGTAAAAAACAATTTTTTAAAAAACCTTTACTTGGACATTTCCAACAGCCAGCATTTTTATTTAGCATCATTCAACGAAGATACGTACATGCAAACCTCACATCAAAGTTCACATCAAAACCATCCCTCCTAATTTTAAAACTCAGTAAAAACTCACATTAAACCATCAGAAACTAACACATTTTCATTAGCATGTCTTTTTAGGGCTGTGACTTGTGGTTTAATGTTCTGTTAAACACAACCGCCCACAACTTGTTCAAAGCCTGTGTGCGTTTCTCTAAAACGCTAGATACTTGCTTAGCTGCTCACCACACGTGTTGCTTTAGAGCTTGCGAAATGGTTGCTTCTATTCACAACTCAAACTGTGAAGCTTTTTGTTTTCAGAGTCTTTGTGAGCCTGCATTGCACGTAATTGCATTTCAAGGCTGGTATATGCCCTGAGCTGTTCCTATGAAAAGCAATGCATTGTCATGACGATAACCAGTCACATGTCTGTGTATTCCATGTTTACCAGGCAGACTAGAATATTAGACACAGGGGCTGCCCCTGCACTGTAGTTATGGAAGGTAACCACTAGTACTCATCTGGTTCATCTCTTATTTGTTAGCAACACACACATTCATCTGTGTGCATCTAAAGCTCTAGATGCAAACCGCTATTCAAACTCTATGCCTGGGCTGAAGTATCCAAGAAACTGGTACACATCAGTAAACTGGTGTCAGCAGTAAACCTTTTTATTGCACGGTGCAAATGGGAATATGTCATCCATGTTGCTTTAAGTCTTGAATGGCGCAATGCTGACAGCATTCCTCCTAAATGAGAATGCCAGGCGGCTGACTGGACTCAAGAGTGGCAGTAGAGCATGTACAAAGAGACAGAGGCCTTTCTATCAAAAGAGGAACTTGCAACTGTTTTGACAAAAGATAGGCGCTCTGGAAAACAGTGTTTGCAATGCACTGTTTCATAAGACTGATTTCAATACAGCCTCTGAATGTGTTTTTTGGTTGGGTATGGTTGTTTGGTTATTTTTTTAACATTTTGTCATGAGAAGCTTGGCAATGTGATGTTTTTGTGACTAATTTAGTGAATACACTCTAAGCAAAAAAAGACAAAGTAGTGTGGTTTACATGGGAAGTGGTCTGACATCGAACATGTGATATCTAGCTCATCTCTGGTGAGATACAACAACGTTAATGTGGAAAGTGATATTCAATTCCTGACGCTCTATGACATAAAAGCATAAAAAGACAAGTTTGATTATCAAAAAACATATAGCCTTTCTAAAGTTGGGGTCACATTTACAAAATTCCACAGGCAAAAAAAGATCCATTGTCTATTGTCATTAGTGTAATGAAGTTCTTAATTTCACTTTCAAACCAAGCAGCTTTCTGATGGTAAACAAGATGAATGCATGCGGGTAAAACTTTCAACCTCACACAAAATTCCCAATAGCATGGATTCCTATTGAAATAACTGAAAATTTGCAAATCAACAGAAAAAGTGATCACAACTTCACAAAATATCAACCAAAACTGCAACACAGTTGATTCTCTTAGCTGCTATGTGGATCTGAAAGTTGACTTACAGAAGTTTCTGTAGAAATGCCTTCTTAACCAATTAATGTTCTTGTTCTTACTATTAAGGCATACTATTTGGATGGATTTTTTTACCATAATTACCTTAAAAGCAAAGAAAAACCTGGTATACCACATGATAACCTATGCCCTGGGGAACTGGATTTAAATGATTGTTCTCATCTCCAGAACAACATAGAGCCATTCAGTGGGCAGTTTCAGTGGAACATCACCCACCAAAGGATGAGATAAAACCAAAACGGGTGTAGCAGGTCGGTGGGAGTCGTCAACTTCTTCAACAAAAGGGCATTTCCCAGAAGAAATTGCGGGCCACTCTTCCTTATGATGCCGAGGACATATGTTTATCTTGGTTAAACTGACTGACATTTGTTCTGCTTTCTTTCCTAAACCATGATGTAATGTATGTTTTGGACAGAATCACATTATCTTTTAAATATAAAATAATTGATCTGGTCTACAAATTCTCTAATTTTCTTCAAGTTGACACTGAATAAGTTATGTAATAGTCTGTGATAGTGAATCTTCTACCAGTATATCTGGTACCTGAGAACTTAGGCATGCCAGTCTGAGCTTGTTTTAGGAATCAGAAAGTTTCGACACTGAGAATGTTTGTTGCTCAATGGAAATGGGGAGAGCAGTATGAAAATGTGATGCAAATCTCCACAAGCAGTCAACAACATAAACAAAGGAATGACTACCTGGACTTTTTCAGTAGAACACTACTGCTTTCAGTAAAAATTCAAAGATAACCAACGGCGACACAATTGTGATCTCATATGGTGATCTCATTTAACGTTTCACTTATAAATAGTTTGGGTATTTTTGCATTTGTCATGGTCACATTAGATATATTTAAATTGTAGTCAGTTTCAACTTTTCTAAACATTTCTTAGAGTATTACGTCAATTAGCTCAATGACTGCACTAACTTCAAAAGTTAAGATTATTCTTAACTTTAGTCTTTAGAAAGTCTAATCTTTCTAAAGACTTTACGCAGAAAAAAAAGACAGAAAAAAAGAGATGTCCTCAAAACCTCTAATTAGCTACCAAACTTGTTCCTCAATCTACAATTCCAAAAACTCAATCAAAGCTTGAGGAATGACGAAGCACATGACAAAGCACACTTTCAAAGAACTGAAATACTAACAAACCTTAGTCTCCAAACAACTAGGACTAGGGCTGCACGATATATCGAAATATCGCAAACGTATATACTGCGATATGCATGATTTTTAATACTCCAAAGGATTACAAAAAGTCCACGTTTTAGGTTGACGCAGAGAGTAGACTGGACACATGACTGTTACATACTTGTGAGCTCCTTAATGTTATTAGGCGCAATAAGCGAAGTATTCACACGCACAGAAAGCAGCCTTTCAACTGGCAGATTAAAAAACAACCCATGGCATCAGTGTAAAAGTAGCCAAATTCCGCAGGGAAACCATGAACTTAGCAACACTGCTGCTTCTGTCTGTGTGATTAATGTTAATCAAACAAAAAAGACAGAAAAAAACCACACACTGACTGAATTACTTTTGTAGCTTTAATAAGAATCAGAATATATTAGATACAGTGAAGACTAAGCTTTTATTTTTACATTTGATTATTAAATTTATGTTGTTAAATAAACCTAATGTAGGCCTATACCTTAAACCCCCTGGTTTACACTAATGTTAAAATAACATTTGCTTTGTATGTAATGCTACAGTAAAACACTGCTGATCACTTTTAGAAGCTGTAGGGATGCTTTCTCGCAAAAAGAATGTGAAACATGTATGTTGGTTATATCATTTTCAGTTTTTAAATAAATGAAACAACTGGAATTCATTTTACACAAAGAATGATCATATCGCATATCGAACATCGCATTATTTAACGAGTTATCACATATTGCATTTTTCTTCAATATCAAGACCTAATCCACACCACACAATGCGGTGACAGGAAGAGGACAAATATTCTTTCTCAGGCCCAACCCTCTTCTGTTCTCCATGCTAGACCAGCTAGAGCAGTTTGGTCCACCCCTCCTGCTCAGCAGGACCTAATGATCCAATTACAGGCAGGGACTTGTTGACGCTGTTTTATGTGAAGAGCCAACCTGACACTACCGGCCTCACTGCCAACTGTGACAAACTCAGACCTGAAGAGAAGCCCCAAACAAAGCAATCCGCAGCAAAGGGGCCTGTGTTTGACTACTGGCCAACTCCAGGTGCCCTGGCTCATTTACAATACAAATCAGGGACAGCCGGGCGGGGGGCATAATAGTTTCAGTGGTGTTGGTATCTCCCGCCTAACAGGGGGTCTGACAAGATAACAGAGCCATTAAAGTAAAATCTGATATTGCCCTGAACACCTGAGGTCATATGACATAGGATGGGGGGAAATTCCCTCCACATTTTCTGACCTCCACCAAACTGCTTTCATTTGTGAATCTGACTGAAGTGAATCAAATGTAATTGTATTGTAATATTTTCATTAACAATATTGCACATAAGAAGCTCAATATGATATTAGTTAAATATGTATAAAAGACCTAGAACATTTAATTAGGAATATTACCAAAATATTAATTAAAGGTACAAGCAACAACATTAGCCTAAAGCTGCTGCCCATGTGACTGTCTGTAACTTAATTTGCTAAAAAACTCTTTCAACATCACGTCACCACATGCTTGAATATAATCGTGTCAAAAAAATTACTGTTTTCTCTAGCAGACTGATTACCCTGCTACTTACAAGCTAGTCTCAGCACATACCATGGAGATGATGACACAAGTTACTATAGTAAGTATGGTGTCAGGCATAATTACACGTGGTGAACTCAGGCAAAATGACGTTCTGTGAGGTTTATATCTCATAAAAAGAGAAAGAGCAAAAAAGAGGGTACAACGACTAGATTTGTTTGTCACTCTCCTCTCTCCTGAGTTACTGTGGTTTCTTAGCACAACAGGATGAGCAACATTCAGACCAGGTTTCACGGCAATGATGAGGCCTGATAAGCCAGTCTAAAATCAAACTGAAATCTACAAGCCCACGTAATGGAATCAATGACACACTACAACTGCAAAAGTAAAACCATCACTTATGTGAACAAAAGGTACATTGGCGCGCTGTGCAAAGTTGGCAACTTTGTAAGCATATAGCTAAAACAGGCAAAGATGTAATTGAAAAGTTTATTTTGACACCGCAACCCACTCTAACCGTCGTATGGGCTTGGTCAACAGGCTTACAAAACACGATTGCCTACCTCACTCTCGGTACCCATATAAGGCAATGATACTTTGCAAAACATGTGACTATAAACTTGTAAATACCGCACACTATATCTCATAAATACATTTCGTTAGATTTGTAGAACTGCAAAATGGTCATGTAGGGAAAACGGCACCAAAAACACGTTTTTACACACGTCTGCAGCAATTTATAATAAAATTGTCAATCATTCGACCAATAGTTATTATTAAATGTGGACTAAACGCACATGATTGCTTAGCTGCATCATATTAAACATATGTATAAAAACTGCTTTTAAATGTTGACCTAAAATCCAAAAATGTCATTTCATAACAAACACAATATATATTACATATACAGATACATGGAAAAAGATAAAGAATGCTTACAAAGTGAAGAATGCAGACAACAGATACTTGGCGCAAACAAATATACAACAGCATAATATTACGTCATTAAAATATAAAATGGTCACTAACCTTATACGTTCAGGGGTTTCATGTCAAACTCCATGGTTATGGAGTTAAACATACGTGAAAATGTTGGAGAAAAAAACTCCACATACAAAGATAAAAAATGTATTATTTTTAAAAAAGAGAGAGATTACATTGACAGAGGTAAAAAAAAATAATCCAAGGGTGTGTCTAAAGCGAATCGAATGGCATGTTCAAGGTGTTGAACACTGACCTGCCCTCTGCCTCTCCCACTCACTTCAGTAGTAGAGAGAACGAAAATGAGAACATTGTAGGGGAGGGCAATGCTTGCGCGTTGAAATCTTTAAAAAAGAGAAGTACTGCAAAGCAAAGCTCTCTCTCACTGTGACTCATCCCCCGGAGTAACCACTGACAGACAGGCTGTAAAACAGAACTTCCGCCTGGAACCAATCAGATGCAAGGGCAGAGCTAATATGCAAATGACTTCAGGTAAGCTCAGGCTGTGGTTTGGATTGGATGGGGAGGGCAGTGGGGGAGGGGGAACCTGGACAAAGTAACAACCAGACTACACCTTGAGCTATGCGAGACGGGTAACACAAGACTGGGTAAGAGTGTAAAGGTTTTCATCAACTCGACGTAGACGTGGCAGGAGTAAAGCAGGCACGGGGATTTCTACCCAGATGAAATGCCTTTTAAAATGAGATGTTTCAAGGAGAACGAAAGCCAAAATGTATATCAACTGACTAGATCTCTCTGTAGTTCTTGTTTTGAGTGCTGCCAGAGGTTTTATTTGAGAAGGTGAAATGGGAGTGGCCCTGCAGGTCATATGACACCTCATAAAGCAGGCTTTATGTTTGATATGAGGCATGAAAGAAGCCATCCATTATAAAACTGGAAGAGCCGCCCCACCGGGTTTCACCGTTGAAAAGAACAGCCAAAAGAAACACTTTCAATCCATACCACTGGTTTCTACGTCACTACGTTCTTCCAACCAAAGGGAAAGAACAGAATTGTGACTCTGCTGCTTGCTTCGGCTTCCAATATTTCAACATTAAGGGATAGTTCACCCAAAAATGCAAATTCTGTCATCATTTACTCACCCTCAATGTTGTTCCTTCCAACTGTTTTTGAACTGTTTTTGACTACAATAAAACTCAATGGGGTTCAAAACAGCATTGGATTGGAATAAATAACAATGAGACGTTGTTTTCAAAATATTGAACAATATTCAAAAATAAGTCTTACAGGTTTGGGATGACATGAGGGTGAATCCTCTTTGCCAAACACCCTATATAATCAATATATCAAATTCATGTCAATCTGCCCATTCTGCCATTAGGTTTCTTCGCCTATATCTTTCTGCATATGCAGCCATAGCTTTTGTCAAGCATTTTTATCTGAGAAAATCCAGCTGACAAACAGGAAGCCAGGGTCTGTGGCATGGCGCAGCTCAGTGAAAAGCGCTGAAGAAAAAAACAAAAAAGTGGGTTTTTGTCAACGCACCATTTAGAAGCGTAAATGAGACAGTGAATGCAAAGAGACAAATAGTCATTTAATTGACACTTTGCCAACTACAGCAGCGGTTAAGTTAGGGCTTACCGGCAACTACTAGTCTCTTTCTGAGAAAATCTTAACTGTACCAATGAACTAACTGTTGGGGAGTTAAAAAAAAAAGCAGTCAGGCCTCTTGGGTAACCTTCAGTCTCATGTGTGTGTTGTCAACTTGCTTAAGAATTTAAGCCAGTACAATATATATTGCATACACGCTGTCCTTTACAGATAAAAGAGGATTACAAGGAAGCAAAAAAAGGTAAGAAAAGGGAGAAAAATAAATACCATGGCTTAGATTGCTGAGTGCCCTATTATGTTCAATTCAGCATCATGCATGTGATGGAAAATGTGTAAACACGTGGCGAGCACCTGTCCCTCTGTGCCAACAATGATATACAAACCGTCTGTGACATCAAGCGGGACACATCAAACAAGTCGAACAGGCTACACATCACTGCAATAAATGCACAAAGAGATGAAATTTGCATATAATACCGGTATTAGTGTTTTGCTAAAAATGGCAATGGTACCAACAATAAAATATTAAAATTTTCTATTAAAATATTTCTTATAACAACAATTATCTTATCTCAGTATCAGATGATAAACTGTCCAATCCAGTATTACGGTAATTATCTACTAATTAAATGTATATGTTCAAGCCATAGATTGATTAATTAGTGCTGTCAAATCGATTAATCAAATCTAACATAAAAAGTTGTGTTTATTTAATATATGTATATATACAGACACACACATATTATATAAACAAACTTTTATAATAGATGTGATTAATCGTGATTTATTTATTTGACAGGACTATATATAATATAATATAATATAATATAATATAATATAATATAATATAATATATGTATATTTGTGTACAAATAAGACATTGGATTGATTACGCAGTGCGAGTAATTTAATTCAAACCACATTACAAGTAAATAGCAAAATAACTGAATGAAGAAGAAAACACTTTGTCTGTATGCTCTACAGAAAGTGTTGAGAGAATTCAATTGCCCTCACAGCAACCAGACCATGATCACATGCCTCTGCTGACAAAGTTCAAAGACACACCTTTCCTATACAGTCTAAAAATAAAAACCACCCCACTCGCCTTTACTAGCACTGCATGACTGAATCCAAGCTAAACACAGCCGAGCCACAAGAAGGCCTCATTTTCTGCTGTGTGCCTGTTTTAAAACGTAGATGGCACACTTTGGTTTTGCCCATATCCGGTGTGGATCTTTTTTTTTTCTGTTACCTCCTATATATTTTCTTCAAATGAACTGCTGACATAAAATGTAACTATGTGCACTCATTCCTAGGTTAAAGTTAATTTACTCTAACCGACTGACATGTTTTGTCCTGATATAAAACCTTTGCCGTTTGTAAGGAGAACATTAAGTAAATTGTAAACGTCTAATTTTCAGTGATACAACAGAAGTACAACACTGTGCCCCTTATAATATTACATACATCACTGTAAGATGTAAAACAGTGGCATAAGAGGACAGGTCCAAAAATAGGCATACCCCTGAGATAATCAACAAAGACAAAGCACTTCTCAGGGCTGGTCGTGTTGTTTGTGAGAAACTGAGGTCAGGTGGTGACTGCTTCAAGAGGCTTTGTGCAAAAAGACCGTACCATCCTGGTTAAGAGCAGTCCTCAAAGGACCAAAGGGCAAGAGAAAAGGGCAGTGGAACATTCTAATTAAATCCAGACAGAAGGACACCAAGTCATTCCATGAGGAAGATGCTGAAGTCTTGTAACAACTATGGTTTTAAATGGAGATATGTGCATGAAAAACATGGTTTTGCTGGGAATTTTGCCTTACCTAGAATTTTTACTACAAACATGCCCTTATATAGTCCTTGGTGTCCAGAATTCAGTACATTGCGTGCTTCAATACACTGACAGAATAAAGGTTAATTGAATGCCACACCACAGTCCACAGGATTCCAAGGTAGAAGCCTTTGTAAATATGATTGTGGACCAAAAGATTACATCTGGTCAACCTTGAGTAATCCTGTCAGCTAAGAATGACCAGAAATGTGGAATTATGAATAGATACAACATTCCATGCCTTCAGAAAGAAATGAGTGGATGTGAAGTGGGATAGGGGGAGTTTCAGAGGAAATTCCGGTACTGCACTAAGATGCTGAGTCATTCCTTCCATGAAATGTGATAAAGTGTGCTCTAACAGGTAAATAAAGATACTCCCAGTGAAGAAAAAAAAGAACCCTCCAGCAATTTAGTCCTCCATTACAAGTTTTATACATTAACCTCCAGCTCCACAGACTCAAGATTTGTTATCAATGTAATTTAGCAAATTTCTAACTACTGGTTAGGTAATACGGGAAACATAATAGGCAGAAAGCAAGATCATTGTTTAAACAAAAACAATTGTTTTTAGAATGTTTAGTTTTGGAACAATTTGTAACTCTGAACAGTAAGTTTGAAAATTCAAAATAAAAATTATGTCAAATGTGCACACATGCAAACAACATTTGAAAGCTATGGCTTAGGGCAAGATAATTTAAAATATTTATTTTTGTGTACAACGGGAAAAAAACATTTTTGAACTGTCCCTTTAAAATGTATTTTGAAATAGGTTGTTTGTGACAACAGGATGACAATCAGGTATGTGAAAGGAAAATATGAGTTTACACCATTAATGGTGTAACAATGCCATCAATGTTTTATCAATGCATTATCTATTTATGATATGAGAGAAATATTATTTGGTCTGCAGAAGAAAGTTTCTTCCTTTTTCCAGATAGTATACGATCCTCACAAAACCTCAACCAATTAAACATTACACAAAGAGCAAGGCCAACATTCCACACAGTTCAAATCACACATCTGTGGATGGAAAGTATTGACCAGAGCAAAGAGGGGTGAAAAAAACAATCTAACAACACAGAGACACTTGACACTCTTTAAAATACACTAATTCTTTATCAGTCATTTATCTCAAACCGTGAAAGTGCCTGAGCCTTTTACTCACATTATAGTGAAATACAACAGAAGCTGAGCCACCAATGATGGTTGTGGGGTCTGTTTTAGAGCTTAAATGGTCAAACATTATGTTTTCTCTCTGAGGACCAGACACTGGAAAGCATTATGAATACCTAATGTCTCAATCTATTTAAATTATTTAAATCCAAGCCTGAGGGATGAAAGAAAGACCAATTGTTTTGAAAGTGGCTTTTGAAATATAATCAAAATAAATAATTAAATAGGTACAGTATTTTAAAAAATGTCTTTGATTGCTTTATTCTTTCCCAGTCTAGCGAGACAGTCGCTGAATGGACCGTTTACTGGAATAAGTCACGCTGCCAATGATGAGCACTAACAGACTCCCATTTAACGTGCGTGATACTACACACATTAGACAGTTTTTACTCTCAATTGTAAATCAGCTGGAAGAATTAGTCACATCTGCCACTTTAATGGACCATCTAAATCTCAACATTTACACAACATCTGACCTATCTTTCACACATTGACTTTTAATGAAAAACAAATGTTATAATGTAATTTGAGGCCTACTGAAATAAGTACGTTTTGGGACCTGAAAACATGAATGTAACTTCAATGATAGATACTTGGCATTTTACAAAACTGTCTCTATATAAAAAATTCAGTCAATGTAATAAACTGTCACTGGAGAGCAAATCCAGCTTTTACCGACATTAGCCATCAGCAATAAGATGTGTCTGGCTAAAAACTACCCAAGCTCCATATTTGTCTTTCCTTAGTCAAAACAAAGACAGTCGTCCTTGTATCTCTATGCTTAATGAGACTCCCACATGGCTACTGCCATCTGTACAGCAAGGTTACAGCAACATGACTACTCTAACCTAAATATATCATTCTATTAATCTAATGTAAAAGAATACAGAGGACAGATTTCTTTCTAAATTACAGTTATGCTAATTTGGTAAGGAGATGCATCAGGCGTCAAACCAAGATGACTTGATGTCATCCTCTTGAGTTACTAAGAACTATTTCTCGACAGAAATTTATATAAGAAACAATACAAAGAGTCCATGAATACTAGTCCAAGTCATGAAGACATTAATAATTAGCAAAGAGAAGGAAAGCAACAACTTGGGGTATTCATTGAACTGTCTTAGTTTGTAATATTAAAAAACCAGGCATCAGGGCAATAATTTTGTGTTCTGCGCAATTGATTTTTATTCTTGCTATAAATATTTTTATTTTTAAACAAATGGGTTATATAATGGGGTTAATATATTTTTATATTATCAATGTTTATTTTCTTGACAGAATGAAAATTTGCACGGATATAATGTAACACCACAATTTCATTAACTCACTTTTTGCATTTGCATTTTCAACAAAAAAATGTTGTTGCTTGCCAACTATAGCAAGCTTGATAACATTATCTTTGCAGGAATTTGCAACAACAGTGAATGCATCACAGAAAACCTAACCTATGCAAGAAATAAAAACGGATGTCCAGAATCAACCAATCGGTTTCAGTGGCAGCGCACAGGCCCAAAAAGCCAACTGACAGTTCTATCAATTGATCTTGGGCCATCCTTACTTGTTGAGCTCAATATATGAACACCACCACCTTGTGGAAGCCTATGTACTTTACATTTCGCCCACCCTACAGAAACATAACATTTGTTTTGTTCTTGTCATTGTTCTAGAACTGAAATATTAGTTTTGATATACCGTTTTGAGAAATTACTCGGACAATGGCATTACATTTTTGCACATGATGTGTGTTGGGTGAAGTCTTTCCCACAGAAAAATGAGGTGTCATATTATGCACATTGTCCTAGCACACTCCAGATATCTTTGCTGATGCGTGTAGTCTGTCTGCAAAAAGGCGGCTCATGTTGCAGCAAGCTCTCAGCTGATGATGCCCTGGTGATGCAGTTCCTGGATGCCGAGTTTATAAAGACTGATGTCTTCAAATGTGGAGACAAATCAATAGCCACTAGCCAGCCCATTAAGACATTTCTCATGAGATTGTCTTTCTATATACCATCAGACCAAGACCAGAGTGGAACGAGTTTGGTCAGTCTGCCCTTTTTAACTTTCCTTGACTTGGCTGCATATGGCCAGATGGGGAGTCACCGTCATAGCCACATATTCTTCTTTCTAGCTCTGGGGATGTTCCCTACATAGAGGCTTCCCACATACATCTCATCGTCATTCTGGGTTATCTCAGCCACGTGCCTCATCTGCTAAAAGAATCAGTAAGAGCATCTGAAAGCCCCTTTGTGCCTTCTGGCTCTCTAGTTCAAAGGCACAATAGGGTCATTGGGCATGAGTTCTGAGACACAAAGTCATAAGGAGAAAAGGGGACTGTATTTCTAAAAGAAAAGAGTCAAGACAGCACCAACTGGGGTATATTTAGAGCCTCTCATTGAGGATAATTAGTTTCAGAAGACTGGAATTTCCAGCTATCTAAAGGCCTCTAGGGTGCGTGAGGGCTGGGGAGGGGGGATGTTGTAATGGGAGGGGGTATCAGAACCAGCTGATAGCATTTCTGGATCAACCGAGCTGACTATCACATACTCCCAAAGCAGGAGAAAACAAGCACTCCCTGACCTCAGCACCACCCAATGGCCAGAATGCTGAGAACACTACAGCCAAAGAGATTCTTCAAAATGCATGTCTCATAGGGGAGCTTTGTATCCCAAAAAAATGGTAAACATCTGGCAAACATTTAGACAGATAGACAATGGGTGAGACATCAAGCCACAAATAAAGAAAACAAATGAAGGAAAGACTAATTTGCGGCAACTAAGTATGGGAGTCTCTTTTGCACTAGCAGATGGATTTCATACCCTTTTACAATATGAAGTAACACAAATTGCTACACTAATGTAAGAAAGCTAAGTTGGAAAAAGCACTAGGAATTGAGGTTCAAGGCACTTTGACCCTTTTTTAATACATAAATTAACATTAACATCATATATAAAAATATATATAAATAATTCACTATGTGATAAGACAATAGGGATCTTCTAGAATTACAGTTATATCGAATAAACTACACTTTTGCCCACATCAAGGGCTTTTTTTTCACTCTCTGCGGCATTTTTGCCCTAAGCCTTGGCTAATTTCTGATCCCGGTCACAAGTAGTGATAATGCCACAAAAGACAAACCAGTTTTAGATATAAACATCCACAAATGAGTTCTGGTCTGGATGAAAACACGGATACACAAGCCCAAGCACTGAGGACTGGAAAACTGATTGTTCACACTCATGTGAAGCCCTTACTGTGTACTGACCGGCAATGTCAGCCTGAGACAAGAGATTCTCACACTGAACCAGTCATTATGGTCACATGTCTGTAATCATGCTGGAACAACTCAGTGCACAGTTATGGGAGAGGGGTACAACAGAGCAGTATAGGTCAAGCTATCCTAGGGGCTATTCAGATCAGAACGTTCATATAAGATCAGAATGATGACATGTTGGTTTAGTAGAATGTCAGCAAATCCAAGTGGCTTCCCCTGACCTGAATGAAATAAACAATGCTTGTACATTTAAATACATTGTGCAGTCACTGTTACAATAAGAAGAACTTCTAAAAAGACATCCTACATCTAAAACGCACCTATATGCTTTGAGAAATAACTTTAAAAAGTGCATAACAACTCAAATATCTTAAGTAAAAGCTTTTGCAAGCTTTTACATGAACAAGTTAGAGAGATGGTACACACTTTACAAACACTTACCTTCATCTTATTGTGCCATAATTTACATGTTGCAAGGTTAAGTAAGTGATAGAAACACTTCGATCATCTCAGTGAAACAATCCCTGAGCAATCTGTCATCATCCAAATCCTTCTCCCCGATGCAGTCCTGTTAAATAGAAGTGACTTTATCCTCTTTGGCAAAGACAGAATCTTCTAAAAGTGCAGTTTTAGAAGCTCTGAGCGAGTTTCGTCGTTTTCTTTTGCTTAACATAAGGTTACACTGTTTTCAATGCGTGGGGAATTCCTTGCGCTCACATTTTCCCTCGAAAGCAATTGGTCCAGCGTTCCGCATCTACACTGCAAGCGAGCGACGCGTCAAACGAAAACGCTCCCATGTAATCGGTGAAGTGACGCGTCTTCTGGGATGGGTGACGTCGGCATCTTGTCGACCAATCAAACATTTGTTTGTGTGAGCAGTGTTTACAGTTTTGCTCATTTTCAGTGGGGTATGGGACGGCATAGACAAAAAATGAGAGACATCTCCAGCTGTTTCTTCAGTTAACATTTTAACAGCACCTTGCATTTAAACAACTTAATCCAGAGTAGACTGCAATTGCACATAGTATAACTACAAATTATTTGGGTTAAAGTGATAATGGCGGTAAAAATATTGTCTTTGTATTGAGGCGATCTTTCTATGTTGGCTGAACAGTGTCCTTGCCCCGCAGGTGAGTGAGCGTTAATTTGTTATCGTACAAAATGAGACAGTGCCTTACTGCGCGTTCATTCGTGATGTCAAAAATTGCAGATTACCCCTAAACGACACAGTCTGCCCCGCCCATTATCGGAATAGTCTGTTTGGGGAATTCAAGTGTAATAGTGTTGTTTGTGGTCAGGGCAGGGGACATACTTATTTATACTTAATTTGATATATTGAGCTCAGACAGACTTTCAAAACTAAAAAAATACCTATTGGTTACACTTTAATTTTCAACATTTCCCATTTATTAGCACTGACTTAATATTTTTGGACCATAATACGTACATTAACCACTTAATCTCTCCCTTTTAACCATTCTGTTCATGAATATATTTGGGATTTTACAGAATGAGTCAGAATAATTCCACCACATCTTTTAGGAAGTAATGTTTAGCAAATTTCCCTTGAATTTTAGTAATAAATAATGGTTACACTTTATTTGAAGGTGTTATTGTCCCAGTGTAATTATATATTTAAGTAGCCTACTTAGTAATATTAAGCAACTACATGTACTTACTATAGTTAGGGTAGTATTAGGATTTGTGCATGTAATTATGCATAATTTATGGTACATGTAACATGTAACAAGCAGGGCAGGACTTATGGGCCTGGGGGCCCCTGGGCTTGAGTTTATGCTTGGGCCCTACTTACGCTACAAACATCATTAGATTAAATCTTTAATCTAATCATTAAAGTAGCACAAATTACACAAAAATGTAAATATGCTTTGAGGGTTCCAGAACAATTCATATGCAACATGCCTATAGTCAAAGTTTAGTAGTATAGGCTAATATTAAATAGACATTATAATACAATATAATGCAGGATGTGTTTAAAACTCGAATAATAAAGCCAAGAGAAAACAGTATTTTTAAATTCATTGTCCATAACTATTTGTTGTGCACTATAGTGTATTGGATAGTTGTTAAGCGCTCAAGTTACTTTGGGCTGATTATAGCCCCCGCTTGCACATAGTGGAAATACGGCTAATATGTCTGGATATCTGGCATACAAGTTAACTGAGCAAAACAAACGAACGAAAATGGGTGACGGAGGGGGCCCCTACTGGGTGGGGTCCATGGGCTGCAGCCCAGTCAAGCCCAATGGTAAGTCCGGACATGGGGACACTGTAAATTAAAGTTTTACCATAATATATATAAATAAATCTAGATTTAGCCTTACTCAATTATCTTTTTCATAAATCTTTTTTTGTTGGTGTTATTTTAAACACAATTTATTGACCGTTATTTTTGAACTATTTCCACCTGCACAGAATAGGCTACACTTTGTAGATAGTAAGCCTTACATTGCTAATACAAAATAAAAAATAAAATTAAAACCAAACAAATGTATCAGTGCAGTAAATATTCATATATCTTAAACCATTTTTAATGATAGAAAAACACGTAACACACATTAGTGACACAAGCTTGGTTACGTGACTATTTAATGAAGCAGCAATTTTTAAAATAAATAATTAGTTTCTATTGCATTAAACATCATTTACTTCAACGTATCCAAGCAGTTAGCTGTTTTGTTTTTGTTTAATCGTTTAGCTAATAATTTTCTCGAAATGTACACGTAATCTAAAACGGTACTTCCCATACCGGGAGTCGAACCCGGGCCGCCTGGGTGAAAACCAGGAATCCTAACCGCTAGACCATATGGGACGATGTATACGATGCTGGTTTTTATGTATTCATTCATGTTAAATGCTCTAAACGTATTATTTCTCTGTGTTTTATATAATTACTGAATTATTATTAACTATAAAAGTTAATCGAGAAAAATACCATGTCACCACATTTTCTAGAAATTTTGTAAATAGAATTAAGCGGCCATGTTCTATCTAGTAAGCCGGGTTTTCAATTTGTAGCTGCTTCTACACAACGGACAGCAGGGGACGCTGAAGCGCAAACATACACTCTGAGCTTCCGCAAAACAAAACAGTTCACCGAGGCAGTCATGTTCATTAGTACCATTTAGCTTCTCTCTTAAAAAATCTGTGTTGTAATTCAAGATAAATTTACTATTGCAATAATTTTATGCTCTGGATATTTTAAAGAAACGAATATTTATTTAATAGTTATCATATCTGATGCTATTATATGAGATAGCCGGTATATGTAGCGTTAGCCGTTAGCTTCTCGGTGGTCTAGGTGAGTATTTCTTATGAACATGCTCTTATTTTTTTATACTTTTACCATTTGTCAGAATTGGATAATAGTGTTATTCCTTAAAAAGGGTTTACCTTCTTTTCAAAAGCTTGAACATATTCTGCACACGTCTTATTATTTTGCTCACTCTCTTGTCAGTATAAAAACATTGTCTTGTTTTCCCTTTCTGTGCAGAATTAGGAGGCAAAGATGACTTCAAAAGCTAAAGGTATCATGCATACATACGTGAATTCACTCTATTTCTCTCTACTACTAGCAGCTATCACAAACGTACCATGGTCTTACTAGTTTTGAACAAGTAAAACTGCTGTCATGATAAGTACCGAAGAACAGGGGTTTTTAATCTTTTAGCTGCCACGGACCCCCAGATATGATCATTCCCATGCAGGGAAGATCCCTTATCCTAAAATGTAAAAGTTATATATTTTCAATTATATTGTCCAAATTAATACTCTGGAAAAAAATAATAACATTCTAAATGCGTCTATTATGTTGCATTGTGTTTTTTCTGTTTTCTGAACAGAATGATTATTGGAATAATTTTTTGTTTATTTATTTAATGTAAATGAAAATCTACAGGTATTTATTATTTGCATTTATAATGATCACATATGTTTAGTTAGTTAATTAGTTTAATCTTTTTATTATTTTATATTTTTTTACACTGCTTTTCTCTAAACTTTTCCACAGACCCACTAGCACTCTCTTGTGGCCCATGTTTTAACATTGTTCAGTACAGTTTGTTTTTTTTGTGAAGGCTACAAACCCATTATCCTCTTATATTAATAAATGTGAGTCTGTAAGTATTATTTCATGACCGTTCTCTGTTACAGTGGGAAAGGTAGGCTCCAAAAGCAAAGAAGATGCTCCTCATGAGCTGGAGAGTCAGTTTGTTCTGCGGCTTCCTCAGGTCAGTTTGTTTCTTCATTTACTTCACCTATATTAGTGAAAGCCAGTATTTAAAATCAATTACACACTCCCAGAAAAAATTCCATAAAAAATGCATTTGAATAATTGATCACTTGAAAATGTAGCAATGTAAATACAAGTCGTAATTATGCATTTATAATAACTCAAGAACTATAAGGTCAGTAACATCATGTTATTACACAAGTAGCAAACAATTGGCAACACTTTAGAATAAAGTTCCATTTATTAACATTAGTTAAGTAACATGAACTAACAAGTAACAATGAAAAATGCTTCTAAAGCATTTTTTTAAATTATTTAATGTTATATACTAAATGTTGTTAACGTTAGTACACTTCATTCTTAGTTCAGGGCCATTAAATAATATAAACAGATACAACTTTTGATTTTAATCACGTATTAGTAAATGTAAAAATCAATATACTGCAACAAATGTATTGCTCATTGTTCAATTACGTTAACTAATGAGAAAGAGCTGTAATTAATGTCTTCTTTGCTTTGGAGTAAAAATAAGTTTTAAATATGTGAGCAGTGGTATTCTTTTAGCGAATATCAGACATTTCATGCTATAGCTGAAAAATGGTTGCATATTTTGAATAAAAAAGGAAAAATTAAATAAAAGCGGATCATCAATCATTCAGTGCTATTGTGGCTGCGGTGTGTCACGTGATACGTTCTAAATAACGGTCGCCTTGAAAAACTCACGCTTGGGGGTCCGCCAGAATATTTTAAATTTACATGTGAAAAGGTTAAGGGTAAGTAAGCGGATAACCTCAACTTTCGGTTCCAAAAACTGAGGTAACTTTCAAGAATATGTAAGTAGCCATAGGAACTTACTATCTGAACATAACCTGCTCCAGGGTTAGTTTACTTCAGAGGTGTTCAGCGCATGCGTGCCTTACTGATGATGCTCCAGTGGGCTTGACAGATTGTACACTATATTATATATAGCCTATATATAGTTATAACTTATATCGATATATAAAGTGCTATTAAAACAAGGTAATGCTAATTTTATTATAATATATAGCTATATAATTATAATCTCACACATCGTTGATCTGCATTCAGAGGTTTTGTTTTATTTTTGCAACAGGACATTTTCTATGCTATAATGTATTTTTATAATAAAATACATATATGATGTGATATGATATTTGAAAGATCTTACATTTCAAGGAACGCGAAGCAAAATGACAAAACAAAAAATAAACTTATACAGCCATGTTATCTTTGCAAGCACAGACTATATTTAGTTTAATCAGTCTTTTTTTATATAATTAGCATCAAACAAACGATATAGTTCTTATTCACAGCGATTAAAGATTACTAAATGAAAAGATTGAAAAAATTGATTGCACAACCACCAAATAAGTAGTGATAAGCACTAAGTTTGTAAATCAGCATTTAACAAAAGAAGAAGAAAGTAGTAGTATGGCACACTTCTTCTTAGCGTCCGTTTCCATGGTGATTCGTCGCTCTGTTGAGAATGTCTGGTGTGTTAACCATGAACACACTCTACTTACTCCCGGACGCTGTTTTAGAACTAACATACCTCAAATAAGCAAGGTTTGGTTGAATCAACCGAGAGTTCAGGATATGTTTGACGGTAAGATAACCTTGCTTTCTGGAACACCCCCCAGAACTGTTCAATCTAACAAAATAATGCCAGTCTGTACAGTAAAAACAAGTATTTTACTTAATTGATTTAAATTTGTGAGTATTATAGTAATTGTTTGATTCAATGGCACAATGCTTTGTTTTTTAGGAGTATGCCTCTACAGTCAGACGGATCGCCCAGTCTAGCAGCATGAACATAAAAGACAGACTTTCTGTAGAGTTGCATGGTAAGCACTGTTGATGAAATTTAACAAAGAAATACTTTATTTACTTTAGCATTTTAACATCATACTCGTATATGTTTGCATCAACATCATATATAATGTAGCATCATAACATTTTTTAAAACTGATATTACAGTCTGTCATCAATTTCTTTTGCAAAAATATTACTCATGGAATTTTTATATATATATATATATATATATTCCTAGCTGATGGTCGCCATGGGATTGTACGTGTGGATCGTGTCCCTTTAGCATGTAAACTAGTGGATTTACCCTGCATTCTGGAGTCATTAAAAACGGTTGACAAAAAGACCCTGTATAAAACCGCTGATATCTGTCAGGTAAGATCTCTGTTGATAACTTTCTTAGGGTGTCTTACATGCATTTCCCCTTTGCAGTCTCCTAATGAGCTTCTGCACGTCATCTGCAAGGCCACATCTCTATTAATTCTGACTTTCTGTTTAAGATGCTGGTGTGCACGCTGGATGGAGACCTCTACCCTCCTCTAGAGGAGCCCACGGGTACTACAGACTCCAAAACTAAAAAGAAAGACAAGGACAAAGACAAGAAATTTGTTTGGAATCATGGCAGTAAGTACCTCCCACTCTTGGTTTGGAGTGAATGTGGAGGAGACACCCTATCAGTTATAGAATGATTCAAACTATTTAATGTCCAATTACATCTGTCTCATTTTAGTTACCCTTCCTCTGAAGAACACAAGGAAGAGGCGGTTTAGGAAGACAGCGAAGAAGAAGGTAACCTCATTTGGTTTCCCATCATGCTGTTGTTGTTTTTTTCTCCTTTTGATGATCCTGCAATCCTTTACCAGTTCTAGTTAAGAAAAAATGTTTGCTCTTGCAGGAAAAAATAAATGAATGAATGGTAAAAGCTAAGATTTACATATAAATAAAGCATTCCATCTTCATTTGCCACCAAGGTTTGCAGGAAAGCAATCTGGCTGTTCGTTCGATTGAAGTGACAGCAGGGGAGTTAGTGGCAGGTTCTTCTCTCTGACTCTTGAATAAATCTCCGCTACGTTGCAGCTAGCTATTGACTTGGGTTCCTTTTTTAATCGCTAATGTGTTCTCTGGCATGCAGCCAGCCTCTACCGTTATGTGTGCATCTGAATGCGTGCATGCAGTTTTTGGGATCTTGTTCCTTAGGGCTGAATTCTAATCTGATTTATCCTGCAGTACATCGAGTCTCCTGATGTGGAAAAGGAGGTGAAGAGGCTCTTGAGCACGGACGCCGAAGCCGTCGGTGTTCGTATCCTTTATTTTTTGCTTTTGTTTACCTGTCATGTTTTGTTGCCGCAAACCCAGTGTCGCAACAAATCTAGATGCTAATGCCATTACTAATGTTGGATCGAGCATTATGTCATACTAAGACTTACCACCAGGTGGCAGACTTGCTCACAAATTAAATGGAGGGACTGTGCAAGACTTTCAGTTGTTTAACCTCAGCATTACGAGAAAAATGTGGCATGAGTCACGTATAAATTTGTGGAGCTCAGCAGCACCATTGGTATAAAAAAACTGCAAAATAGCCCTGTGCCAAAACTAAGAGGATGAAAAGATAAAGGGATTATTGATATATGAACCTTGACCCTGTGGTCAGGATGGGAGGTGATTGCTGAGGATGAGACCAAAGAACCTGACAACAGCTTATCACTGTCCAACCTGGAGTCTTCACCTGGAACCTCAGGTCACAAGGGTCACGGCTCTTCAGGTGAATGATCTGAACACAAGTCTTTCTGCCTCATAGCTATATATTTCTCTGTCTAACATAGTTTTATCCTAATGTAGTTCAACATGACGAGCTACGCAAGATCTTCAACGACATCAGCAGCAGCAGTGAGGATGAGGACGAGGAGGGCGAACGGCACGAGGATGAAGACCTTAACATAATGGACACTGAAGATGACATGGTCAGGCAGCTCCACGAGAAACTGAACGAGACCGAGGGAGACAGAGACGAGAATGACCGGAACAGTCAGATCGGTAGGATGGCGGTACACAAGTTGTCTGATCAATTACAGTGCATTGTCAGGACAGCAGCTCAAGCCCAATTTAAAACCACAATTCAGTATCACAGGCAGGCAGACCGGCAGACAAACAAAAGCCGACCTAGATTAGCATTTGAATGATGAGCTTGCTGCGGTATTTAGGTCAGATGGGTGTACCGGTTGTCTGGTGGTGTTTTTACCCATGCCAGTAAGTGAAAGACCTTGACATCATCCCACACACATTGGCACTTAACCGGCAAAAATGAGCCGTGCGGCTCAGAGCTCTGCCACTGTGTGTTTTGTTCACAAGGAAAAGGTTTAGCTATAGAGTTACTTTATTTAGATAGATATCTTGTTTCAGTATAGCATGAGACACTTTTCATGATAAATAGTATTGCATCCATTATAAATGGTATATGTTATAAATGCTATATGTTTTACAATGTAAAGACTTCATGTCCACATTCGTCAGTCAATTCTTATATATTAGATCATAAAATCATTACACAAAGGCGTTTTCTCAAATTTAGTGTTGTAAGCTTTTTTGAATTCTCAGTCTCTGAGTGTGCGGAACATAAGAGGCGCCGTTTAGTATTTATGCAGGGTTGCGTGGTTAGAGTGTGAAGGATTCACAGATAATTGGGACCTTAGATTACATGAGCATTTGCAGTTTAACTAGCAATATACTTCAAAGGTAAAAGAGAGCTCAATATGACATCAGGGTCTGTGACTAAACTGATTGCATGTTAACTAGGGCTCATAATCTCTATTTGATCTACAGTAATGGAGTACCAGGTGCAGATCAACAATTTGAAGGCCAGGCTTCAGGAAACCCGTGCCCGCAAGAAGCAACAGGAGAAATTGATCATGGAGGTGGAAAATCAAGCTCTGAGGGTGAGTTTTCGTTTATCTGCACTAAGAGTTCCACTTTCTCTGGCACGCTACATCATGTAAACGCATAGCCTTGGTGACACTGTTTTTCTGCAGTACAGCTCTTTAAAATGGCCTTGAATAAATCCAAAGACAGCAAGTTTATTCGCCATAATTTTAAGGCATAAATATTAAATTTCTGCCTTTAGCTGCTTTTACATAACTCACAAAAAAGCATAGAATTCATTGCTCTGGCAACTGCTCCATTTGGAGGATTTAGACACTGTGAAATGGGGTCAAACGTGTGGTTTAACTGTCACTTAAACTGTGTGCACTAAGCTGGCTACATTTGTCCACGGCCATTACAGTCACAGCGGACAGGGAAAGGTCATGCACGTCTGAGCTCCATTCACAGGGTCATAATTCAAATAGATCTTTGTAAAAGCAGTTAAGACATTTACAAACGGCTAGCATCAAAACAGCTTACTGTCAGCTAGATAAAGTCTCTCTTTGCTTCGCCCCTACAGGATCGCTTCCAGGGTGCTTTGAATGGTATGATTCATCAAGAGGAACAAGAGATGGAACAGGTGAGCTTGCATACATTACGAACGAACCCAAAAACCTGCATGCATTTCAAACGGGTTATAAATATTTGTTCGATTAATCGCGATTTGAATGTTCTCAATATGGATTCTTTACCATTTTGACCAGTTCATTGTGATTCACAAACAAATGACAATTATGAACCAGTTCTTTTTAGTGAATCGAAAACAGTCAGTCTACTCCAATTTGGAAACAAATGGTTCATATCAACTGGTGTTATCAACTTTTTAATGAATAAATAACATGCAGTGCAACTAGTGTAGTCATATTCATGAACACATGACTCTTTTGAGTCTGTCCTTTTAATGAATCATTTAAAAAGACTTGCATATCACAGATACCCAGCTAATAAATAAATAGAACTCAATAGTTTGGGCCTTGTTTTTATTTTCCTAATGTACCAAATTAGGTTACATTATGTAACCCAATATTATTTTTAGCAATTGCTGAGAAAGACTTGCTTTCATATGTATGCAGAATTAATAAATTGAACTATTCCCAAATTAATTAGAATCAAATCAAATAGAATCTAGAGCTATTGAACTGAAATCTAATTTGTGTCGATACCCATAATGCATGTAGCATGCACAATCAGTGACTTATTCCCATTGAGCTTAGTGAGTTTATTTTCCATATCTAATATTGGCGAGTAAAAGAACTTGATACATGCTTTACTTTATTGTTTGTTTATTTCTTTTTTATTATTATATATAATTTTTTTATGAACCCCTGTCCAATGTCATTTTTTTTTCTGTCACTGTTTCGCCTAAACTGACAAATGGCCTGTAACAACGTTGGAGGTGTTGTTGAACATATTGCACTTAGCCTTCAATTATACCCCTACTGCTAGCCATCCATCACTGCTATTCTGTTCCAACAGCTGGCCTCCCTTCAAGAACAGCTGGACTCACTGATCGAGAAGTGATGCTCACGATTGCCAAGATACTGCAATACAAAGACTCTGACCAGAGGCGACTGCTGAACACATGACAGATTTTACTCTACTGCTTGTATTGGCTGAATTTAAACATCCAATTTGTGTTGTGAGACTCTAAAATAGTTATCAATATATTCGACTGATGCAGCATCACAAAAGTTTCTTTGATTTCTCAAATAAGATTGTGTATTTATACTTTTTTCATGTTGGATACACCATAATCATTTTTTAGTTAATTGCAGTATTTCAAATAAAATCATATTTGAAATACAGTTTTGTTGGCAAGTTGTTTCTTCTCAAATTTGGAAGATGCTCCCATTGCAGAAGTCAATAAACTGGAAAATTGTACTAGAGACTTCCAGATCATTCTGTCTGCAGTAGTTCCCACTGAATTATACTAGCAAACCCCTGGGATTACTGAACTCTATTGCCTTCTAGAATGATCTCGACTGTCTCCATACTCCGAGTTCCGCTCTCTGGTCACCCATCCCTTCACTTCTTACGGGGATTATACTGAAGATTCAGGGGGGTTGAAGGATTAGCCAAGGCAGATTAAAGTGGCTATCCTCAACCTGGTAATCCAGCCATCTGTCAGAAAGCAGCCAGGCAGCATTGGGCTGCAGGGTGTGATTTGTCTCCCTTTCTCAGCTTGCTAATTAACACTGCCAAAGACCAGCTCTCACAGGCTACAGGACATAAAAGTCTGATTCAATAAAGAAACACTCTTCAAAAGAGTTTAGAATGGAAGAGACGTATCTGCTTGACCATCCTGGAGTAAAAAAGAAGATTCTGCATGGAGGTCAAGGACCATTGCCACATTTTCCGAAGGGAACTAAGGTATGACGCATGTATGGTCCTGGATAATGCTTTTGATTGGTTATTTGTTTGGATGGGTTCATGTTTAACCACTTTTTTGATTAGAAATGGTTGTAGCTTAATTCTATTGGTGATAATAATGAAAAAACATTTGGTCCATATAATTGCACAGAAGTTTGGCACCCTATCATTTTGGACAGCGGCTGAGGAACACCGTATCTGTGCCAGGTGACTTTTCTCCCCCCTACTTGTCCAGCCATATGGTCCTCAGCCTGAAGAGGATGACAAACATTTTCCACGAAAATGCCAACATTAATCTCTTCATTTACCAGCTGCGCTCTCTATTCGCTCTGTGTGCTCTCGTTCCATCAAGGTGTACTTCAAAAAGACTATACGTTTAAATGTCTTTTAATGAAGACAAAGTTGGACTAGGAATGAAGCTATACGGATGGCATAAGTAAAAAGACTGGCCTGCTTGAAAACCCTGAATTTCTCACACCAACATATATGAACATGCACCACGTAGCAAGTTACAAGATGTGCATGGTGTACTAAGCAGGAAAAATATCTCTGCTTTCTCTTAATCCTGTTTTTATTCTCTCTTTTTTCCCCTCTCTGCTCTCCTACCCACAAAGCTGGTGTTCCACTTCCAGACTCTGTTGGACAACTTTGAAAGAACTGTGATTGACGACAGTCACAAAAATAAGCTTCCCACAGAGATTTTCGTGGGGAGGATGTTCAAGATGGAGGTGTGGGAGGTGCTTTTAACCTCCATGAGGATTGGAGAGGTGGCAGAGTTTTGGTGTGATGCCATTGTAAGTGTTTGAAATCAAACTAAATCTTGTTGTGCCTCCCTAAAACGCAGGCAAAAAAAGATCAGATGGAAGGGAGGGGGTGGGGGGGAGAAGGCTTTTTGATTAATATAACTTCTTTTAATGAAACTTTCAATTGTTGAAACTTTCAACCACATTCAAGTGTGGATTAAAAAAAAAGAATACTTGAAGCTAGAATAAAACCGTTTTTGTTTGTTTGTTTAAAAGGAGATGCTCTGTTCTTTTGATAAATGGCATGTTCAGAAAGAAAATAATCTGGGGGCCATGAAATTTTTGTGATGATTATCAAAAACGCTGGCGGGAAAAGAGCTAATTAATCTTCACATAAGGATGGAGGAGGATAATATATATATATATCTGATGTATTTTGCAGCCTACTCTATTTTCCATTAACATCATTTGATGTTTTTATTCAAACACATGAAAGCAAATAAATAATCTATTCTGCAAGTAAATGAGACTAAAGATTCCAGTTAGATGGTTGGTGTAGAAAAAAGTTGATCAAAAGGTCATGGTATGTTTACTGTAATGCTCCCTCTCTGCTGAATCTTTCAGAGCCATTGCAAAAATAAGCTGTAAATGTGAGTTTGTGGCATGTATTGAAAGTGGTGCAATTAAAACACAATGTGCTAGAAAATAATAGCGAGAAACATCTTTTGGCAAAATGTTTTCAGCAAAAACATAGTCCGATTCACAATCAAAATGATTATTCATATAATCTGATTCCTGAACAAATGACTCTTCTGAGTGAAACAAAAATATACATTGCAAACAGAGTAGCTGCTGTTAAAATTATTTTTTAAATGTACAGTTTAAAAAGAACAGTTACGATTTAAATCATTCTGAACTGAATAAATCAGAGCGGTTACTGACATCTGTCAATCAGTATAATGAACAAAGTTTTCAGTGATGGCCATTTCACAGTTAGTGTTTTGCACTGATAGTACTGTATTGCTGCAAAAATAGTAGAAAAATGCTAGGTAGTTCAGTGGGAAACACTGGCATGTGATAATATTTTTCTTTTTTTATACTTAGCACACAGGCCTTTATCCCATGGTGTCAAAAGGCATGCGACTGGCTGCTCAGGGAAAGGACCCTCTGGATGGCCAAAGACACATGTGTGGCATGGGAAACGTGTTTCACTACCACTCGACGGGTTTTCCGGAACTCGATGAGATAATGAGGACACCTCAGCCTCTAATCTTCATCATGGAGTTAATCTCGGTGGGTACACACAGAGCAAAGAAAACAAGCAAATACATGCACGCACCCTCGCACAACAACACACTCATTCTAGTTCCACTCCTCCACCATCAAGAGATTTCTCACTGCAACCCAAACAGCGTAACAGAATGTTACACAATCAAATGCTACACGCCAGGAAAGAAATGCTGTTCCCAATTCTCAGACCGTGTTTTCAATCCTCAACCAAGCGAGACGAGCACGCTCCAATTCTCTATCTTCCTCAGGTGGGCGACCCGTTCTCTTACCAGCGTGAGTCGTGGATGATGGAGAAGGACGAGAAGCTAAAGGTCGTGCCCTCGCTGCATCTCTTGGGCAACGCTCTGGTCAAGCAGGGTCGGTTCCGTGAAGCTGCAGTGAAGTATCAGGAGGCTGTGGTTCTGCTGCGTACAGTCCAATCCAGGGTAAAAGAAGATCTAAATGGCATGGGGGTTATGTAGAGAACGCTTTAAGATACAACATTCAGTAAAGCATCTGATGAGTGCAGCTGAGTTTGTTTTCCTTCCGGTGTAGGAGATGCCAGGAGATGAGGACTACATTAATCTGGGCAGGCTTATCATTCCTCTGGTACTGAACTACTGCCAGTGCATGTTAGAGCTGGAGGAATATTACGAGGTCATAGAACATACAACGGAGCTCCTGGATAAACACAAAGGTAGGCCAGCTTGTTAGTATAAAGCAAATGGTCAAGGATTGGCTGGTTAGCTTGCCCCAATTTCCCTGCTTGTAGATGCTGTAACTTTTCCTATTGACAGACATTCAGAGGTAGCCATGCATAGAGTGCTGCGGGGATTATGTCTGCGTCCGAAATCGCATACTTCCCTACTATATAGTAGGTGAAAAACAGAATGTGCCAAAATAAGTATGTCCGAATTCACAGTACTCATAAAAGTGCAGGCAACTTCCGTTGAGATTCTGAAGTGTGCATACGATGGACACTTTACTATCCCATGAGGCCTTGTGAATGGCAGTGAAGCGACATAATGAAGAGTCCGGATTAAATTCATGCTACACACATTCATATTATATAGGACATACTTTTTTTAGCAGCTGTGGAGTAATTACTTATTCAAAATAAGTACAGTTAGCCTTTCCTAACTGAGCATGCAACACAACTTCTCGTCCAGGCCCTGGTCATTTCTAGGCTTGATTACTGCAATGCTCTTCTGGCTGGACTTCCATCATGTGCAACTAAACCTCTACAAATGATCCAGAATGCTGCAGGTCGTCTTGTCTTCAACGAGCCCAAAAGGGCCCACGTCACTCCTCTGTTCATCTCTCTGCACTGGCTACCACTCGCTGCTCGCATCAAGTTCAAGGTGTTGACGCTTGCTTACAGATTGACCCCAGGTTCAGCTCCCTCCTACTTCCACTCGCTACTACAAGTCTACATCCCTACCAGAAGCCTACGTTCGGTCAATGAGCGGCGGTTAGTGGTACCATCACAGCGAGCCACAAAATCACTCTCCAGAACTTTCTCATTCATGGTTCCATGCTGGTGGAATGATCTCCCCACCGTCATCCGGAACGCAGAATCCCTGACAGCATTCAAAAGACAACTGAAAACTCACCTCTTCCGGGAGCACTTAACATAACATAAAATTTTTTTTAAAAAAAACCTTTCCCTTTCCTTTAAATCCTCACTTGCCGGGCTTATGCTACACCGAGCTATGTCTGAACTTTGTATTTTGAGCACTTCTTGCGTTGTTTTTGCCTCTTCACGATGAATCACTTGGTTTTGTCCTCAGTTGTAAGTCGCTTTGGATAAAAGCGTCTGCTAAATGACTAAATGTAAATGTAAAATAAGTACCAACTCAAGAGTATGTGATTTCAGACACGGCCTATATATTTTTGTTGGACAACCCAGAAGTTAGCTTTACCTTGATTCCCTCGACAAAAAAACAATCGGCTTTTGGATTATTGCGTAAAATGAGCTCTATGACAAGAACAGTTTTATTATTCCTACACATTTTGTTCACAAATGAATCCAATTTTGTTACATTTTGAAGCCTAAATACAATCAACAGAAATAAAAAGCTAAATTTATCGTCGCATGACTTCAGCGTCACCACCACTAAACTTCCGAGTATAAACATAATGAGGCTGTAAAAGCGGACTAGTAAATAGACGAGTTTATCTGTTTGCCACGATGACGTTTAATCTTTCGGTCAACCTCAGTAGTCCCATTTATCCACTTATCTGCAACCACATAATTAAAAGTATTGCAGCACTCTTTTTCATTAAATGAAATTCTTTACAAGCAACATTTAATATTGTAATATTTCTTCATATTAGAGTAGATGTTTTGCCAGTGCCCAAGGAAGCAACCATGGCAACAGTTCACGGCTCAAGCATTTTCAATCATTATCAAAGCATAAGTCCTCCCATTATGTAATAGATTAGTATTAATACACACATCACAAATGTATCACAAAACATTTGGTGTTTAAAATTGAAGATGAGTTATCTAATGATGCTAGCGACCCACTGAAGCATAGGACTTGCCAGATTAAACTCAACCAAACTTAAACTTTCCAACATCAAGTCATTGTATTCTCAGGAAAATGACAACCAACACAAATTAGCCAGAGACATTTAGGTTGAGTTGAGGTTATGTAGACCAGCTTAGTATCAGGCCATCTTTAGAATTAGCCTTTGCTTTTTTGGTTATCATAAATAATCCAATTGCATTCACTTTCATAATTGTACTCGGCAGCATGCATAGTAATCTCCCTCCTCTGTGGTTTGGGTTTGTTTAAGCTCAGCTGGCTACATGAGCAGTAGGGACAGGAGTTGGTCTGTGTAAGCCCTCTTGAAGCATGAGAAGTGACAGATGTATGGTCTCTCGCGGTGGCTCCAGAGGCAGTGTGGGTAGCTCTCCTAATGAGCCTTATGCATATGCAGCCGGCACAGTTCCCCTTATCGAGGACACTCTCCCGTTTCCCCGTCCCCTCTAATTCCCAGTATTCATTTCATTCTGCCGCGCCCCATGTGTCACCCACACCTTGTTGTCTGTTTCGGTTCAAATCTTCCATATTTGCTCTCTTTACTATTTCTCTTGTGTGTCACCTGGGGAGCACATCCTTTTGAAACGTGCTCACAGAATCTGCTGTGTTTTTGCCAGAGGCTGACGTTGACTGTGGGAAGTCTGAAGGTAAATGTCGGCAGAGTTAAAGATTTAGAGAAGAGCATGATGAAATGAAAGATGTTGAGAGCCATCAATAGGGAATCTTAGCCAGGCTCTCCAGCCCACTCAAGTGTGTACCTGGTGTCCGACTTGGGTTAAAACGGTGTACGTGTAGCATTGCTCCCTTTTTAATGATATGAAAGCAAATAATACTACTTCATATGAAAATACCTGTATATTCATACATACACCAGCTTCAGAAAGACTATAGCCTTAGTAGGTACTGTAAGTAACAGGAAGAGGAACTTTACAAATGAAAGTCCCATTAATGATCTTTTCCAGACTGTGTCAAGGCCTACTACAAGCGAGCGAAGGCCTATGGAGCTGTGTGGAGTGAGAGGGAGGCCAGGAAAGACTTCCAGATGGTCGCCAACTTAGACATCACACTGGCTAGGTTGGTGCACAGAGAAATGGATCTTCTCTCTGAGAGAATGAAGGAAAAATACTGGGAGGATAAAGAAAGGTACTGGAACATCTTCGAAGAGAAGGAAGAGAGAGAAAAGGAATCAGAGGAGGAGGGAAACTCTGCGATGCCTACAAAAGAGAAAGCAAGGGAGAAACATTATCAGTACCCTGAAGAGGTCAAATATGCTGAGGAGGGAATAAATCCATCTGTAGCAGAGGAAACTAAGCATGATACCAAAAGTGAAGATTCAGCAGGAGAGGCCAATCGCAGGATAACAGCTCTGATCGAGGGCAAGGACTGGCAGCAGATGCTACGGCTAATTATGCTGCTCCAAGATGAAGGCAATTTCAATGTGAAAGAGCATAAATACACTGAGGCGACTGTCAAGTTCAAGGAGGCTCTGGAATATGTAGACCATCTTCAAACTAAGGTGAGACTGTTGACTGAAAATAACGATAAATGATGATCAGGGCTGCATTTTACAAACGCATTCTTGATAGTAGAGACCATTGGCTACATTAGTTACCATTGGTTCATGATGCTTTTGGGAAATGTAGCACTGGTTTGTCATACACTAGATAGATGTAGGCACTGAGGATAAGTCCCACCATTTAAAAGATCTAAATAAATAAATGATATATTAAGAGCTTAATTTTGGAATTGTAGCCAGCCTCATAAAATGTTGAATTTAAAGCCATGGAGAAGCCTCTTACTTCAGTAATGGACTGAAAGCTCATAGCTGTAATCTGAAAAAATACCGCCCACTTATCTAAAAACTACTGGGTGAATATAACATTGCCTAATTAATATTCATGAGCCAAGATGATAACATTTATAATATGTCCTCCCAATATTTTAGATTATTGGGACACAAGTGGTGCTTTCTAATTCAACCATACTAATGCGTAGTTGGAAAATTGAACAAAATCTAACCGTAAGTACTATGGTCATGAATGAAACTCAAATTGTGTGTCTTGTTTAGGATAAGTATGCTGTGTGCTGTCACTTTTCATCAGACTTTCGGATTTGATGGAGTGATCTGAACACTATGAAAATAGAGACATGGGCTAAACACCTACAGAAAACGCTGTCAAAAATTATTCAGAACATCTTTGTAGCTGCACAGTTCCCTGGCAACACTCACATATTCATCAGAACCTATAATAATATATACCTTCTCATATCCCAGGGGAGATGTACATTGGGGATCCAAAAATTACTTAGCAGGAACGATAGGAAAGCTAAAAAATCCCCATGGGGAATCAGCAACTCAGTGCTCACTAAGCCATATCTATCTCTCTGTGTGTTTTTGAGGTGGAACATGAAGGAGAAGACTGGGAATCTCTGGAGAAAGTCCGTCTGCCACTCTGTCTAAACCTCAGTCAGTGTAAGCTGGAGCTTGGGGAATACCAAGAAGTGGTGGATCTCAACTCTAAATTGCTGAAGAAACATAAAGGTGAGCTTATATACTCAATCACTGCAGAAATGAATATAGGGCGGATTTAGACTAGTCTTACCAGTTAGTCATCTAATTTTTTTCTTCAAGACTGGTCATAAATTGTTGTATGCCAGTTACATATAAATCAGTCAAACTAAAATTCACAGAACTCGTAAAAGAGTAGGCAAAAAGTACCCGGATGACTTCCGGCGAGAGACTGAAGTGTGCATACGATGGACACTTTACTATCCCATAAGGCCACGGGAGAGGATTTGTGAATGGGTGCTTCTCAAACAGAAGGCTTCATCCTTCCTTGTCCAGTTCTTCTTAGGCTTATAGACTATTGTCCTCCTTTAGCATTAAACGCTAGAATGAGACAGTCAAGTAAGTGCGCATTGCTACGTCACACATGTTCCCGCCAGCTTTATATTAACTGGCTATCTATTAATGCAATACAGTGAATGACAGCTGTCTGCGGTCTCCCAGTGGCTTACATTATTGGCTGTATAGTGTTAGTGATTAATGTACAGCAAAACAAAAGATAACATCTATGCTTTCATCTCAGAAAACATTATTTTTGTCTTACATTCCATAATAAGCTCAGGCAAGCTCAGTGCAGACACGTTTTCCGTCAGTTTAATTTCGTGAATTGGAATGTGGGCAAAAGATTGTGGGTGATTTTAACGATGGAAAGGATATACTTGATGCATCCTTCAAAATGAGTTGAATGACGGGCGCGAAACGAAGGCTGCCTTCCAAGGATCATTCGCATTGAGACGGTCTTTAGTGGCACTTGATGTGGCAGCAGAGATAGTGCAGCCTTAATAGGACACAGCCTTTGGTTTGAGAAGCACTCTACGACGTAGATACTCATTTGGAGCAGATATAGATTGCTCCTTCACCACCCAGTGCAAGTCAGCCAATCACTCTTTTATTGTCTGTAGTAAAAACAGAGCCATGAGCAATGTCACTTAGCATATACACCACTTCTCCCTATAAGCAACCACATCTCCATGCTTCACTTTGTCAGTGGATCCAATTGCATCATTCACCATATTGAGATATCCCTTGGTATCTCCAAAGAGCAAAAACTGTTGTTTATTAATGTATGAATTATTTATTACGAAGCCGATGTGGTAGGGCTGGTCTTCACTCTCTCGCTTTCATCTCCGCCGCAGACAATCTGAAGGCCATGTACCAGCGGGCCCGGGCTCACTCGGCATTATACAATGAAGACGAAGCCCGCAGGGATTTCACTAGGGTCCTGCAACTCGACCCCACATTCAAACCTATCGTCAAGCAGGAGATTAAGAAGATGGGGGAGAACATCAGAGTGAAGTGCGTCAACGAAAACAAAAACTACTGGACGAGAACTCAGGAGAAGTGGGAAAAGAAATCACAGGTCAAGAGGGGAAAGAAGACTAAGAAAGGAGTGACATGGGCAGATGAGAGTAAGATGCCGGCAGGAAATGATGAAGGACATTCAGGCTGCAGTTGCAAATCAGAGGAGAGCTGCAATGTCAAAGCAGGTAATAAAGATGAAGGACAGGATGAGAAGAAAAAAAGCGAGAACCAAAGGGACGAGAGCTCTCCGACCCTGAAAGAATCAAAGGCAAAAACTGATAATACGGCTGCAGATAGAGACAGGGATTCAGTCCAAATCAATGTGCTGGGAGATGATACACAGAGATCAGAGACCGATAATTACTCGGAAACTCTACTGAACAATGACATTACAAAGAAAAATGATGGCCAAGATGAGATCACAGATGAAAAACAACAGTCTCCCGAAAAGTCAGACAAGGATGCAAGCAGTGCAGCATCAAGGGAAGAACGACTGACAGACATGACTGGAGATGATGAAACGGAGGAAAGCAATACAGCGGCTGAATTTAAGATGGAGAAGACTCGTGTCGAGGAACCAACAGCATCATCTGCGAAACCTAGAAAATCCACCAAAAAAGTGAAATGCAAAAAGAAAAAGAAATAGATTTCAATATCATATCCCATCATCTGAAGGAAGACAAACCAGACCAGGTGTATACAACAAATAAAAATTTATTTCTTTGTACACAATGAGTAGAAAGCAGCCAGTAACTCATTCATTTTTAAAACGCATTTTTTTTACATTTTGTACAGACAAAAAAACTAAGACATGAATTATAGTGTTAATAATTAAACAAATGACTGCATTGCACAGGGAAACACAAAATGTTTGTATTCAGGCCTGGTGAGCTGAAAACATCATGTCATGTTGAGTAATGATGATGCCACAGGTTCAGAGGTTAAATCAGTAAATGCCCTGTTGCTTAGTTCAACATTACAAACAAGCCTGCAAAGCCAGAGACGTATTGGGGTTGTGACACAAAGGTCTGCTACATACAAACAAAAATAATGAGTGTATTTGTTAATGAGGCAGATGGCTAAATTTAGCTAAGGCAGCCCTTAGCAATGCTGGAATTTCACACAACCCACAAAGACATTCTCAGTTTTTAAGAGAAGACAAGGGAACTATTATGAAACAAGTTAAAAAGATCAAATTAAGGAATACTGATTTTACAAAATGGAGAATTATTATGTTTAGCAAATGGTATGCATATAGGATCATTTCTTTTCAATGTATTACATAATGCTACATTATTTGCTACCATGTTGGAGCTCATACTTTGTGTAAAAAAAAAAAAAAGTAGTAATAAATCATCTTTCTATAGGTGTAAAAATCATTTTCTAAATCCGTATATCTGTCTTGTTTTCTTGTAAAATTATCCAAATACCCTTTAAAGGGATTTTATTTAAAAAAAAAAAAAACATTTCGTAAGATTTGATTACTCGTTTTCATAGAATATATTGAATCAAAGTCCCTTTTAAGGAAAGGCTGTTCACTCTGCGTTCATATTGGCGACATCTCATGTTCAGCTATTTCGGGCATCCAAGTCCTATACTTGAATCCTGTTCGACGAACTCGCAATTAAATAACATTTAAAATCAGCAAACAAAATCTGACATAAGCTGTACCCTAAATGTTGTTTCTTATGCTATCCTAGTCTTTGTTCAGATAATAAAATAAATGCCAATTGGGTAAAAAATGTTTTTAAATAATATATACTTTCTGAAACCAAGTCTTAATATGAAATTTAGTAAATTTATCTGGTTTTAAGTTTGTTTAGATATTGTACTGGGGGGGGGGGGGAGACAAAAATAAAATAGTTTGCATCATTTAGATGAATTCAGAAAATCCACATTCAGAGCTCTGGATCCAGTTCTGAATGTTTGGCATGGAATAAAGCAAACAAAATGCAGTGTCCATACTTCAATGTGAGTGTTTGTATATGCGAGTCCCAAATAAGCATTGGAATGATAAATGGGTGTCGCTGTGGATAGAACACCAGATGTTGATCTTAATGAGGAGCCATGCAAGTTAAACAGAGGCAGGCATATGGGGCGGAGGGGAGTCGAGTCCCCCTCTCTTTCTCCACGTGCTTAATTGTATCTCCTCCATTATGATGCCACATCACCTTTCCAAAGACCAACCTTCAGCACTGTGACCTTGGGGACAGTTTCTTAGCAACCGCATCAAAACAAACAGACAGCTCACTGCTGTGATGTAAAATGAGAGGAAGTCGGCGATGGCACAGCGGGATTCACAGGAAAACCTACAGTGCAAATAGGGTCATTTTGTTTTTTGATGGAGAATGGGAGAACAAGGAATTGTCGTACTTCCAACATGTTAGCCAAAACAAATGGAGAAAATATCTTGTTCTCTCAGCTGCAATAATCTCAATCCTGTTTGCAGGGGCTGCAGTGTCACAACCCATCACAGTGAATATTTACACACTTCTCTTTCCCATTTGCAGTCTTTCTTTCACACCGTAACGTTATCTGTTCCCGCTCTCTCGCTCGCTATCTATTTCTCTTTTCTACTCGCTACAACCCCCAGCATCTTCTCTGCTCATATAAATCTGACACCCCACAGTAAATCACTCAACAAAAAAATAAAAAAAGCAGCAGCCTTTTTTCTGTTTGCAATGAGCATGATCCATTTGCCATCCTCCTCCCTCGGCATAATGTAAAATAATCCTTCCACACACTCCCTTTCATTTCCCTCCTCAGATTGTGGAAATGCTGAGATCTGGAGAACAGCGTTTGGTAAACAAAATACTTACATCAGGAGGACAACAATAAGACAGAGAGATGTAAGGCTGGTATTCTTTAATGAAAAAAAAAAGTCTTTGAAGTCTTAAGGCATAATAATAAGAGCTGTGCTCGTTTTAAAATGAATCAGGCTGTGACTTGGGTGTAAAGGACCCTCCCAAGCCGAAGAGGAAAGGCCAGGGCGAACATACGTCGAATCGTCTCCTTGGGTCTCTACTTTCTTCTTTCTTGTTCATGCCATGCTGGACAACTGTAATTTAAAGGCAAGTGCTCTGACAACAAAACAACCGTACAAATCTCCTTTGCTGAGAGACCTTTCCCTTGTGACTGGAAAAACAACCGCCAAGAAATTCACTCATCTGTGCAATAGATCCTTTCTGTATGAGTGGCTGCACTGCAAAAAATCAATTTCTTAATCAGGATTTGGTCTTGTTTTCTAGTAGAAATACTTAAACAACATTAAAAAAACAAGTAGCATTTACCTGAGAAGCAATTTTAAGATAAGACGTGTTTTTCAGAGAATAAATCTTGAGTTAAATGTTTAAATATGTTTTCACAATCGAATTAGAATAACTGAAATGTATTCTGTTTTTCATAATTGAAGAAATACAAAAATGGTTAGTTTTTTTAAAATGTTTTTTAAATTAAAAGGCTTTTATTTATATATTTAAAAACAGTAATAAATAATATGAAATATTATTGCAATCTAGAGTAACTGTTTTCTATTTTAATATATTAAAACAGATTATTTATTCCTGTGTTGGTAAAGCTGAATTTTCAACATCATTACCATTATCATTACAGTCAGTGTCACATGATCCTTCAGAAATTATTTAAATATGCTGATTTGGTGCTCAAGATTATCATCAATGTTGTAAACAGTTGTGCTGCTTTTTTGTGGAAGCTGTGATGCATTTTGCAGGATTAGAAATAGAAAGTTCAAAAGAATCGCATTTATTTGAAATAATGCTTTTGCTGTTACTTTTGATCAACTTAATGCGTCCTTGGTAAATAAAAGTAGGATTTCCTTAAACTTTTAAATATATATATATATATATTAAGATATTTATATATTTGTAATGAGAACAAGGCAAAAATACTATCTAGAAAATGATTTTTTGCAGTTCATGTCTCTGTATACCGTGTATGCATTTAAGAGTGTTTTTCACTTTTAATGAAACTGTTAAATGAAAGAGAGAAAGAGCAGGGGGAAATGGGAAAGAATGTCAGGGTAAGAGCACAACGCTCATTGGGCACTTTGGCATCTTAAATAAATGATGGCCTCAACCGAAGACGTGTCATCCTTACAGTGTAAATAAGCTTGCCGTGTGTCCCGGCAGTTCAGGGAATCTGTTCTTTTCTGCTTCACAGAACAAGGGCCACGCATTGCCGAGCATGACTTAATGGTATATGTGTATTTGTGTGTATGTGCATGAGTGAGTCAGAAAACCATTTAAAAAAAAAAAAAAAAAAAAAAAAAAAAAGTTAAATAAGTTGCCGGCACAGGTATACCTAAGGAGAGACACTTTCTGCACGGTGCATGTCTTGTTTGTGGTTCTTGTGCTGTAGTGAAGCCACACAAGTTGCATTACTACACAGGTTAGCACAGTGTCCGGATCAGTGCAGGCCTTTGGCACCATGTAAACATTAGTTTGTTTAGTTAGCACTCAGATAATCCCACAGCTCTTTGGGATTGGCAAATGGCTGCATGCTGAGAAGGTTGTCCTGAAACTCTTCTGGTCTCTTCTCACAGTCCGTCCTCGGATTCGCCAGCCCCGCATTCCCAAAACCCAGCCCACGATAAGATGAGCAAAACGGCACCTGAAAAATGTAAGGAGGATGATGCATCATCCAGACAGATCAATAGAATGCAAAGATCAAAGATGTTTTTCAAATGTATTTCTCTTTAACACACTGGGTAGAAGGCAGTCTTAAGTACTGCATCTGCATTGTATACTAAAATAACACATTTTTAAAAGAATAGCACAGCCAAAAATAAACCTGTATGATTTTTCCCTTTTCATGGAGCACAGATGTCTTCTGAAGACTCTCAAAAACAAACTGGAAGTTGTTCTGCTGAATATCTTCCTGCTTTAGCGCTCAAATTAGTTTTGTGTGCATTTAAACAAGGTGGCTCAAGATGTGTCACACAAGATTATAATTAGGTCCAATATCATGTATTTTCAGTCTAGCTTCCGCACAAATCATATCATATGGCTTCAGACGATTTGGAATACAGTGCAGGAATCATACAGCCCTCATTTATCAGACGTTTATGAGGCTTTTTTGTATTAAAGATACACCATACACTTACAGATTCTGATAACCTTCTTTTGTGTTTCATAGAAGAAAGAAAAGCAAACAGGTTTGAAATGACACAGGACAAAATACTTATTTAAAGCTCATTTAATTTAGAAATGAGCAAACCTGCACAATGTTAGGCCTCTGAGTTTTGCTTGGGGTTCTTCATGGACCAGGCTCAGATGGGAAGACGTTCCTCAGCTGTTCGATAACCTGTTGCAGCTGCAGTACGGTGTCTTGCTCATGATCGAAATCCTCACCTACACAACATTAAATGCTACAATTAACTCAACATAATCAGCCTTATTCAAAAAAGTCTGATCTCTTTGCATGTCATTATGGGTGGATAAGGTTATTCTAGGTCTGACCTGCAGCTTCTGTGTCTTGGTCTCTCTGCTGGGAGGCTCCCCCTGGTGGCCTCCTCCTGACACGGGAGAGGACAGAGAGGAAGGAGCCGAACCGTTGGCCTCAGAGTCGTCTTTGGGCTGGGAGACATGATAAAATGATAAGAGTAATCATAATGAAAACAGTTCAGAATATTACTTTTACTATTTCAGCAGTATAAACACTACCATTCAAATGTTTGGGATCAGTACAATTTTGTTTTTATTCTATTCAGCAAGGATGCACTAAATTGAAATGACAGTAAAGACATTTATAATATTATTCCAAAAATCTATTCAAAACAAATTCTGTTCTTTTGAGTATTGTATTCTTTAAAGAACCCTGAAAAAAATATATCATGTTTTCTGCAAAAATATTAAAAGGTGGGGTATGTGATTTGCAAAACGGCCAGCAGATTTTGAAAATACACAACTCATAAGGTCCTACCTTCTCGTCTCCAACGCTGGCCCTGACTCCACCCATTCGAAAAACATGGACGCGCAATCATGCACGAGCGAAAACTCAGATGCGCTCTCTCTCTCTCTCTCTCTCTCTCTCTCTCTCTCTCTCTCTCTCTCTCTCGTCTCTCTGTACCGGTGCGACTTGCACTTCCTGTGACTGGGTGAAGAGCTTTGAGTATGCGCACGAACGGGACACGCGTGCGAGGGGGTGGGGGAGGGGGGCATGGTACAACCGTTTGAGTGACGCATTTTCTGTCCAATGATTCTAGACGGTCTTGAAAATGATTGGCTGGAGTTTTTCGAGTCCTGCCCGTTCCACAGATGATTAAATTGCTTAATTTTCATTTCAGTGCTTTTAATTTACAGCCAGTAAATGGGTTATGAATAGGATTTCAAGTGATTTTGAAAAAATGGTCAAAAAAGAAAATCACATACCCCACCTTTAAGCAGCACAGCTGTTTTCAACATTGACAGTAATAAATAAATGTTTTTGAGCACAGAATCTTCTAAATGAATGTAAATGCCATCAGCATATAATAAATGTCATCACTATTTCTGATCAAATAAATACAGCCTTGGTGAGCAAAAAACCCCCAACATTTTGTACAATAGTGTAGTACTGTACGTATACTGTACATAGCATGCACGTTTTCTGTACACATATTGTATAATGCATGGAATTAAACATGACACATTAACATCAGAAACATTTTTCATTGCTTATTTGTACAATACTTCACATAAATAGTAGACAATATGTAGTATATACTATGCAGTATGCTAGCCTAGCCATGCTCTAGACAGAAGACAGTGTTGTTGCCTTGTTGGGTTGTTTGATGGGAAAAACAGTCAAAAGTTTTCAAATGCTGCCAAAACTCTAAACTTTGGACTCTAAAAGAGTTCAAAACTCCATAATCCCAGCACATTATTGCTTCCCCGTGACACATCCCTCACTCGTTTTTGTAGGTTAAGTCAATCTCTCTTCCCTCCATTCCTTCCCTCTATTTCCGGCTAATTCCTTTTCACCTATAGCTACAGCCTCAGTGTTTTTGCTCCACTCTCTCTCCCCATCCAGCCTGCCAATCATATCTCTACAGCACTACCTCTCTTTTTTCTGCACAACCACCTCTTATACTATTCACTCAGCACTGCCTGAGCTTTTCTTTTCCTCCTCGGCCTGCTTTCTGTCTTTCTTTCACTAAAGAAAAGAAGCCTCTTTTTGCCCACTCTATTCTGTCCATCTCGTTTCTTAAGCTCTATGTTCGTCAGCTCGAGAAATGACTTGCCTTCCACCCACTCCATCCCTATGATTCCATCTCCATCAATAGTGTTCTCCCCCATATATAATCTCTCTCTACCTCTTCCTTCCCATCTTTGCAATTTAACAGAAGCAATTTACCAGAAGTTAGTGTGTCTTCCCTGCACTCGCTCGTCCTCCACCTCTTTTCAGGCCTTAGTAATGGGTACATTTTTTATGTCTCCACATCTCTTCTCCTTTCACTTGAGAAAAGTCTTTTCAGTTCCCTGTCTCCTTGTCCTTACCCAACTTGCATTAGTAAGCATCTCTTTACCCTTCTACATGTGGTACATCAAGGCAGTCTATCATATGGTCTATCCTCTGTTCAATTGTCTTCCTACTCTGTTTTGCCGAAAGCTTTAAATAAATCAGCTTCCTCCTCCCTGGCCACCTTTATCAGTAGATTTTGTCAGCCCAACTTTATTTCTCTTATAGTGGCTGGTTTTAAAGCTCAAAACATTCCTTCAAATCAAACCCATTAACATTTAACATTAAAGTCTTTAGAACAGAAGGCCCTGGTTTACCCGTTCATGTTCCTCCCTGTGCAGCGGTAACATACAACTCCCTACACACCATTCTTTTGTTGTTTCTATCACAATAATCTATGCTGGCTCACTTGTTGGTACTCACTGTGGGCATACTCCTCATTTTCAAGGTATATCAGCATCTGTTAACTTACCTGCAGCAGTAGTTCTCTGAGTCTGTGCAGCTGGGACTCCAGTTGCTTGTTGTGGTCCTCCAGAATCTGCATGCGCGTCTCCAGGCGGGTCTTGTGCTGTCGGAGGACTCGAGCCTCAGCTAGGAGCTCTTCGTCTTGCTGATCAGCCGGTGAACCAGGACCCGACTCCAGCAGCTGAGGTGATGCCGCGGCCTCTTCGTGCTTCCACTTCAGCCGCCGATACTCACCCTGCAGAACCCTGTGGGAGAGACAACAGCATCATCATCTTTACTATTGCCTTCTTGGTCATTTAGATTATTACACCCGCTACGTCGAGACAAAAGCTGATATTTTAAATGAACTTGATTTAATTAAATAAATTTACTTTAAAACTTGTTTTTACATGCATTTTACGAAAAGTTTATATTTTATATACATATTTACATAATTATTTTTTAATGTTTAAATATATATATATATAATTTTAAATAACTACATTTTATGTAATAACCTAATTATTTTATTCATTTGTTTTAATTTATTATATCATTTTCTGTATTGTGGCATATTTGATATAGAGAAATAACAAAAGAATCAACGTTTCTATATGTAAAATGATAAGAGAGCAAGAAATTTATGAAGTCCTAATGAAAACAGTTAAGAATATTACTCACAATTTCTGCAGTATAAACACTACCTTTCAAAAGTTTGGGATCAGTGCGTTTTTATTTTTATTCAGCATATTATACTATATTATAATATTATACTAAAGTGATAAAAAAATATAGAGAATACATGTATAATGTAATCATTTCTATTTCCAATAAATGCATTAAAGATTCTGAAGAATTTTTTTTATCATGGTTTCTGCAAAAATATTAAGCAGCACAGCAATAACAAAAAAATGTTTCCTAAGCACAGAATTTGCTAAATTAATGTAAATATATATCATATATATATGATATCATATATCATATATATATAGCCAGAATATAATAATGGCTGCTGAGAACTCAGCTTTGCCATCACATGATTAAATTCCATTTTAAAATGCATTAAATTAGAAAACTATAAAATAATTATATTATTAATTTGATAAACTTTTATTAATTTTATGTTATTATATTGCATTGTCTGCATTGGGTTTTGGGTCTGTATGTTTTTTTATTTTTTATTTTTTTTTAGAAATTGTTCTTATTATAACCCCCTTAAATGAAATTGAACTAAATGACAAAAAAAAAACACTCAGCTCTTTCTGTCCTGATAATGACAGCGGGAAGCCCTGATTTATCCAGGAGTTTAAGGTTGCAGATCCCCTGCAGACACTAACAATTAATCTTGTTTTATTGACCTATTACTCACATATAACAAAGCAAGACCCCACGAGAGCATGACTTAAAGGTCAGGATTTACGCACAAGAAAAAACTCATAAATGACTCACAGCTGTAACAGTAGCCTCTGGGATGAAACAAAATGGTAGTAGACCTAATAGACTTTTTGTGTTTCTGTAGATGTTTGAACCTTTGTTTTAAGATCTAAAGATCACACCTCTTTCATTGAATGCGGGTCAAAAGATTTTTGACCTAGAGTAACCCTCATAATAGTAATAATGTCCCTATTTTACTGGCAACACATTTTATCTCAACCAATTAAAAACTATTAGCACAATCTTAATCCTCTAAAGAGATTTAAAGGGCCAACAGGAAGTGCAGTCAATTACAGACAGAAACCAAGAGTCACAAATACAAAGAAAAATCATTTTACCCCTCATTATTTATAACTGTAAAGGTCGGGACCCTCAGTTAAAACTTCATATCGATATGAATAAACAGACCACCATAGTTTTGTTTCTCTACAAATTGTTTTGGTTAATATAAAAACAAAATGCAAACTGGTATGAGATAGGAGGAACACATATTCACTCTTCTAAACAAAGTAACATTGTTACATTTACACTCCATTACAAAAAGTCCCTTTACAGGTACTGCTGTCATAAAAATACAATTACTGTTGTTATATGTAGAACTTTAACCTACATTTTACTTCCAACATGAAATATTTCAGCAAAATGTGTAGTTTACTCAGAGTTAATGCGCTCTGTTTGTTTGATGTGTATGCGCACGCATGCAAATTAAGTGAATTCATAACAAGAACAGACAAGGAAACAACCATAAAATGTAAGTTATGCACTGAGGAAACACGTCTCAAATGCATAAAACAGCACATGCATCTGTCAGATCATTTGACGGCGAGCCACATTAAACGTTATGCTGATGCATTTGTTTGGAAGTGCCTCATATAAAGCATTCTCATGTTTTGGGAAGCATGGATTACAGTTTTCCCACAGCAGCTCAGACTGTGACATCACTACGGTAAAGTGACGTGATTGGCCACAGCGTGCAGATGCAATTAATCAAAAAACAAATTTGTTGTCTATTATTTTCATTATTGATTATTATGGGTTTAATCAATTCAGTTTTGAAGAACATTCATCAACGCACATCAGCACGTTTGAGTTTCCACAAGAACCAACAAATTTGTTCTAACGCCTCAAGCAAATCCAGTTGAGCTTTTGTTTGTGTTAAAGGGAATAACCGCCTAAATTTAATATGTTCAGAAATTTTGGACTTTTCATAACCGCTTTTTCATATGAATTAGTTTTACGATCTGTTTATGAACGTTTTGAAGGTCAAAGTGGTAGTAGAGTGTCAATGGAGGGATAGAAATCAAAGATTTCATTCAAAATAATTTGTGTTCCAAAAATGAATAAAAGTCTTTCAGGTCTGGAACAACATGAGGGCAAGTAAATGATGACAATTTTTTTTTTTTTTTTTTCACTTTCAGTAAAAGTGCATAAGATATTTAGAATTTTATTATTATATATATATAAAAGAAATTATATTATATATCATTTGTTTTTCATAACCTTTACGTGTTTATTTTAATTTCATTTTTATAAAAATTACATATTTTTTAAATTTCATATTATATTTATAAGATATAGTTTCCATTCTATTCCAATTAGTGCTGCACAATTTGCCCATTTCAGCTACAAGTGTGAAAATGTGAATGTGCCCCTTGCTGAGCCCTCACCTGTTCTCGTTCTCCAGGCGGTGGAGGGTGCGCTGCAGCTCTTCTCTGTCCTGGCAGTCCAGGTGGGCCAGCAGGTGGCTGTGGGGGGAGTCCTCCTCGAGGGCAGGGCTGGAGTGACGTAGGAGGTACTGATCTTCATCCCTGAGTCCCCCCACATAGGAGACAGCGCACACTGAACACATTAGCGGTGCCACGCAGCAGCAGACACACAAACACACACACACGCAGCGCCAAGCGTGCACACAAAGCAGCAGGTACATAAGCCAAATGCACACAATGCAGCAGATGCATATCAATACAGCACACATGTACGCATATTCTACATAAACTATGGAAGGCGTATTTAGAGTGTAGAAAAACAGAGCAATGCACACCATCAACCATAGAACAAATAGCAGCATAGATGCTGAACAATCGGTAATCACACAAACACACTATCCATGGCATCACATACAAAAAGCTAAAGAGGCACAGCCAATATACAGGCACACAGGATGAGTGAAAAAGAAAAGTGAAAAAGACCACTACACACAGGAAGCAGGCAAATAATCATGGCTCTCACATTTGGCACATCAATAATACAAAAAAACCTGTTTTCATGCAGTCTGCTGTAATTATACAGGTGCCATTACATGGACCATCATTAAACAAAGGCCATTTGTAGAGCGCTGGACGAGAGAGATTTGGTAAAAGCCACTGAAATGGCACATATGCCCTATCAAATAGATTAAATAAATGAATCACTGTTGCACTTTCTCTCTGCCTTTCAGCGACTGCATAAAAATACGAACTGAATATTTACTTGCTCTCATCGCTCCAAAACATTATTTTCTCTCTCTCTCTCTCTCTCTCTCTCTCTCTCTCTCTCTCTCTCTGTGAACTCACACCTGTAAGTTTTCAGGGCTCAAAACCGGATTCTCTACAAACCCCTACTGTATGAACCGGACTGGACAACTAGTTATGTTGCATCATTCAATGCGAAAGCACCACTCTACCAGCGTGTCTCGTGTGTGTGCAGTGTTTACATTTTTGTTTTGGTATCTTACAGAGAGAGATATAAGTTGTGTTTGTCATGTGAAGGTTTTAGATTCAGTCTCTGTCTTCCATCGGAGCTGCATATTGTGTGGTCTGTGCTTGACTCAAATGCTTCGATCTCCACTCAGGTATAAAAGCTGCTGTCGACGGTGGGTTTTATGGACGTCTTTGATATTTATTTTAATCACTGTCATGGTTGGTTTCAGGTGATATTCATGGAAAGCGTGACTTAGTTGTTTGTTCATATAGAAAATAGGCCTATTTGAGCCGCTACAGTAAGATGCTCTGTGAACAGAACATTGAGAATCAGATAACCAAATAAATGCTGTTGTCATTTCCAAACCGTTTGAGCGTAGCCATAAAAACAAGTGGTTAGCCTTTGATTGGTGTTGCACACAGCACTGCATACACAAATTGGCCAGAACAACTTGAAATATTGACTTTTCATTAACTTCGGTAGGGTGAAGGATGGGAAACCTGGCGAGCCACATGATTTTTGTCAAAAAGCCCAGTGTGGCTCACGAGCCATAGGTTCCTGACCACTGGTCTAAATGATTCAAGACTGTACTTGTTCTCAAGTCCAACAAACTGACCCAATGATCTGGTCACAGTTAACAGTTATGATGAAGATTATCAGTGAATGACAACTTGAATGACAACACAAGTTAATTTTATAGTTGAGTTAAGTGGATCACTTTTATGACGGTTTAATGGACCTTTTGCATGCCATTTAAAGCTGGATAACTTATTGTAATTGTATTGAAAAGCGTGATTCTTTTGTGTTCCATGGAAAAAAAGAAAGCCATAAAGCCCAGGAACGACATGAGGACGAGTTCATTTTTGGGTGAACGAATCCTTTGAATTTCCTTTTTCTCTCTCACTCATGCACACACACAGCCATTTCCAGCACAAAGCATGCGCTGCCATGACTCTGGGCTGCTGTGATGGTCTGACCTCTTTTATTAGTTTTGATTTTGTGAGTGCTCACCTTATTTCACCTATATATGCTCATAATTCAGTGGCTTTCACTTGTCCGCCAGCCTGTAGCTCTTAACATCTTGTTTGGTAGCATTTCAATAGCCCAACCTCTCTCTCTCTCTCTCTCTCTCTCTCTCTCGCTCTCGCTCTCGCTCTCGCTCTCGCTCTCGCTCTCGCTCTCTCTCTCTCTCTCCTCTCTCTCTCTCTCTCTCTCTCTCTCTCCTCTCTCCTGTCAGCATCCAAGCCTGCTCTATTCATCCCTACTGTTGTGCTCCTTAATCACACAGACTTAATACGATGGAGGGTGAACGCGCACATTGCCACGGGTCGTTTTCATTATCTTTTTTAATTAATGTGACTGCCCAGCTACACTAAACATGAAGGAATGCATGCATGGCCATGCGCACATCCACACGCCCATGCATGAGGACTTAGCAGCTGTGACAGATTCTAATGTGTGTGGGAGCTGTTGTACTCACAAACTTTCATCCGGAGAGAGACTGTCGGTGAAAAAGGAACAGTTCTGGTTCTCCATTTCTGCCAACCTGAAAAGAAAAAGCAAGCGAAATGAAAATGTCATATTATGGAGCATGGGTCACAACAAACAGGGAGGCGTACATAGGCAAAGCCACTGTGCACTGTAATTTGTTTGCTGGGCCAAGGACTGTGACTTCAAACACGAGGCAGAGGAAAGGAATTGCACACGGTTGGCTGAGGAAAACAAGACGACAGCTGTGACTCATCGAGACATCTCAGCGACTGCATAAGAGACACCTTAGAGCAGATTCTCCAACCCAAAAATCACATGCTGTGATCCTACCCTGACATTTCAGATACCGTGTACGACTAACCTGGATGGAAAATTATCATGCAACCACCGAAGCTGTGCCTCCCGGCTTCACCCTCTGCTCTCTACCACCATGACAAAGCCAGGGGAGAATCTGTTCCCCTTTCACTTCATTTGTCACAATAACTTATATGACATAAATGCCTCTCCTGGGTATTTTCACCCAAACTCTTCGCAAGTTTTCATTCCCTGCCACAAGTGGCACAGTAAAAACAGAATATAAAAAAGATCTCCAAAAAACACCACAGCTTACATGTCATACCACGGACATGCCATGCCTGAACGTATACAGTATGTACGCTTTATGGTCCACGGCAGCTCGAGTCCTTGTGACAACCTAAAGCCAAATTAAAGCTAAAATGTGCCATTTCTATGCATCTCGCCACTCCAACGCAATTGCAAAAGTAATGGAAGCAAGACTCTGTGGTCATCTTGAAAATATTTTCTATGTAGGCAATTAGGCAGAGGTCCTATTTACTTGAATTTACTAATGAAATCTCCAAAAGTTTTTTAAGATTACATTTCAACAACATACACTACTGAAATTGAATTTATAATATGCTGATTTACTGCTCAAGGAATATTTCTTGTAGAAAACAGCTGGGACTTTTTAGGACTCTTTGATGAATAGAAAGCTAAAACAATTCTCAAAAAAAAAATCCTCTAACTGACCCCAAATTTTTGAATGGTAGTGTGTCAAATCAGCAACAAAATGTGACGACATTGGTAACATACATTATGATATATCATATCTCCACTGCTTGATTGCTTGTTTCGTCACAAAAAAATAGAAACATTTAAATCGCCCAAATCTAATTTGCTTGTGATTTGCTTGTGACCTTCTGTAAAGCTGATTTGAAACAAATGTGTATTGTGAAATATGAATACATTTAATACAAATGAAGTTTCTTCAGTTCAATCCAGCTTATTCTGTTACAAATGTTTGTGTAGTACTTTTCGCAATACATTCTGTTTTACAGAGATGTCTCAGATAAATAGGCATGATATGGAAAAACAGGTGACATCTATATTTTAGAGGTCTAGTCTATACAAAAAAGATTTCCTTCCACTATAGAAAAACGAAGCCAAAATATCCCAGTAATATCCGTTGACATCTTGCGCCAATTACGTTATTTGTAGCCCGAGCAGGTGAACCCGCAGTATCAAGGTCCTGCACATACTCCTGCAGGACTCAATCACAAGCACAGTTGCCAATCTTGATGTTACACCTCGTTTTTAAAGCATCAAATAACTAATTAAAACAAAACGTACCAGACAAACAAACACTTGAACAACAATCAACGTAATAAGAACTACCTGAAATTAAACCATCTCTCTGAAAAATTGTAATTGGATTTTTTATTTTGGCTTGCGTCTCATTTGGATTTCATTGACAGGACGGGGTTAGCAGCCAACAAAGGGGGTGATCTAAATGTGCGGCAGACTTGCGCTAATGCTCACTATAGCGCCCCTTGTGGCAACTTTGAGAATGCAAAAAAATTGTGCTCCAACCCAAGTCAGAATCCAACAACGTATAAAAAGAGGTTGCATGGCTTTTAGAAGGTTCACCCTGTGCCTCCAGCAAACTTCTGTATGCCATCCAGAACAGACAAGATTAACCCAGCACAACAGAGATGTTTTCAACACAACAGGGAGCTGACAATGGTCCCTGTGCTTACCATTAGCAACACAGGGGTGACACTTTGCTTTTAGCCATGCACTGCACTTTCCCAGCCTTAGCTTACCCTTAGGTGAGAGACTGGGGAGATTTCACTGCTTTACCAGGACAGCCTGTGAATTAGCAACAATATAAGAGCCTCTATAGAGAGGCTCTGTAATGAGGAGTGCTAAGTGCATTCATGTCATGTTGCTAGGAAAGCTGCCAGAGAATGATCTGAATTCAACTTCAGAACACAGCAGACTACAGAACCCACATGCAGGATGGGGCTGCCTCAGAGAATAGCAGAAAGTCGATACACATTCACCCACCAGGTGTCCTTCAGCCAACGACGGTGGTGCTGGCTGTCCTGGTTAACCCCTCGGCCTGGCTTTGACGACTCCTAATTGAATCCGCAGAAGTATCCATCAGTTCGGATCCAATCAAATGTGTTACTAGTAGGAACTGCTGATGATGCCACAGATTCCAGGGTGTGAGGTCAAATGGAGTTTGTGGTTATACGCGCATGTCTTTGTATTTGTTTAAATGGGTATTTCTCAGTGTGTGGTTAGTGTGGTCTCTTGTTACAGGGAAAAAGAGATGTCACAAACACAAATCAGTGAGTACATGACAAACAATTTCCTCCTTTGAGAAGCACTGTCTTGAAATGGACATTGTGTGTTAATAATTCAGAACAACGGCTCATTCTTTCTGATATGCTGTCTGCTTTTCAGATGAAAGGCCATCACTACAGACCACTTAAGCCTGCTTTATGCTTCTGCGTCGAATCGACGGCGTACCCGCGCAGAGCCCTCTGCGTCACCGCGAACCCCTCTCCACCCCCTACGCCGTAGCTTGACGTGCACCTCCAAAAAATTGTAACTACGCGTCGAGGCGACGCAGACCGCAAGGGCTGTGATTGGTCAGATGCACCGCGATGCAACGCAACCTGACGCAGAACCATAAAACGGAAACGACGCCGTAGGAGTGACGACGAAGCTACGCCGTGGAGTTGACGCAGAAGCATAATGAGGCCTTTACTCTGTCATATGCAGAGTCTGTCTAAATCCACCCCTGTACAGCGAGTCTAGAACATCAAATGCCAGTGGATTTATTCTCCCACCCGCTCAATCTTGAGGTCCTCCAGTCATTACTCTGGATTAGCCTATAAACTGTGGTGGAAAATTTAAACTGAATATTAAGCTAAACATGTTTTACCATTTGACCTTATTTGACCTGCTAAATCTCTGAAACAATGTTCTAAGACATTCTGTATTTTAGGTGAATGTGTGTGTGTGTCGAACCCATGACTATGTGTAAAAATAACAAATATGGGAAATGAGACTAGACAGGGATGATTAAGTTAGAACTTGTGATAAATGAAGTAATGGTTAAAATATATTATTCTCTACCCAGTAACAGAAGAGACTGTGAATGAATAACCAATCAAATTAATGTCATTATGCCATACCCCCTATTGTATAAAAACTGTGGTTTCCGTGTTTTCGGTGGGATTCTCAATGGAAATTGTCTGAGATCCACCGGCCTTGTTTTTACTTGGGAGAGTATTGCTCGAGAACTCTCCTGGCCGTTAATTAAAAGCATTTAAGGGATAATTACTGAAGTCTGTCTGTCATTTAAAAGCTGCGCAGCAATAGAACAAGTAAGTTAGAATTATCAACTCGGCAGTAGTCGTCTGGAGACACGGAGTATAGGATTTTAGACTCGGCAGTAGTCGTCTGGAGACACGGAGTATAGGGTTTAGACTCGGCAGTAGTCGTCTGGAGACACGGAGTATAGTTAGGGACAAAAAGGCTGTAGTCGTCTGGAGACACGCCGAAGGATTCACGTAGACGTGCTAGCTAGCGTATAGGTTATAATAGAGTAGTCAGTCTTAGGGAGACAAATCTAAAATAGTTAGGTTTGAGGAAAAGAAAATCCATCACATTTTGGCGAGCCAGCCAGGAGCCCAAGGATACTCCCTCCGTCGGTGGGGGTTGTTTACCGGACAATGGACGAGAATTGTGCCAACTTGCCGCAGACCCCACTGAATAGGACCGATGGAGGGACCATCCCAGACGGGCAGAGAAAAAAAGAACTTAGGGAGGTAGGACACACAGACTTCAGTTTATGTTTTCCTTTTTAATGTGTTAAATAAAGCATTTTTGTGCGTATGAAAAAAAAGATTTTTTTTAAAAAAAAAAATAAGAATTTGGAACGTGTTTCTAGTTTGTTCTGTTTTGATGGTTGAAATTGAAATTTTCCATATCTGAGAAATCTAAAAGAGGGATTTTAGAAGAATGAAATTTAATTGAGAAATTATTTAGCTGAAAAAAAAAAAAAAAAAAAAGAAGAGAAGAGAAAACACACTGGCTGAGCCCAGGTTTAAACGATGTATCCCATTATCTTATGGAGAAGAAATAAGTCAACTAAATTTACCACAGCGAGATAATTTATATTTAACAATACATATATACGTCGACGTATAATTGAGATCAAGAGGCCAGGGAAAAAATATTTGAAGGAAATTGGTGATCACATTTAAAGATTTAAGGATTTTGAAAAAAATGTTTTTACCTTGTCTATTAAGGGCAATGAGCAATGATTATGGTTAAATGCAATCAAAAGTATTTGTTGAGTATTGTATTTGTTGTGTTAATAAAACTTCCTGCAAAGAGAGCAACTTGTCATGCTGGAAACCAGATCCGGGAGGGAAAAATGCCCCGAGATGCTGAGGTGCTGCAATTTGCTTTTTGTTTGAAGTTTTTGTTTGAATAAAGGTTTAATTCTGAGAGAATATAAAGACACATGGAAAGAGTTGAGACAAGATACATGGATCAATTGTTAACATGAGATTATGCATGGTTACATTTTGAAATCAATTAGAAATGTTATAGAAATTGTTATAAATAAATAAAATAAAAGTTATAAATCATAATAATAAGAATATGCATTCTGAGATAATTAGGAGATTTTGAATCATAAAGAAACTGTTGTGAGTTAAACTTTGATTTATTTATGTAGATGAGATAGAGTATATAAGACTGAGCAATTACGTGCTCTTAAAATAAAGTAATAAATAATAAGATATTAAGTACACGTGTTTTAAATATTATAATTTCTATCTGAAGGTGTCTAGAATTTGTATCCCGTTATCCCTGGAGACAGTGTGAAAGAACTTGAGAAAAAAATTATCCATTGCAGAGATTCGAAGAACCAATTGTTTATGTTTAACTAAGATAAGTTTTGTGCATTATGCATAGTATGAGGTTGGGTGACCAATTTAAATATAAATTGTGATTTGAACAAGCACATTACATATATCTTACAGTCATTTTATTTTGGATTCTTGAAGGAAAAAAAAAAGACAAAGAAAGGAAGTTAAGAAAAAAAAAAACTGTATTGTAATTAGAGTTTTTTCCTGCTTTTTTCTGCATTTTGGCAATGAAGAATGCTTGCTTTTTCCGCAATGAAGGACGCTTTTTAATAAAATGAAGAACTGCTGTCTTGATAACCAGATGAGATATTTAGTTATTAAACTAAGTTTAATTTGAGTTTTGCAGTTCTCTGAGTGTTCAAGGTTTCAGACGCCTGGCTTGAAAAGTTGGATGACTGGAGAGAGAGAAAGAGGAAGTGGTGCCCTCAGCTCCCCAGCTCCCGAAAGAGGAAGTGGACACTTCTGAGCAGTCAACTGAGATGAAATGTTGTGCCAGGGTGGATCAAAAGCCAGAAAGAGAGGGCCATTGCAGCCTGATGATCAAACGTATCAGCCTAACAAGTCAACTGAACGACAATCCACACAGAAAAGAAAGACCTCCATCCCCTCACTTGTGGGCCAGGTGCTGAATTTCAATGATCACTACAGAGAACATTTCAAATTTAGTTAATTAACATATTAACTTGATTATTGTTTTTGATTATCCACTGGTTTCAGCAATTCTTCATATTTCTTTAACTAACACTTTGAATCTGCTTTCCAATAGGGACCAGTCCAGCTGGCCTAATACAAGAAGTTCAATAGCAGAAGTGAGAGATTGACTCACCAATCAGTTAAAACACTGGATTTGGATAGTGAGGCTTATTACTTAAACCAATAGTGGTAAAAGCATGAATTTGTTGAGAATATATTATTGACTATATATGACTAAATATAGGGCACAAAATGTCCCAAAGAGACATTATGGCTAGAAAAGCAAAATTATTGGTCACTCCATTTCATTTAAAGGTAGTTTTCTGGATTCAATAAGAACAATGTTTCTAATTATAAACTTTTGAAATCACATGCTGTCATCAGCAGGGTACGAGATAGAAATGTTTTTGCTTTTGTCCATGGATCCGAGATTGTGTGAAGATTTCCAAATCTTCTTTTAAATAGCTTAGGAGCAACAAAACAAAAAGTTTTGAAAAATTGAAATTGTGTAATTAATGACAAATTGCATTTGAGGGATTGAAGCTGAATCTCTCAACTGCAACCGAAGGTCTATTATTTTAAAGTGTTTAATCTATTTGATTTTGAGGTTTACGTTCACTGTGTTAAACTCAAACACATTGTGACTGCATCGGACGATTGATAATTAATATCCTAACGTTTAGACACTGTCGCAAGGGGAATGCCACAGTGTGTCTACGTTCAGTAGCTTCTGTCGTAAAAGTTGTTACCGTTCGGATTTGGTGGTATTCCACTCCTAATAAAATATATGTTCCTCATTCAGTTCATAAACTGCTATGGCAGACAAAAAGGTATGATTCTCTGGCCAGAGAGGGGTGGGGTGTGTTTGTGTGTGAAAGTGTGTGAATGTGAATGAATGGAAATTTTAATAGATAAGATTAGTTATGGTACTAACCATAAAACTTTGATTTTATATTTCTGTCTTATGGTAAAACTTATCATACTTCCCATTTTCATGTCTGATGGTGACTAACTTTCCATTCTAGATCCAACAATAGAACAAAATAAATCTTACTTCCTTTTATTTAGGATGTAGCCTTCAGACAAATTTTCGATATGATCTAATCATCTAAAGACACTTTTGACTGGATGTAACCTTGGTCAATGGAACTTTGCAAATGGACTAAGCGTCCTGTTCTTTGACTGTATTGAGAAATGATTGACTGAAATATTAACCCCTTACAATGTTTTTCGAAGATACAGGATATTTTTTTTGCTGATATCACTAACAGAGTAAATTATGACCACATGGTGAAATATGCCCAATAAAATAATGGCATGGATGATTTTGGCTAACTATCCTGAGATAGGTTATTGTTGTGGCAGAAATAAACAGTGTCACACATGCGCAGCGTATAACTCTGGGAAGGCAGAGAGCAAGCATGCTTGCCCTGTCCACCCCACATTTAATTTCTTCTTTTTACAGGATGTCATGATGGATCCTGTCGAACAGAACTTATTCTGTTCCAAATGTATAAAATATTGTCTTGTTACTGTTTATCATGAAATTTCACAGGTCTGATCAGAAAGGACGACCGGCCAGACAAGCAGATTATGTTAATAGATGTTGTCACTAACAAAAATAGTTAAGGTCTCCCTTAACAGGTCAAAGCTGCATTGCCGGTTCCAGGTACAGAGACACAGCACTCTTACGAGCCAGGACAGTGGGTCTGGATCAAGGATCACAGACGCAAGGCGTGGTACAACCCGAGGTGGCTGGGTCCGTATGAGATCATTCTAACAACGAATACAGCAATCAAGGTTTCCGAGCGTGACGCTTGGGTTCACGTGTCACATTGCAAGCCCCACCAACCGCCATCCAGAGGAAAGTAGGGGAGGGAAAATAAAAGGACGTGCTGGTAACGTGCCTCCTCTACCTACGAGGGAAAGACCTTGCTACGGCTCGTAAAGAGTCAAAAGGCGAACATGGAACGTTTCAGACGTCTGTGGGGCCAACGCGACGACCAGCACACCTGGGAACAAATGTGGTCTAACAAAGTGTTTAAATGCATATGTGTTATTATATCTGCAGGTGTGTTGATGCTGATCATATTGCTATTTCTGTTTGAATTTTTTCCAGGCTGTGATGTTCTTCCAGAAGCAATAATGTGATGTTTATTGATGTTTTATTTGGTTCAATCAAACTGTAGGACCGAGAATTAATATAGGGTTGAAATTTGAACAAATTATTGATTAATTTGAAAATTATTTCAGGTACACGTAAATTGAAAAGAGGAAAATATCTTAATTCTGAAGAGTATATAGACTTTAACTAACTACATTACTGTAAAAAATAATAAATAATCTAGGGACTATTATTGAAGAAACTTGAGGGTTTTAAAAGTCTAAGACCGATATCATAAATGCTAAAATGTAATAGCAATAGTTGTTCACTAATAAGAGAGAATAGGTGATAAGTTACTTTGCCAGACTAGGTCTGAATAGATAATTGGGTAAACTTCTATAGTGATGAATTAATGACTACATTAAATATATTTTAGGTGGTTCCAAATTGCTAAAATAGCTAAAGAAAACTTTCAAAAGGGGATTGATTTTGGGAAACCTTTAATTTATGGATTATTATTAGTTGAAGAAGTTACCAGTGTGATTACTGAAGTGTTCCTTTCATGTATTGTCTAACGTCTGTATATTTGATATCTGAGAGGTGACTGCGGGTCTAGCTAGCTAGGAATACAGCAACCGTGCTTGCTTATTTAGCCCGGCTTCGAGGAATGAAATATTGTTTTGTTATTGTATTATTGAGAAAGGTCTTCAACATATTAAAACAAATTATGTAGGGGACAGAGTTAAAACTATAGACCAAGAACAATAGGACCCAAAAACATGTTTCAGTTTAAACTAAAATTAGTCTAATCAGTTTAGAGAAGTCAGAGAAAGAGGAAAATAGGATTGTAGGAAGATAATTAATTAAAGATTAAATGGCATGTCCTCAGCTAAGGCTATTCTCGTGGCAAGAGCTGTGTAAAACAGAGTTAATTTGAAAATAATGACATTGTTTGAAACAAGATAATAAAATTATTGATATTAGTGTTAAGGATAAAAATGAAAGATTATAGAACCTTTTTGGTTAGATTTTATTACACAGATCCTTAAATAGATCTGACTAAGTAAAACAATCGCCTGCTTTAATTAAAAGCTAACAACATAAGATTAAGAAAAATGGTTAATCAGCATTATTGGCATGTTAAGGCCTAATAGATCAATGCGATTTGAAAGATAGCTAAAAGATGATGAAACTTGACTCAAGGTCTAAAGTTAAAAGGCAATGTACTATGGTATGTTTAGTTTTTTACTAGAGATAGAATATTGGCAAGGAGATGAATAGATGAGAAGATGGTATGTGTATGTGAAACATTAGAAATTGGTTGTATTACAGCAGGATGTTGATTGAAGGAATATCTTAAAGGTATTATAAAGTAAAAGATGAAACAAGGAAATGGTTAGAGATAACAGGTGGTATTAAAGTCACTGACTTAAAATAGGAGGATTCGGTGGAGCAGGTAAGTCATGCAGGTATAGAAAATTGATTAGAATAATTAAATTTAATTTTGGCCATGTTTGATTATGGCCAGAGAGGGGAAATGTGGTGGAAAATTTAAACTGAATATTAAGCTAAACATGTTTTACCATTTGACCTTATTTGACCTGCTAAATCTCTGAAACAATGTTCTAAGACATTCTGTATTTTAGGTGAATGTGTGTGTGTGTCGAACCCATGACTATGTGTAAAAATAACAAATATGGGAAATGAGACTAGACAGGGATGATTAAGTTAGAACTTGTGATAAATGAAGTAATGGTTAAAATATATTATTCTCTACCCAGTAACAGAAGAGACTGTGAATGAATAACCAATCAAATTAATGTCATTATGCCATACCCCCTATTGTATAAAAACTGTGGTTTCCGTGTTTTCGGTGGGATTCTCAATGGAAATTGTCTGAGATCCACCGGCCTTGTTTTTACTTGGGAGAGTATTGCTCGAGAACTCTCCTGGCCGTTAATTAAAAGCATTTAAGGGATAATTACTGAAGTCTGTCTGTCATTTAAAAGCTGCGCAGCAATAGAACAAGTAAGTTAGAATTATCAACTCGGCAGTAGTCGTCTGGAGACACGGAGTATAGGATTTTAGACTCGGCAGTAGTCGTCTGGAGACACGGAGTATAGGGTTTAGACTCGGCAGTAGTCGTCTGGAGACACGGAGTATAGTTAGGGACAAAAAGGCTGTAGTCGTCTGGAGACACGCCGAAGGATTCACGTAGACGTGCTAGCTAGCGTATAGGTTATAATAGAGTAGTCAGTCTTAGGGAGACAAATCTAAAATAGTTAGGTTTGAGGAAAAGAAAATCCATCACAAAACGCACGTACAATCTCTGTTCTCTTGGCTATGACGTTCTCTCTCTGCGCTCTTACTGCAGATACCACATCCGAAACATCTGACAAGAATTTAATTTTCTATTAAAGTTCAAAGCAAGCCTTGTCGATGTCGGAAATAAATAATGTGCCCCCTCATTTAGCACATGCTCTCTATCACTCATATTATGTGAAGGACTGAACAATCAGATAAAAGTGAATGAAAGTGATTTTCCAATGGGCTGCAAAAGAGACGTGGATTTTTCATTCTTTATAGAAGCATTTTTACAGTTATAAAACGCTTGTGTTTTCTTATTTAGCCAACAATTAGGCTATATCAAGCTGTTTAGTTTAAGAATGCACAAAAGCAAGGACATAGAAAGCTTGAGAGTTTCCTGAAAGCACATCGAGATCAAAGAATCAAACGTGAACATGCAAAGACAGAGTGAGGAATTTAATTAAAAAGAATGCCTGTCAGATAGTGTTGTTTATCACCATGTTTTGTTTGTCAACCATGTTTTAGCAGCCAAATTCAATAAAGAAATAGTGCAAACTAGAAAAGGCCGCAAATATATGACCATTTGCAATTTGATCACACACCAAGTAAATGTATAAATAGACGCAAGAAAAAATAATTACTGTAGTGAAGTAATAATATCGGATGAGCCCCAAGATATTATATATGTAAGCTGTATGTTTTATGAGCTAAAACTTGCCTTTTTTTCTACTGGACATACCACTGGTATATGCATTAACAAAAACTGAATGAAATTTTAAATATTCAAGAAAAAGATGAAAAACAAATGAAAAAAAAAGTTCTTTCTCTAATTTAGTCAAGGCTGCTGGCATTCTGTAAACTGACAACCCCTGAACATTGAAATATATTTAACAGGTGAAAGTTGAATAAAAACAATGAATATTGTCCTGAGCAGGGACAACTAACGCAGATGGTGTGTTGGAGGAAACCAGACAGCATAAGAGAGAGACGAGACAAATTTGGGGAATTAAAAAGGACAAGAAGAGAGGAAAAAGTGGGATACGGATACGGTAAGTGATTTATATTAGAAAGGAAAGGGGGAAATTAAATAAGACACTGAAAGCGAGGAGTAGAAATCAAGCATATGACAGAGGAGGAGACAGACAGATGAAGACAAAAGGACACAAGTCGAGAGAGAGAGAGTGTGCTCTGGTCTATTTGTAGTACAGATAAGCTGCAGCAGGGTGTGAGCTGAGACAGTTGGCAGCACAGTATGCTAGGACAGGCAAAGGGCTGATCTGTGCGTTCATGTGTGCATGTGCTTGTGTGTGTTTAGGTAGTTGGCAGGGAAGTTAGACGGGGCAGAGGAGCATATCTCTGATCGTTTGCTGCAAGTTAAACCAAACCAGTCACATTGGGCCGTTAGCTTCACTGCGCTCCCACAGCTGAATTAAAGGGTTAGTTCAGCCAAACATGAAGATTCTGTCATTTGTTCCAAACCCATGTGATATTTCAACTTAATATGTTTTGTAAATGACTTGATAATTTGTTAAATAGAATTGAATTGTACAGACTTTATTGCTTATGTATCTTATATTTGCATTGAATTGGCAAATTGGTTTTTCCTTTTTTATTGTATATTGTGCATCTCACTAAAAGGGTTATAAGGTAAATTATTTAATATTTATTGCTTAGTAGTAATTGTATAATTTGAATTACTTTTGTTGTATTGGTTATTATTATGCTGGTTTTATTGTTTGATAACGGTCTCATACAGTATCTTTGTGTTTTGGGGATTTTTTTTTGGATACATCATTTAAGGAGTATTGACCGTTAATCCAGTGTGGTAGCAACATGTATCCCCCCAGCACATAAATTTGCATATATTTCATACTCATTTACATTTGCAATGCCATCATTTAGCAGTAAAAATGACAGAAATTGTGTGGCATCAAATGTGTGTGTGAGGGGGAAATAAGCCTGAAGTACTACTGTACCTAATTCTAAACCCCACTGGTATAACCGTAAGTATAAATGTTTTAACATATTCGAGTACAAGTGCATATCTGTATGTTTGTTTGTTTCCTGAGTGTGTAACGTACACTCCGTCCAGCCCAGATGAGACTGATCTGTGCTAGCAGCTCCCTCGAGCCCTCCAGACCTTGTGTGTGGAGCTTTCTTTCTTCTAGTGGAAAGCAGCTGACCCCTGTCCACCCCTCTGAATGCCGTCTCTCACCCTCTCTCTTTTGATGTCCCTCTCTCTCTTTCTCACATCCCTCTTACTTCCTCTAAGGCTTTTGTTAAGGCCCTGCTGTTTGGTACACTGTGTCCATGCAAAGAGGATCAATATGCCAATCAGAGCTTAGGAGAGTGAGCAGAAGTGGCTTCTGGGAGAATATCAGAGCAAAATTGATGCGTGATCACTGTCCGTGCAAGACTGAACCCTTACCTGCTGGCAAAATGCTCAATCCGGCTGTGTGTGTCCGCATGAGGCAGCCTGGGTGATGAGCAGGGTCTGTCAAACCACAAACACACACACACACACACACACACACACACACACACACACACACACACACACACACACACACACACACACACACACACACACACACACACACACACACGTTAGCAAAGTAGCTTGATATGAATGAATGCCTGTGTTCAAGCTGGTTAGCTGGTCTTAGAACTTGGTCAGACTGATACATTGGCTTAGCCTGACTTCGTCATACTCATATTCTGGTCAGAACATGAGTCTGATACTGGTCCGTAGGGCTTTGATTATGAGGCGTGTCTTAACCGAACCAGGAAAAACAACAACTCTGCACTCAATTGGATAGACCGACAACCAATCAGAGGAACGCAGTAAGTGACGTATGTTGAGCAACGCATAGTTATCAAACAGAACTCTGGAAAAAGTATGAAAAAAAATAAGGAGTGTTAACAATCTTTGCCGGTGTTGCAAAAAGAACTTAAGCATTCGCGGAGTAGGCCTACTTGCATGCAAACACGAAAAGCATTTTTGAAAGAAAAAATACGTTTGAGGACGTGATGATTACGTTATTGGATGGATTATCTGTCCATCATCGTATAAAGCCCGCCCTGGCAATTTGATTGGTCCGACCATTTTTTGGCTGATCATAATTACTCCTCAATGGATCGAGTCCAGACCGAACTTCCCGACCAAAAAATGTTGTGGGCGGGGTTCGGGCTGGCATCCAGGCTAACATTGGCTTTCTCTTTAGAGGAGTTTTGGACCAGCAGAAGACCAGCTTGGCAAGCCTGTGAGAACAGCTTAACCAAGCCAAGACAAATAAATCAACTAGGCTTTAAATTAAAATTTTCAATAAAACTTATCTGGTTTAAAGGATGTTTAAATGACTGGGAAACAAGACAAAAAATGGATTGTGGGTCTTAGGTAGTCTGCCAACCTAGACAGGCTGATCCATTTGATTTATTTAGAGGAGTTTTGGTCACGTTCAGATATTTAGGCTGAGAAAACAGCTGGACGACCAGCTTAATTCAGCCAAGACCAGCAAACCATCTAGGTTAATTAATTAATTTATCAATAAAATGTATCTGGTTTTAAGGATGTTTAGATAGTTTTACTTAGATTTTACCCAGGCATCCAGCTGGTATCCCAGTCTGACCAATCAACAGACAATCTAAGGCTGGTTTAAGATGTTTCTTTTCAGCAGGGAAGAGAATTATTTTTTGCAGTGCACTGCATTCAGTCCCACAGTTCTCCACTTATAAACCTTCAAAAAGAACGCAACGACACTTAGGTGTGATTCTCATCAGCGGAGACAGGAAGTCAAACTCACGTCTCCGAGCTCTCCACCTCCAGTACTGATTGAACAGGCAGGTAGCCCCTCTGAGGGTGTTTACTAAAATACTGCTTTGAGCGGAACTTGTTCTTTAGCGTCTTTGCAAAGTCTCTCATCTTCTCGCCTGAGGTCGTCTGGAATGATTCAGAAAGAGAGGGACAGAAAAAGAGCCAGAGGAGGGAAAAATGAGAGAACATGAGCGATTGAGATACAAAACATCCTCTTCGTAACATTCCTCCGACACACAGACAGTACATCAGTTTCTACACAGAACATTTGTCTTCCTCCCATCTCAATCTATCATCTCTTGAGCAGCTACAAAAAGCCGGAGCATAATAAAGACGCCAAGCTATAAAACTCAGACTGGAGCATGGGAAAACCATTAAGCAAATGGCCTTATGCTGTATTTCACTGCAGGAGATCAATTCAGTTCAATTCATATTTATTTTGTGTAGTGCCTTGAATAATAGTGATTGGATTGGAAACCTTTGAGCAAGCACAAAGCTGCCAGCTGGCAAGTAAAAAACCTCTGCAAGTAACAAAGCATATGTACCGGGGTGTAGTATTCCATGATGGGGTAGTGTAGTTTCTTGCCCTTGGTAGTCCGGCCTGTCAGAAAACACGTCTGGCAGATGTCCACATTGAACTGTTTCAGACTTCGGTATCTGAAACAGTGATGAGGCAGAGACACATTTTATATCCAAATGTAGATGTGTTCATTTTAGGATTACGAATAGATTCAAATAATGAATCATGACTACCATGCTGACAATAACAACTTAAGGCTAGCAGGGTGGTTTATGCTGGATACTGATGGTTAAGTAGTACTGGTGAATCTTGTGTTCACCAGCAAAACGTGGCCCTAAGTAGGTTTACTAAGATAACCTTCTGGGTAAACTAATCAGGGTAGGGACATTAAAAAAATTAGCATACAAATCAGTATTACTTACTGTACACTACCATTCAAAAGTTTGGGTTCGATAAGATTTTTTGGAAGAAGTCTCTTATGCTCACCAAGGGATACAGTAAAAAAAAGTCATATTTTGAAATATTATTACAATTTATAATTTAAAAGAACTGTTTTCTATTGTAATATATTTTAAAATGTAAATTATTCCTAGAATGGCAAAGCTGAATTTTCAGCAGTCTTTATTCCATGTCACATGATCTTTAAGTAATAATTATATGCTGATTTATGTTAATATGCTGATTTGGTGCTCAAAGAAACATTTTATTATTATCATCCATGTTGAAAACAGTTGTGTTGCTTTAATTTTATTGTAGAAACCATGATACATTTTTTTAGGATTCTTTGAAGAATAGAAAGTTCAAAAGATTTTTACTATCACTTTTTATCAATTGAATGCATCCTTGCTGAATAAAAGTATTAATTTCTTATTGACTCCAAACTTTAATGATAGTGTAATAAATATTGAGTTCAGTTTTTTCCAAGAGGGAAATCTTTTGTACTTGACCTATTTTAAGCATATACTGTATTACATTCAGTTTTAACACATTCAGTTTCTCAAATATAAGAAAGCAAATATAATAGATTAAAATATTCTTAAAATATATAAAAACAGAAATGAAAATATATTTTTTCATATCAGTATATTACGCCTATATATATATATATATATATAGTGATTCTGATACTGTATATATAAGATCAATGTATATATAACATATACACACACCTATTTATTTTAGGTCCATTAACAACCCCTCTAATATAGTGCCATTACCACAAAACCTTTGATCAGCTGAAAGAACAATTTATTTAGACTAGCTAAAGAACACAGATAGATAGGTCTGTGCCGTCTTTCTCCAAGAAAAGACTCTGCACTGCAGCAGCTCACCTGAAGCCCTTGATAGGGCACTGCTTACAGATATAGCAGCGTGCCTGGTGCTTGGCAGTCTCAGCCACAGTCACCCGGTGCAAAACAGGAAGCCACACCATCGACTGAGGCTCTAGAATCATCCACTCCAGGAAGTGAGACACCTCGATTGCGGACTTACCTGGAGCCTAGAGGTAGATACAGAAGATGCACAAGAAAGAGAGCACAGAGCAACAAGTAGCATGAATCAAGATACCCAGCGGCCATATTGTTCATTATGCATGCCTAATTAAGCACCAAAACATCTTCTGGTACCTAATGGGCACAAGCACCCTATTAGAGCACATGCCCTTAAAAGAAGTCAAGTGATACGGGGGAATCACGGCCCCATGAACGGGAAGGATACAATCTCAAAGAGGTCACCCCTTGTAACAGTTACCTGGTGGGAAACGGATGACAGGTGATAACCCTAATAAAATAGGATGACATAAAAATCTGGAACGTGCTAAATTCTCATTAAATACGCATCGAAGATGCATTAAAAGGTTGATTTCCTTTGGGTGCACTCTGAAGCTTGGGCAGAGATTTATAATTAACACGAGTATCTCTAGCGTGGCCCTTAGTATTCGCTGGAGTGTACAGTCTCAGAGGGCACGGCAGTGTGTGTGTGTGTGTGTGTGTGTGTGTGTGTGTGTGTGTGTGTGTCTTTAACAGTGCTTGAGGTCTGGGATTGAGACCAAAGTCTGCAGTATAGAGCTGAGTGTAAAACTTCAGAAGTTTCAATGAAACAACAAAAAAGGATCTTCCAAACAGTCCACACCACAGGGAGAGCGAAGAGTATCTCATGAGATGGTCCATAACTTCAAAAAAGTGAACCAGTCTTTTCATCTAGAAGCATGCTGCAACACATGCCAGATGGCTGATATGCATCGTTCTTGGCCTGTCATGATTAATGCAGCTGGATGAAAAATAGTGTAATTGGAAAGTACTGGTTACCATTAGAGTGGCATTCCTTCCAGTAATAAAAAGGCAGACATGGAACAAACGAGAAATTGAATTTTAATTACATGTATTAGATTCTGGTATCGTACCGAAGCCAAAATTGTGGTATCGAACCATCCCTACTCCAAATACTCCATGGTGTTGATGGATGCTGATGAGACGGGCGCGTTCACTGAAAACCTGTGACGAGCACGAACTCGGTGAGTCGGTGGGAGGGTATCCGTTGATAGTGGGGGAGGGGCATGAGAGTTGTAAACATTCAAAATTTTGCCTAAGTCCACTCAATCTGCCAGACTTGCCGACTGGAGCTTTAACATGAACGCGCTTGACGTCACATCCGCAGACAGCGCGGGAAAAATCCGACCCGACAGAAATTAGGAAAAATAGGATACAGGCTTATAGGTGCACCCACTGTGAGCGGACACGGTGTCAGTATGCTCAACAGGAGATGGTTGAGTCATAAATGGTAAAATAAAAAGGCTATTGTTACGTTTATTTTGGGGAAAAAGTTGCTTATAGTCCCTTTAATGACGGAAGCATTTTTACATAAAAACAGATTTTATAATATAATATAGTTAAAGTCAAATACTTTCCTGTATCCTATTTATATTAAAAGACAAAAGTATAATAGCTTCTCCAAAAAGTGTAACCTGTGTCTCCTCTGTGGTGCTATCAAAATGTGCAATGGCAGACAAGAGTGTTTGAGAAAATGTTTAAAAATAGCTATTTTGTTTTTGCTCTTCTGTTTTGTGTCTTAATGGCATTGAAATTACACACTTAATGGCACAGATGTTAGAAGGTAACTCTATTGTCCCCTTGAGTGTGCAAGTATGATACTGGCACAGAAAAGGAGAAATACACATTTAATAATTTCAACAGGACAGCCAAGCACTGACCAAGCATTTGTGTCGAGTATGTTTCTGGCCAGTGACTCACTAAAACAGCTCTTTAATCTCTGTACGTTCCAGCCTGAAAACCCAGGAGAAGCAGAGCACAGTTAGGGAAGAAAATGCGAGGGAGGGAGGGAGAGAGAGAGAAATGTGACAGGCAATAAATAAGGAAAGTGAGAAAGTGTGCCTCTGGTACAAATATTTAAGAAGATTTGCTCATCACATAGAGCAAAGGGTCTGTGTAGAGGGAGGCCCTTTCATCATCTGAACAGAAAGCATATCAGAGAAAAAGAGAGATACTGAATCTCTGAGATACTGATAAAGAATCTGGTTAGCTGAAGAAGTCTTACCATTCGAAAGCAGCTGCGGACACTGGGCTCCACGTTGCTCCCCCCAAATGCCGCCACCTCCCCGAGCTGCCGAGGGATCTGAATGGCCTCGTGCAGTAACAGACTGAGATGTTTCTGATCTGTCAGTCCACCTGGACCACACACCTGTCTGAAAAGGTCTGCAATACATAAGCAGAAAACCTGGTTGAATACTGCACTAAAAGAAGACTAAAAGAAGACACTAGGGAAAAGAAGCTTTGTGCTAGTGTGCAGAAGTCTGGAGGTGGGAAAATTGAGAATGTGTGACTTAAATGCCTTTAGGTAATATAGGTGTGAGGCGAGATGTCTAACACTTTGATGTGCAATGTATTGCCACTTCCAAAATAAAATTCTTAACCACTGTTTTTTGTGTGTGTTGTGTATATACACTTAAAGGATTAGTTCACTTTTAAAAAACTTTTGCTGATAATTTACTCACCCCATGTCATTCAAGATGTCCATGTCTTTCTTTCTTCAGTCGAAAAGAAATGAATGTTTTTGATGAAAACATTCCAGGATTTTTCTCCTTATAATGGACTTCAATAGGGACCAAACGGTTCAAGGTCCAAATGACAGTTTCAGTGCAGCTGAAAGAGGGAAATCTTTCAGTGCAGCTTTAAAGCAGGGCTTTAAACGACAACAGACGATGAATAAGGGTCTTATCTAGCGAAACGATTGGTTATTTCAAAAAGAAATAAAAAAGTTTTATTAGCACAAATGCTCGCCTTGCTCTGTTCTAAGATGCGCGTTCGTGACTCTCTTGTTCTCATCAAAATAAATGAATCTTTTTTCGAGTCATTTAGTTCATTTTGTTCGTTGAATGAATGAAATGACTCGAAAAAAGATTTGTTCATTTTGACGAACGAGTCACGAACGTGCATCACAGAACAGAGCAAGGCGAGCATTTGTGCTAATAAAACTTAAACTTTTTTATTTCTTTTTGAAATAACCAATCGTTTCGCTAGATAAGACCCTTATTCATCAACTGGTATCATTTAAAGCCCTTTGAAGCTGCACTGAAACTGTCATTTGGAGCATGAACCGTTTGGTCCCTATTGAAGTATATTATAAGGAGAAAAATCCTGGAATGTTTTCATGATTTAAAACAAATATTTAAAAAACTTGGGGTTTGGTGCATGCACTGATTTAAATGTGGGCAAAAGGCTAACATTAGCCGAGAGACCTAGAACAGCTCACACAGTGTGTGTCAGGAAGCCATCAATGAGCAGAATGATCCTGACAGGAGTGAGAATATTCTCTGCAGTGCCAGTAAAAATAGCACTATCTAAAGTGGCTGGCACACATACACATTCACACCCACATGCAAACCAGCCTCACACATCTCTAGTCCAAGGACAGATTATGGACCGGGTCAATCAGTGTCAGTGCCCCGGGCCTCTTAACTGAGATGCCGACTGTGGCCCAACACCTAGAAACAAGCCACTGCAGATGTAAAATTGATATAGACAGATGAACAGCGCTGAAATAAACAAAGAAATGAGTGATGTTATGTGCTCCTGGCCACTCTTTAGCACTAACAAAAACCTTATTGCAGATTTGATGTTGTATACTAATCATTGCACACCGTAGTCTCTTTTGCAACACAATGCACACAAGGTGTGTTTATTTTTGCAACTGCAACATTATTGCATTTTTATTGCAACTTCTTGCGTTTGTGACTTTATATATCTGAATGGGGACTTTATGATAAAGTCTATTCCTAGTTGGAAAATCTATTAGCTGGTTATTAGTTTGGCTAAAGACCTAGGTATACTTCATTTCCCGCTTTCCGCTCTGTCTTGTGCACAGTTGAGTGCGCAAACATTTCAAAGTATACTCTTTTGGCAGTGAGTGCAGAAAGACGGGTTTGGCACATGTACACTATCTAGTGGATATTATTTTCAAGTTCTCAATTCACTCACACATGCGCTGTTGTATGCGCACCATACACGCGGACACAAAAATTGGGCTGCATAAGAACAGCGTGCGTGGACGGCCGAAGTATACTTTGGACTTAAGCTTGTCATTGGCTGGAACCCAAAAAAACAAATAATTTATGGTGATCAAATTAGATTTGGAACATGGTGGTTGGTCAACCAATTAATGAACAGTTTGGACCAGTTAATGAACAGCTTAAACCAGATAAAAACAAGCCACCATTTTCCAAAAACAGCTTAAACAGGATTTACAAGCGCCCTGCAGGAGCATAATTTGTCCATGGCTAATAGCTCTCCATCTATTCTACACAGTCTTAGTAAGGGTGGATGTGCTCTTTACTACTGAAAGTAAAAAGTAATTGATGACAGAGAGCAAAATTGATCCTTTAATCAGTGCTCACTCTCTTTACTGATGTTAAACTCACATTTTAGGGAATGTTTGGGTGTGATCACTAGATTGTATTCTGACCCAAGGATGTCGTCCACTGGCTTGGACTCTTCTCCTCCGATGCTTTCTGCAGTGTACTGCACATGACTCTTATTTACTGGGTCGTGCTTGTAACTACGCTGTCAAATTACCCTCTAACCCACTCCCTTCCAAAAGCAGATTTAGGCAATGGATGAAATTTTAGAGCATCAGAGAAAGCCGAAAGAAAAACCCAATGAGTGAAAAACAATGACTTTGCACTGACACTTTTTAAAAAAAACTTTACTTTAGTGATACTGGACCACATATTCCAATAAAGGTAAGAGGAGGTGTGTGGATCAGGTGTTGCTGACATTGTGGGGACAAAAAGTCCAAACAAGGACAGTAAAACTTTAGTCACCTACACTACCATTCACATTTGTGGTCAGTAAGATTTTATTTGTAAGAAATTACATTTATTCAGCTAGGACACATTAAATTGCTCAAAAATGGCAGTAAAGACATTTATAATGTAACAAAGGATTTCTTTTTTAAAATATATTCATCAAGAATCCTGAACAAAATTAATTTCAGTTTCCACAAAAATATTAAGCAACACAACTATTTTCAAAAAAAAAAAAGAAAATAATAATAATAAGAAATATTTCATGAGCACAAAATACGAATATTACAATGATTTCTATGGATTATGTAACACTAAAGACTGAGTAATTGGCTGATGAAAATTAAGCTTTGCATCACAGGAATAAATTACATTTTAAAATATATTAAAATAGCAAACAATTATTTACATTTTTTAATAATGTTTTACAATATTAGTCTTTTATACTTTCAATTTCTATTAGAATTTTGTCAACAACAATAAAACAAAAAGGAAAATAATTAAATAAATAAATAAAAAAGGAGGCCAAGGAGGAGGTACCTAGTGCAATTGAAACAAAAATAGGTCTAGTTGTACTCATCGGAATCACTGATCAATAAACCTTACATTTACAATACTTCTACCATATTTTGCATAAATTTACCAGAAACCCAATCAGTAGAATCACACAAACTTAACACGCAGTATACAGTTGTATTGTGAAGAACAGTTATGCAGATTCTAGGGCCAGAAAATGGGTCCATTTTCTCAATTTTTCTTTATAGTGTAGGTACATTTTTCCATTATAAAAGTGCTTTGAATTACACTTGTCCATTGCTGTAGATCTGGAATCTTTGATTTGAGCCAAAATTTAGTAATAGCCTTTCGGGCCGCAGATAATAAAATCTTGGATAAATACAGGTCCTCCTTCCGCACGCTTTCTGTGATGTTTCCGAGAAACAGAACTTTGCATTCCTTTGGGATATTGTACCCCAGCACCTTCTGTAAAGTATTGTTAACGATGGACCAAAATGGTTTAATTTTAGGACATGTCCAAAAGATGTGGGCGTGGTTTGCATCCCTACTACCACAGTCCCTCCACGTTGTTGACTCTTCAAATAAGGAGTGATGAAAAACCTCCTAAAACACTTCCAATTCAATTCTCTCCACTGTTGGGAGTTGGTGGAGGTCTGGAGTAGACGACATGCTTGATACCTTTCCTCCTCCGTGAGGACAACCTTTAATTCACACTCCCATTTCGCTTTTACATAGAGCGTAGTGTTTTTCAAGTTCTCCATCAGACTCCGATAGAGTTTAGACACAATCTTATTAGTCTTTTGTTGATAAGCCCCACACATTTTTTTAATAAGAGGGTTTACCACGTCAGAAGAAAACCTCTTAATTTCTTTGCAGTAGTAATCTCTCAGCTGTAAGTATCTGAATAGATCCTGGTTATTTAGATCAAAACTATCCTTTAGCTCCTGAAAACTCTTCATCTTGTTGTTTTTGATAGCTATGCAGAGAGCTGTCAGGCCCTTGCTCATCCAATCTTTAAAAGTACTGTCATAAATAGCCGGCTTAAATCTGTTATCCAGTGCAATCCATCTCAGTATTTTTTGATCATTTTTAAGTTTCAATTGCTTAATCAGAGAGAACCATATCCCAAGGGAAAATATAACTATAGAATTCAGACCCTTCCTTAGAGTGTCATCTAGGGCTTCCTCTCCCAACAGGGTTTGAACATTATAATCTGGTACATAAGTCTCAATATCTTTCCATCGTGCAATATAAGAGTTATCACACCAAAGGTACAAAGGTCGTAGTTGTGCAGCTTGAAAGTATAGTTTTAAGTTTGGCAGAGCCATTTCTCCTTTCTGTTTTGGCAGATGGAAAGTAGAGAGACGTATTCTGGGGCGTTTTCCTCCCCATTTGAACCTTGACACCATTTTGTCCCATTGTGCAAATTGCTGAAGTGGTATTTCCACTGGTAGCGACTGGAACAGATACAGGAGCCTTGGCAAAATATTCATTTTTATTACATTTATTCTGCTACTAAAATCTAGTGGGTAGGTCGACCACCTCTCCAAATCTTTTTTTATGTCATCATTTATTGGGTTATAATTTGCTTTATATAGCAGCTCAGGTTTTTTTGTTATGATTATACCTAAATATTTCAGAGTTTTTGTTTTCCAATTTACATTTAATTTATTTTTAATTTCTTCTCCTGGAGAGTAATTAAAGTGAATAATTTGAGTGTTTGTGATATTTAGTTTATAACCAGAGCAAACATGAAACTGTTCAATTACCTCCAAAAGTTTAGGGAGAGAGGTATCCAAATCCTGCAAGTATAGCATAACATCGTCAGCAAATAGTCCAATTTTGTTCTCCATTTGTCCCATAGAGATACCCTTTAATCCCTCCTCTTGTCTTATGGCCTGTGCCAGTGGTTCAATATACAGAGCAAAGAGGATGGGGCTTAAACAACAACCTTGCCTCGTTCCTCTGCTCAAATAGAAACGCTCTATTAGAGACCCATTCCAATATTAGTCTTTAATGTATTTTTGATCAAATAAATGCAGCTTAGGTGAGTGTAAGAAACTTAAGCTCAAAAACAGTAAAAAAATCTTCACAACCCCAAACTTTTGAACAGCAGTGTTTGTTGTAAGGATCAGCCAATGGTGGCTTAAAGAGATAGCTCACCCAAAAATAAATTATTTAATTAATTACTCACCCTCATGTTGTGAAATATGAGACCCTTTTGTCCCTCCATAGACAGCTACGCAACTACCACTTTGACGCTTCAAACATTTCATAAAGAGATACTAATCCATATGAATTGAGCGGTTTAGTCCACATTTTTTTAAGAGACTCGATCACTTTATATGATAAACAGATTTAATTTAGTTTTTTATTCCCATTAAACATTGATCAGCGAACATAAACAGAAGCTCAACCGAACATACTTGGTGCGCGAGAACAAACCTCTTGTAGAAGCTGAAGAACCTCAGAAGAAAATATGTGAAAAGTACGAAGAAAAAAGAAGAATGTGCTGCAAATAAAAAAGAGCCTAAATTCAATCAGTTCGACTAAACCACTCAAGTCAATTCATATGGATTAGTTTTACGATCTCTTCATGAACTTTTTGAAGTGTCCGTGTCAGTTGTGTAGCTGTCTATGGAGGGACAGAAAGCTTAATTTGTGTTCCGAAGTGAAAGTCTTACAGGTTTGGAATGACATGAGGGTGAGTAATTAATGACAGAATTTTCCTTTTTGGGTGAACTACCCCTTTAAAAACATAATAAATCTCTACTCACATTTATACTTTTCCTGGATGTCTGCGTTGCATAGAATAACCAGGCCCGTCTTGAAGGAGAGCACTCGGATCTTACCATTACGACCACTAGAGAAAGGAACACATGCCAAAAATTTGAAAGAAATACAAACACAATTTCAACATTCAAAACTTCACTGAGGTTCTTCTACATATTGAAATGATCCATTCCTGTCAGTTAGTACGACCGTGTAGTAGGTAACAGCACCAAACAGAACTGAAAGGCCCTGCATCGTGTGGTATAGTCAGCTCAATGTCTTACCATGGATGTACTACACAATGCAGAAAAATCATCTCAGCAACTGCCTCGGCTCACTACTAAAGTCGTTAACAAGCCATCACGGATATATGGTCAATATATGAAGTTCTGGAGGAGTTACTTCATCCATCCTATCTGAATCCTCAATGAGGATGCTGTTCAGGGGCTGGTACTGCTAGCGGAGCAAAATAGTGATGCAGCAAGTATACACAGTGAAATTTTCAGATATTTGTAGTGGTACATTTCTTGCCTTATTCAATGTTGTATGCTTACAGGAAAAGACATTTCACATTTACTGCACCAGATAGACCTGTCAAAAAAGACTAAAGCAGGTCAGGAAGTATTTGAGCTCCACTGAGCTCAAGATCTCACCAGCAAATCCAAACAGATTGTTGTACAGATCCAAATATATTCTAGAAAACTGATGAAGCACTACCAAATCACATTTTGCTGTGTATAACAAGGAATCCCCTGTCAGTATTGCTACTAAAGGGAATATTTTCTACCTTGTTTGGCTTTCTTGTTTGACTGAGAGCTTTTCATTATCATCCTCATGCATGCTGCTCATTCTTATTCACATTCGTTTGTAGCCAAACAAAAAAGCAATTACTACCAATTATTCAAAGGGTGAGAGCTCCAGTCATTAGCATTAGGTAGTTAAGAGTCTGGTATATATTTGAGACATATTCATGATGGTTAATAGAAAACAAACAAATATATATATATATATATATATATATATATATGTTGGCAAAGAAGCCAAGAGCTTGGCACAGTATATGATATGATATGAAGTCAAGCAGAGAACATTTTTAACTTCTACAGTCTGATTAGTTGCCTGCTGGTGATTTCTCAGTGATATAGTCATAATTTTATTCACTAAAGGAGAACACCTAGGAGAACACCTTTGCCTATTGGTAAGAGATTTAAGAGTCAATAGAGTGTCCACACTTGGCAGGTTCTTAGAAACTAATCATTGTATTCATGTTGGTTTCATGTTGTTTTGAAAACGTACACAATTTCTTATACTTATTAATTTGACTTAAATTAGTTAAGTAGAGTCTACTTAATTTAATTTGTGAAATTTCTTTAAAAAATCTGTGTGCAAAAACTTGCGGGAAAACAAAACAAAAACCTTGAATATATTTGAGTGTACACATCTTAATAATTACTTTTCAAAAACAGTTTAAAAATATATTTTTATAGTTTTCCATATTTTTCTAATTCATAAATAGCATTACGTTGTTGGGAAGTCAAATATCATCACAGTTTACAACAAACTAACCTTGTGTTGTCATAAAAAGGTCAGACTATCAGATATTAATGTATTTGTCTGTCCGTACCACATGACTTTGAGAATTCAAGAATTTATTACTGCTAAAAAGTGTTTTTTGTTCATTTAAATGGTGAAATAAAACACAATTTAAATATTAAATGAAAACTAACAACTTGCAGAATAAATTAATGCTAAATAGAAATATCAAAAAACTAATATAGCAAATAAAATTACTAAAATTTAAAAAAAGTATAAAAAAAATACTCCCCCCCCCCCCCCCTAAAAATAGCACAATTATTTTGATGCAGAAATGATTTGCATTTTAAGGCATTTTTACATAAATGAACAAATAAGAAAAGAGCGTCATGTCATAGACCCTTAAATCACAGAAAAAGGGTGCGCCTTACACACAGGCTGTGACTGACCAATAAAAGGGTCTCGCAGACAGCAGGAGAGTGCAGAGTTGGTTTGACATCATTTGTGGGAGCAGGTCAAAGGGGTTGTGGGTGACATTACCGTCAGTACCTGTCGTAAACGTTCAGCAGCCAGTTGAGACACATGTCGACGCACAGGGGGATATTGATCAAGACGGACCTTTCCTCCTCTAGTCTCTCGTACAGGGAAGTGAGTGCGTGGATGACCTCGACCACATCCATCACATGTTCGGCGTGCTGCAACTCCTGTTCTCTAAACACGTCCACCACGCTGCTCAGCTTCAACAGGTCCACTAAAACACACACACATATATAGGCCAGATGCTTATTACTGCATGTGGAGTGTTAACTAATGGGATTTGACTGTTCTAACATCAATTTATCTGGCCATCTCTGGTGCAGCAGTGAGAGTATAGGGTAAAGGCTGTATGCTGATGTCATCCCAATTGGATAATGATCTAGAATATGGAAGAGGCAGAGTAGTCATGGTGCTTTCAGGGTTAGGTGTGTAGACAGAGACACTAACAGGCTTCTTGTTGATGCTCTTTTTATACAGCCATCCTCAATAATCATCACAGTTTCTATAGCAGCCCGGTTATTAATTCGGCTAATGACATAGACTAGCAAACCAGGACAGTAAAGAGAGGGAATGAGGGAATGAAAGAGAGGGAATGAGGGAATGAAAGAGAGAGAGAGAGAGAGAGAGAGAGAGAGAGAGAGAGAGAGAGAGAGAGAGAGAGAGAGAGAGAGAGAGAGAGAGAGAGAGAGAGAGCTTTCTTCATGAAGATCATTCTACAAAACATATGTGGAAAAAAAAGACTATCGACAAACAGCTGATGGCAACTTTTACTGTGCTACTATAGACAGTTGTGTGTTTGTGTGTGTGTTTATTTCCTGTGGGGACATATTGTAATACTTTACATAGCAGGCTAATACCAGAACTTGTTGATCTTGACAAGTTTTGGTCCCTATGGGGAAAACATGTGAGGGATGTTTAGGGGATAGACTAATATATACTGTATAAAAACCATAATGTCTAAAGAAATTCCCCATAAAACATGGAAACCATATGTAACTACAATTTTACTGAAAACAGGTTAATGGCTATCTGTGATTTTAGTTAACAATATTAACTAATATTAATTCTGAAATTTCTTTTTTTCTATTTTGTGAATGGCATCATTTCAAGAAGTGAACATTTCAAGGACTAGCTAAAGTCTCCTCTTTATCTTTTTGTTTGACAAGTCTGTGGGTTAAGGACAATCTTAAGCCCATTACCTTGAATTTAAAGGGAAAAAATTAGAAAAGCAGGACCTTGTAGTTTCAAAACCCTGAGTAATAAGTCTACAATGTCAAATTAAACTGTAAAGTATGTCTTCAGAAAGTAAGGTACAATGCATTTTACATTTTTACTTCATTACTTGATTAAATACACTTATCAAATGGGAAACGGACAAGTTTTATAGAAGAATCCATTTATTCTGTTAACCAAACGATTCAAAACTCTCCACAAAGGAGTCAAGTTTGTCAAGTTAGCATTGCCAAGCCCCGGCTGGTAGATGTTGTACAACTACACCAGTTGCACACAAAAATAATATTTTACAGTTGACACATTCAAAAGAGGCAACAAAGCAGACACATATGAATCACAAATATTTCATTGTATTAAAACAGACGTTTTACCACAGCGCTCGATTATTCTTTGTGAAAGGCTCTTAAAAGCATCAAACAGACTTATACGCATCCGTATACACTTATATTCTGTGCACAGTGGAGGGGCTGAGGGAAAGTAGGCAACTACCAACGAGAGAGAGCTCCTTTCTGGACAATGGCAGATAAACCTCCACCCGCAAAGCGTGTCACAGGGGAACAGTGGTTAATTCCTTATGCAGACTTCTTAATTACCACCCCGAAGAAGTACAATCACACCAATTATTAGGCTTAATTAAGCTGCATAAAAATCACTGGGCTCTAATGAAACAGACAGATCAGAAGTCCACAGCAGGGCCAGCCTCGTACAAGAATAATCAATGACTTGAGCTCAGAGAACAGATGAGGAAAAGGGCAAACCAATGTGGGTGTTGCTTTTTACATACATCTTAAAGCCTTCTGCACGTGCCTCAGCTTCATGGCCGTCCTGTACGCAGAGAACTTGATGTTATTCAGGTCCGCTGTAAGGGAACAGCAGGGGAGATGGGACAGTAAAAAGAGAGAATAACATAAGGAATGAGAAAAAAGCTGCAATTAGCAAACAGAGAGATGGAAAGCAATGTGTCACTTCGATGGGGTTGTCGCCGGTTTATGCCCATAAGTTAGACTACCTGGGTCACGTCCCATCAGATTAACACACACAGTAAACGCCTTCTAATCATTAATAATTAGAAGCTATGGTTGTGGCCCAGCTGCCCTCGGGTTAACACGAGAGATGTCAACATCTCTGGGGTGGGATGAAATATTAGGTTATAATTAGAGGTCCAGGTAAAGAAATCACGCTCAGTGTAAGACCATCTTCTAGTTGGTGTGTTTGAGCTTGTGTGTGTCCACTTCACGGATCCCCAGTGAAAGAAATAAGAGCAGAGTTTAACTGTCTCACCCAGAGCATGGTATAATTCAGTCATCTTTGGATGGTCCCAGCAGGTTGTCTGGGCTTGATGGCTATACAAGTGGAGAGAAAGAGAGAGAAGTGAAGTAGTGAAGCCAAAAATAGAAAAACATAAAGAGAAGAGGGAGAACACATGCATGAGAAACATTAAAGGAACAGTTCACCCAAAAATGAAAATTCAGTCATTATTTACTCATTCTTTCATTATTTATTACCCTCATGCCACTCCAAACCCATATGACTTTGTTTCTTCAATGCACAAATGCAAATTTGAATCATTACGGACTGAAAAATGCTCCCTAAGTCGCATCTTTGAAAGTAATTTGCATATTACACACACAGGAACCGCTTTTCACTATTTGTGATAGAACAAATAAAGCCATTGGAATAGAGTGGCATGATGGTGCAATTTTAACCATCCCTTTTGTGTACAAATGTTTTGTATATAAATCCATAACTATAAAAATCCAAAAATGCTACAGTAAAAACCTGTAAACTGTTTAATTGTGTTACCTAATTGTATGCATTGAAAAACTGTAAGTGGTTGTAAATATGTTATTTATTGTAAAATACTATCATATTTTGTTTTTTTACAAGTAAATCTAACAATTAATGTATAATCTGCAGTGATGAACAGTAAAAGCACTTTTCCAGAAGTCTCTGCATGACAGATCACATATTATTTTAGTTTAAATCATTTTGCTTCTTTTTATTTTTGTTATCAGTAATGTACATTGGGGTGTTTTGTTAAACGTTTTATGAACAGACCACTTATGATGAATCGAATTCATTATGTGGCTTTTATTTGACCACCTGTATTATTAAGGTGTTATCAGTACATTTAAGGTAAATTGCAGATTTTGATAGTTCAAGGAGATGGTATATTCACATCTTGATATATCACTTAATTTGATATGCAGACATTCAATGGAAAGCTTAAAGGGGTCATCGGATGCAAAATTCACTTTAATATGGTGTTTGCATATAAATGTGTCTTTGCAATGTGTGGACACTCAATAATCAAGCCGTTTAGATTTTCTGGGCAATATTATGTCATATTGCTCATGCTCCGCCCATGAACGATGACGGACTATCCCGTATTAGCATATTTCTGCCCTTAGCCATTTGTATACTGTCCGCCAAGGCAGCACTTTAAGTGTCTTTTTATCGCCACCCCCCATGGAAGAGAGGGGCGGGGTGAGCAGTTACTATCATTTAAAGAGACATGCACCGAAACGGGTCACTGTAAACAGAGTTGTTTTTGAGGAGGTAAAAAGGGTGTTGTTTTACACAACCATTGAGGAATTTTAACAAACTTTACATGAAGACCCTAAAGAATTATACCAACTTGTGGAAAATGGGCATCCGATGACCCGTTTAAATACTACACATGGCTCGAACAGGCAAGTACAATAAGAACTAGATAAATCCGATACATGTGTGCTACATGCTTTACTGCAACAGCCACTCTTGACTTCCTGCACTTTGCAGCCTATATTGTACCAGCAGCCATGAAATAAAGATATAGGATTAATAAATTAAAGGAAAAAATAAATAAATTAGAGGACCTGAAGAGGGAAGCTTGCCAGCTGTTAATTCACCTCTGCTAGTGATTACATTGATTGGCCAGTGACATGAAAACCTTCTGTTGCAGAAGTGTTACACTGTGGCTTGTTCACATGTTCCCTTCTCACCATTTGAGTTTTAAAAGCATAAAATGGATTTTTCCCTTTCTGCTCCCTTTGACGTCAGGGTTAGTCATGTGTTCTTGTCATTCTACCAGCCAATTGTAATTGCATCTGCAGTCATGGCATTTTTAGCCTGCACCTAGACGTTTCTGAATGGTTAGTGGATACATTTATGTAGTTGTTGTGGAGTTACATTGATCCATCTAATTCTAATCGACTTGTGTGTAACAGTCATGTTTAACTTTTGCAGAAGTTGGCACAGTTCCCTGAGGCCTTTATAAGACAGCTGTGACATTTTTGGTCAAATAGTCTCCTGTTAAGACAATTAAATAACAGTTTGCATGCTTTACTTGAACTTTTACCATTGCGTTAGAACTGGTTATACTGTTGTCGCTTGCGAAAACCAAATGGTGGAGCTGTGGGTGGAAAGTGCAGATTAAGGGGCAGTAATATTATAATAAGATTCCCTTCCTCCGTAAAAGGGGAGCGAAATCTGATCAGCTTTTTTGTTTACATGCTTGCAGAGAAAGGTTTACCAAAAACAAAGTTACTGGGTTGTCAATTTTCACGTTTTCTGGGTTAGTAGATGCACCGGGGACCCGATTCTGGCACTTAAACACGGAAAAGGTCAGATTTTCATGATATATCCCCTTTAAGCCAATCATCTGAGCTGTAGCTGTGATTCTCATCAGTGCTATTTTCAGTTTTCATTTTAATTTTAGTTTAAGTTTTAGTCATTTTGTTGTGCTTTTGTCATTTTATTAGTTTTGGTTTTTTATATTTAGCTTTCATTTATTTTTCCTTTTAGTTTAATTAATTTTAGTACTTGAACTTAAATTAATTTCTTGCAGTTAGTGGCCAAGGCAGCATTCCTAATTTTTTCATCTATTATTTATATTTTATTTAATTGCAGCTTTATTTAATTTACCAATAATGTTTTTTAACAGTTTTAGTTAATGATAACACTGATTGCTATGAATAAAGACTTTGAACGGTAACATTCCAGGAAGCCAAACAACTACCATTGAGATGAATTGGAATGCTAAAAGAAATCTTTCAAAGTATTACAGACCTCCTTTCTCTCGACTAAAGATGTTAACCTCTGCGATACCCACCCAACAAAGACTCTGTCTGTTGTGACATATCAAATTATTAAAAATGCACCGGCCTGCGTGACAAAAGGAAGTTGAAATGTCGCAGCACAATAATCTTCTGCACCAGGGATCGGTAATTGAGTTTGCTTTCTATATCCGATAATCTGACATGCCCATCCCACAGTTTCACAGTCTTTCTCACTTCTGACGTTCATAGATGGCTAATAGTTTATGGCTGGACTTACTTGATATAGTATGGCACTTTGTTGGGGGAAATGGCACGTTCCCAAGGAATCTGCACAGAGCCTGGAGTGACAAAGGAATAAAAAGGGCAATATCAATCAGATAGACATGTCGAGCATGAAAAGCTATTTTAAAAATCTCAAACGGCACAGCTCAAGGTTCTTCAAGCATAGCCTACTGTTTCCACACGGAGAGGTTATTAAACAACAGCACCTCAAAAGTGTACAGAGTGGTAGAAAGCTTTTCTGTAAGTGTGGAGCTGTGTAAACGTCTTTATGTGGAACTTCAGAGGTCAAACTCTGCTGTGCTATGATACACAAATGGTAAAAACTGAGAACTATATAATCACTGAGGTCATTTAGGGGGCTTCAGCACCCCTGTCTTCCTTCTCAGCTGCATTTACAATCTGAAATGAATTAGGTGTCAACACCCTTAAAATTCTCGGTTTATGTAACATTACAAGTATTATACTTCCCTCTTGGCGGAACGAGGCCCAAGAGAGAAGACAGTGTGCCACCTCCACACATGGCTTTCATAAGTACACTATACTTCTTTATTTTTCTATCCTAACTCCGTCTCTGTTCCAGGGAAATCCCAAAATAAAGTGCCGCAAAGTACATCATTACTTATATACTGAGCTACTGACAATGTCATTGTGAATGGATTTTATTTTGATTATTAAAAAATAACTGTCAGTAATAATTGCCAATAATAGTCCTCTGAGCATCATATTCAGATAAGGGCCTGAGCTAAAGGCTAACAAAACTAAATCTTAAACAGTGCACTCTGTTGGTCGGTTTCGCAGACAAGGCTTAAGCCTAGTCCCAGAATAAAATGCATGTTTTGGCTGTTTTTAGCAGTGTCATTGTTATGTCTCAAGATTCACACCAGTAATGTTTTTTCTATGGTATGTTTAAAATATCCTGGGTTAATCTAAACTCTGTCTGTGAAACCAGGGGACCATTCTTTGTACGTGGATTACTCTGGATTTTAATGTTAAAGATTTGACATAATCCAGGATTGTTAGGTTCTTTGAAGATCATCCCGGAGTTGCTGTAATAGCAACAGGTCCATAAGCTCAAACCTGCTCGGAAGAAGGCTTATTTCATGTGAACAGGATTAGATTGCATCTTTTTAGGCGGATACTTAAAGTGATACTTAAAATCTTTTTGAGTCACTGCTACATTTTCTTACAAGAGTACGTTGTTGAATCAGGAACAATGATAATTTAAAATAATAATAATAATGTTGTGTAGTGTATCATAATATAGGCATAGATGGGAGTGGCTTGATGCAGCGCATGAGATGCAGATAACTTAGTAAAACTGCTGTCTGCTGTGCCATTAAAAAAAAATTACCCTTAGGCAACTTTAGTCAATGCTGTCACGTAACAAATCTGCTTCACAGGTAAAATTAAATGAATTGCTATTTACAGCATAGAAATACAAATGTAAAGCCTGTACAAATATTAGCAATGGAAATAACTGGGAATCATGTAAGAAACCGTACACATTTCATTTATCTATCATAACTTTTATTTCATTAAGGTCCCTTGGCTGTTTCATTTTGAAGGTCCAGAAATTCTGCACGTTTTTTTTCAGGTTTTGAACACAAGAACGTGCAGTAATCTCAAACAACTTAATCCAGATATTTGCATCAAATCCACAAATACATTTGAAGAACCAAATTAGCCAGAGATCAGCTATCATGATGAGAAGATCTGGCATCTGTCAAATCATCTCAGATGTATTAAGGGAGGTTTAAAGAGTGGACCCCAGGCTTGTACATTTTTGCTAACTTTTATCTGGTTCTTATTTGTCCCATAAGTAGATAAGACCTGTCATTCTGGACTCTATACTCCCACCTATTGCCCTGGATGTATGAAGTTTGTTCTTTTTTGACTGTTTTCTTTGTCTCTTATACTACCCATCCATTATAGACATTCTTGGATTCAATCAAAATGTGTGCGTTGTTGGTGGTTTGCATTGATACACTACTAAAAACGCCATTTAATAGAATACTTTTATCTATTGTCAGTATTTTTATGTTCCTCTCATTTGAGTATAGATCACAATGATATTTCTCAAAAGTTCTTTTCATTTATTTATGTGGAAACTTGTTTTAATGAGAAAAACATGAGCAAGTGGACATTTAAAATTCCACTGAAAATTGGAAAAAGCCAGTCTTTTTTGTAGCTGCACTGTGTGAGTTGGTTGAGTCCAAGTCAATATCTGGGCCAAGACAGTGTCTAAATGCTCTCTAGTCCATGACAAGACCATGTAAATATGGTCTTGGACTCAAGCACCAGACTGGCCCTTGTGTCCGAGCTTAAGTACTACAATATTGCTTGAAATGTCACTTGGAACTGGCATTTCCTATGTCCTCATTTAGAGTTGCAAAGTAGCACTGATTTGTAGTGAATTAGAGAGCCAGAAAAGTTTGGACAACTTTTAAATGAGGATCAATTTGTAGCAGGGACTGTCTTTGTCCTGCAATGTTCCACCGGACAGATCTGATGTGACTGCGAAAATAAATAAAGACACAGCCCACCCTACCCATTTAAACACAGCCCTGCGCCAATCCCTCTCCACTGAGCTCCATCAGCCCATCCCTCGCTTTCTATGGCTTCAAATAGGTTATACCACACTTACTAGAAAGGAAGTGCTGTGATCCGGGGCCAAAATCTCTATGGGCATCTTGCAATTGTTTTAGACGTTCTTCAATAGATCCCTTGAGTAGAAAAGGAGAAAGAGGAGTTATTTTATATACTAAATCAAAGTTCTCTGATTGTATAATGGAATGGTGCACCACAAAACAGAACGTCAGATGGGTTTTAAACACCATGACGATGAGCAAATGACAACATTTTTATTTTGAGATCTTGTTTAAGTTTCGTTTAAAACCCTTTAAGTTTTGTTTTAAATGGACCAGTGTAACAGTCTACTGCCATCAGTTTTTGAAGAATACATACTGAATAAATGAGTAGTGACTGAGATAAATGCTCTGAAAAGTCTGTGAGCGATAATAGGAAAATTGTTTAGGTTGGGCAAGAAGTTGAGCAAGAAGTTTCCCAAGAGTAATCCAGGTCTGTCGTTGTCAACACTAACCAGACGTCTCTGGGGAATGGTGGACTACCTAATTAAAGTTATTTACAATGTAAATCATTCAGAGGATGACACTAATATAAAGGCCAACAAATCCACTTAAGCATGAAGTATTTTCTTTCCCTGACTTCCTGTATTCTCTCTGTTTCTGTGAGGAGTTTCAACGACAACCATCACTGCTTTGCAATCATATTTTATATATAATACTGCCCCATGTAAAGGCAGACATCTCTGTTAATCACTGTAGCTATTAAGCCAGTAAAAGTATTTTTAAATGAACATTAGTGCTGTCAATTTAACATGTTAATTTAGTACAAATTAATGATAAACAATATACAATACACAAAAAATTGGTGCCTGCAAGATAAAAAAAATAAATGAACACTTATACAGCAAGGATGCATTGATTTGATAACAAGTGACAGCAAAGATATTTACAGTAAAGATATCAGGTATATCTTACATTTTAAAACACATTCAAATAGAAAACCTATTTTCACATGATCTCCATTTTTACTGTATTTTTGATCAAATAAATGCACCCTGGGTGAGCATGGGAGACTTATACGTGTGTGTGTGTGTGTGTGTGTGTGTGTGTGTGTGTGTGTGTGTGTGTGTGTGTGTGTGTGTGTGTGTGTGTGTGTGTGTGTGTGTGTGTGTGTGTGTGTGTGTGTGTGTGTGTGTGTGTGTGTGTGTGTGTGTGTGTGTGTGTGTTCATGTTTTTCTATCCCGGTGGGGACTTAAACCTGAATGCACACAGACTCATGGGGACTCGTGTCACTGTGGGGACCTAAACTGAGGTCCCCATGGGTAAACACGCTTATAAATCATACAGAATCATTTTTTTTGAAAATGTAAAAATGCAGAATGTCTCCTGTGATGGGTAGGTTTAGGGATAGGGGCAGTGTAGGGGGACAGAATATACAGTTTGTACAGTATAAAAACCATAACGTCTATGGAGAGTCCCCACAAAGATAGTAAACCAGACATGTGTGTGTGTGTGTGTGTGTGTGTGTGTGTGTACACTTTCATTCGGGGTCTTATTTTAATTAATATGTTCTTAATTAATAAGGATAATATAATTATTTTAACGACAATAATTTTAATCGATTGACAGCCCTAACAAACATAAATACAACCTCAGATGACCAACAACAACACATGACATATTTCATATTACAGTGTCATTATTTATTTAACAAAAATAAAGCCAAAAATGGAGAAGCCATGTGTGACAAACTAAGTACACTATATGATTCAATGGCTTGTAGAACCACTTTAGCAGCAATAATTTGAAGTGATCATTTTCTACATGACTTTATCACATCACTGTGGAGGAATTCTTGCCCGCTCTTATTTACACCATTGCTTCAGTTCTTTCAGGTTTGAGGACATTCGTTTATGCGCAGCTCTCTTAAAGGTGGGGTATGTGATTTGGAAAACGACCGGCAGATTTTGAAAATACACAATTCAAATTGTCCTACCTTCTGTCCTCCAACGCTGGCCCTGACTCCACCCATTCGAAGAACATGGACGCGCAATCATGCACGAGCGAAAACTCAGATGCGCGAGAGATTGTAATGACGATTTACTACTAATCATGGAACCGGCTTTACTGACGAGATGCGCATGCGCCACGAGCTTTGAGTATGCGCACGACGGGGGTCACATGCGCTGGGGGGAGGGGGTGTGTTATGGCCGTTTGATTGACGAACTTACTGTCCAATGATTCTAGGTGGTCTTGGAAATGATTGGCTGGAGTTTTTCGAGTCCTGCCCTTCCAAAGATGATTAAATTGCTTAATTTTCATTTCAGTGCTTCTAACTCAGTGGCAGTAAGTGGGTTAGGAATAGGATTTCAAGTTATTTTGAAAAAATGGACAAAAAAGAGAATCACATACCCCACCTTTAAGGTCCTTCCGCAGCATTTCAAATTCACCTTTGACTGGGCCATTGCCACACCTTGATTATTTTATTTTTAAGCCATTCTGTTGTAGATTTGCTGGTGTGCTTTGGATAATTGTTCTGTTGCATGACCCAATTTCGGCTTTTGCTGTCGGACAGATGGCCTCACATTTGACTCTAGAATACTTTGGTATACAAAGGAGTTCATGGTCGACTCAAAGACCGTAAGATACCCAGGTCCTTGGTTGAAAAACAAGGCCAAATCATAAACCCCCCACAACCGTGCTTGACAATTGGTATGTGGTGTTTGTGCTGATATGCTGTGTTTGGTTTTCACCAAACATGTGACTGTGACATGATGTAACATCTCCACTTTGGTCTTCTCTGTCCAAAGGACATTGTTTCAGAAGTCTTGTGGTTTTTTTCAAATGCAACTTTGCAAACATAAGCCTTGCTGCCATGTTCTTTCTTTTTTTGAGAGAAGAGGCTTTCTCCTGGCAATTCTTTCAAACATCCCATAATTGTCTTTTTCTAATTGTACTGTCATGTAAACTGAGGCATGTAGAGTCTGAGGTGTAGTTCTTGTTTTTTTTTTTTTGCAGTTTCTCTGAGCATTCCACGGTCTGACCGTGGGATGAATTTGCTGAGAAGTCCACTCCTTGGAAGATTGGCAACTGTCTTGAATAATCTTCCCCACTGTAGAATAATGTGCTTCAAATAGTTTGGAAATGGCCTTGTAACCCTTCCTAGATTGATGGGAAGCAACAATTGCTTCTCTTAAATCATTGCTGATGTCTTTTCAAAGAGATTTGATTATCAGCGCCTGACTGCTACTTACCCTCTTAATCCATATAGAAGCAGCAAGGGTGTACTTAGTTTGTCACACATGGCTTCTCTATTTTGGCCTAGTTTTTGTTAAATAAACCTTGATCCATAAATCATGTGTTGTTGTTCATCTGAGGTTGTATTTACCCAATTTTAAGACCTGCCAAAGACCAGATGATTTTTATGATGTCCTGATATGTAAAACCATAGAACTCAAAAGGGTGTACTTTCTTTTTCACATGACTGCATGAAAGTACAAACAACACAAGAAATGCTCAGACAATAGCCCGGTGTGTTTTCCCTTACATTCGGTCGCACACAAACTGCGGCAGATATGCATTTCATATTTATTTTTCAATAACTGGATTCACTCCCACACACTCAAGTGTACTTCTCATTCTCCCTGCATCTCTCTCTGGCTCTCTTAAGCTCCTCTTACACATAAAACAACCAGATGCAATCGAAACACTCAATTTCATTTTACATCTTCTCCATTTTCTCGTTGGAAAGGCCTTTGTTTTCCCATGAGCATGTAGACAAAAGGCACTTCCCGTGACCGATGATAATGGAGCCATCACCGCTCCCAGCCAGGCAGGACCAGCTTATTATATTCTATCTCCTTAGCTCCATTTTTTATAGTGCATATGCACAAACTTAGTTGGCTGGAGTCAGCGCTAGCAATGGTGACCGGTGTACTGTATGATCTCCATAGGGGTCCATTAGTCATGGTGGGCAGGTAAGGAGGAAATAAGGATGGTGTGAGTTCACTACCTGCAGAAGTTTCCATCTGTTGTTGAGGTGCTCGAGGGCTCTGGCGTTCTCCATGGACAAGTGAACGTCAGCTATGGCCAGCTGATGGGCCAGGTCATTTATGAGTTTCATTCCTTCCTTCACCTGGGCCAGCTCTTCTTTAAACAGCTACAAATGAAAGAGAAAATGAGATGGATGATCAACACACATATGATTCCTTACTGAAACTTTCCATCTGATTTCTGAGTGCACTATGCATTGTGTTACTGCTGATGTTACATTTAAGTGTTACAACTATGCCGGCTTTCCACTACAAATGATTTAAAAGGATGAAAAAGGTTGTGATATTGACAGGTTGGCCACAGGGTGGATATTTTAGATGTTTAAAGGAATCTTTTATTCCATTCACAGCCTACACTTGTCCATTTTCATTCCACCCGTCACCACGGCTTGCTTCGTTCCACACATTTACACTGAGGAGCTACACTGGGCATGAAACTGCAGGAAAGATCCAGTCTGTTGATAGCAGTGAAACTGCACCAAATGTCTAAGTGTGACAAGACCCAATGTGTGTGAGAGAACTGGTGACAAGTGAAAAATTGAAAAAAATGCAGAGAGAAATGTTTTTGTAAGTGAAAAGCTGAGTTGAAATTCACCACCATTTAGGGTTGGTACGATTTATGCTCAGCTCAACAAGGCTGCATTTATTTGATAAAAAATTTGTAAAAACTGTAAGATTGTGAAATGTTATTACAATTTAGAAGAACTGGTTCCTATTTGAATATATATTTTAAAATGTAATTTATTCCTGTGGTGCACAGCTGAATTTTCAGCAGCCGTTACTTCACTCTTCAGTGTCACATGATCCTTCAGAAATCACTCTAACATGCTGATTTGGTGCTAAATATTTTTTTTCATTATCATCAATGCTGAAAACATTGTTGTGCTGATTAATATTAAGACAATTATACATTTTTATTGGGGTGTAATGATACACTCATGTCATGATTTGATGCATAACTATCACTGTATCACTTGATATTATCACAATGTTTTAAGTAAAAAAAAAAATAGTTTTTATTTAATATTATTATTTTTTTTTTTATTTTTTTATAAAATTATTATTACCTCTAAGACATATTGTACAAAGTTCACAAAAATATAATGTTGATTAAAATGCTAATCAATATTAAAATGCTAAAATGCTAATGGAATTGATTAGACTTACACTTGGTTCCCAATGCACAGTGCAATGGAGACACCAGAATAAAATATTCATGATTCTGAAGCTGAATTTGTCAGACACATACACTATGCTTCCACTCTGTAACTGACACAAAAAACGTAGGCCCTATTTTACTGGTAAAATGAGACATTTGGCATTTTCAGGACCCACAAATAATTACCCATTAAATTATTATACATTATATTAAATGTTACATATAGTAGTTTAATTTAGTACTTTCACTGAAACTGTAAATAATTGTTTTTCACACACAGTACTCACGCTTTCAATGCAGGCATTCATTGGATCTCTTACACATACAAGCCTCTTACACATACTCTCCCGCAATTAATGCACTTACATGATAAGAATGAAACATCTAAAATGCTTTGAATAATCATACTACTAAAACTAAATGCAATATGGTGATTCAATGGGGCCATGAACTGCATTGTTTTATCATTTTATAATGTTTCCTGTGGTGCACTTATAATGTTAGTATGCTTTTTATTTCCACAGAAAATTTTCATAATTTAAAAATAAAAGGCATTTTCCTACCTAGTTAATAAACTAGTTAATTATTTAATTACAAGGCTGCAATGCCATGTACTGTACTATTCACAAAAGGCACATTACATCACAAAAACATGTTTAGATTAATAGAGAAACAGAAATACCATTTCATCACAATAAGTAATCTTTTGAGATTGCAATGGCAGAATAGAATATCTGACTCACTGATGCACAAGGTAGTGCTCCAAATAGATACCAACACTGTTCCATATTTATAATAACTCTGCTTATCTCCACGGAAACAACCATGATCATATCGTCAATAAAAAGACCTCCAATTGTACAGTTGTGGGAGTTCAGGTCTGTACATCGTCAATGGTAGATTACGAGGGGAAACATTAGGGAGATACGGTTTGCGCTCAAGTCTTTGAAAAATGGTAGATTACAGGATAACATATTCAGATCCCTCATCTTTCAATGCTTTTATTATCACCCTAATCTATCGGTGTAATCACAGTCAAATGACTGAGTACAGTATCTTAAAGGGATAGTTCACCCAAAAATGAAAATTAAGTCATTAATTACTCACCCTCATGCTGTACCAACCCCGTAAGACATTCGTTCATCTTCGGAACACAAATGAAGATATTTTTGATTAAATCTGAGAGGTGGATCACTCCTCCATAGGCTGTCTAAGGGATTGAAACTTGACGGCCCAGAAAGTCATTGAAGAAAATGTTTAAATATTTCATGTGCCTACAGTGGCTCCACTATAAGTTTATCAAGCGACGAGAATACTTTTTGTGCGGAAAACCCCAAAAATAATGACTTTATTCAACTATTCCATTACTTCCTTGTGGGCCTGAGATGAGAGTTCAAGAGATTTCCAGGACGCATGCGCGAGAACTGAGATGAGGACGTAGTAGAAGTAGTAGAAGAAGAACGTCCTCATCTCAGTTCTCGCGCATGCGTCCTGGAAATCTCTTGAACTCTCGTCTCAGGCCCACATGGAAGCAATGGAATAGTCGAATAAAGTCGTTATTTTTGTTTGTTTTTCCCGCACAAAAAGTATTCTCGTCGCTTGATAAACTTATAGTGGAGCCACTGTAGGCACATGAAATATTTAAACATTTTCTTCAATGACTTTCTGGGCCGTCAAGTTTCAATCCCTTAGGAAGCCTATAGGGGAGTGATCCACCTCTCAGATTTAATCAAAAATATCTTCATTTGTGTTCCGAAGATGAACGAATGTCTTACGGGGTTGGTACAGCATGAGGGTGAGTAATTAATGACTTAATTTTCATTTTTGGGTGAACTATCCCTTTAAGGGCAAAACTAATAGCAGAATACAGTCGAGTGAGCTGTACTATAAGAAAACCATAAAACACGCAGGCTGGAAACCATACAGGACATCCAGAAAGTAAATGGCCAGAAAGTAAAAATGCCACTGGACAGATTATGACTGCCATTTGCTTTCTAGATCTCATACAGTACACAAGTAGACTGCAATATACTGTTAGGATAGTTTGATGACAATTGGTGTGCACCTGCCCAAACTCCAGGATCTCCAGACTAAAGAAACAGGCAGGTAACATCATCACATCTCACCTAGGACATATTTGCACTTCAGCCCTCAGGCAGATGCTATAGTTTTCTGTGAAGAGAACATCCAGCCACAATAAATGTTTTATTCCACAGACCATCTCTACTTCTAACAGCAAGCATACTTCCTTATTCGGAAAGGCACAGATAATGGCTTCAAAACGAATAACAAATTCCACGGAATAATAGAAAAAAACAACTGTGTCACTGAATGAAATGATTGCAACTCAAATAGCCGTGCTGAATTGCAGTCTATGTGCATCTCTCAGAAATCAGAGCTTGGCAAGAGTAATATCAACTAAAATACTACATTATACCAAATTTTAGGTCTGTGCGATTTTCGAATTTGGCTTCCAACGATTATGAAAGCAAGATAATCGACGTGAAACGATTATTGTGCCGCTGCCGCATTCCGTCCCACATACCTTCCTTTACTTCACGAAGGTGCACTTTTGTTCCTCCCTAAAAGCCCAAACTTGACATCCAAATCAGCCAAATAAGTGAGTGTTGAAAATGCAGTCTATTGTTGCTAAACTGCAAGACATGCAACAATAAACAGATACGCACAAATAGCCTACACACAAATATGTAGAAATGCCGTTTTGGCCATTATTCTAGTAAACACAGTCGGCTATCTTAACCCTTGTGTGGTGTTCATATTTTTGTTATTCAGCCAGTGTTCGTGGGTCTGGTGGACCCGCTGCATTTTGGGGTTTTTAATTCAACATAATCAAACAATTTATGTTAAAATACTCAACAGATGTTTACTTCATCCCAATTACAAGCAATATAAACAGCATAGATATTTTCCCTTTACCTTTGTTAGATCACATTTAAGAATTGCAACCTTGTGCGGGAACGGCAGGGGTAGAAACAAAACTCACTTTTGCACTCACACTCTCTCACACTTACACACAATCTCTCTCTCACATGCACGCACACACTCACTCACACTCACTCACGCACGCACACACTCACTCACACTCACTCACTCACGCACGCACACACTACACTCCTACACTACACTACACTACACTACACTACACTACACTACACTACACTACACTACACTACACTACACTACACTACACACACTTGGATATGTGGTTTATGGGGACTCTCCATACAGTAGGTGTAATGGTTTTACAAATGTACAAACTGTATAATCTATCCCCCTACACTAACCCTACCCCTAAACCTACCATTCACAGAAAACTTTTGGCCTTTTTTGAATTTCCAAAAACTGCATTAAGTATGTTTTTTTAAGCCGTTTGATTTATGAGGACACAGATGTCCTCATAAACCATGTTTACGTTGTACCCATGTCATTATACACATTTGTGTCCTCATAAACCATATACAAGAACACACATACACACACACACTAACAGCAAGCCCTGACAGGAGGAGGACAGAGTAAAGGTAAACAGGACCTAAAATTTCCACACTTTTATGAGCCCCGGGTCCAGTGGACCAATGAGCCTGAGGTTGAAAAAATTATTAATTGTACAATTTTTCTTTTGATAAAAAATGAAAACGGGTCCCACAGACCCGAACACCATACAAGGAATGTAAACACTGAGAAGGAGCGCGTATAACAGTATATTGGGCTTGTGCATTAGTTCTTAATAAAACAGCAGCCTAATGATCTGCTGCAGTGATTATCAAACTGATGACTGTTTTCTTGTCTTTTGTCTTTTACTTACATTAATTAACCTAGTATTCGTTTTTTGCTGAAGTATTGATAAGTTTTAAAATTTCACTGACATTTAAAATGACTCATGTCATGAAATAAGACTTTGATCATATCACCCACCTATAATCGTTAAAAAATAGTGATTTCAATATTGAGCAAATTAATTGTGATTATGATTTTTGCCATAATAGTGTCTATTTAAATTATTTAAACCTTGTTTGATATGTTACACGAATTAATTAAATAAGCACAGCATGATCACAAATCAAATAGTAGTCTCATAGTCTCTGCATGCCTCTCAGAAACCAGCTCTCTGTAAAGAGTAATATCAACTAATGTATTGAATCATACACATATTCTATGCGCTATACTTGAAATGTCTATGTAAGTGTTTTAAATCTTTAATGATGATGGTTACATCATATTTTTATCTTACTCTCTCGGAAATGGCAAGCATTTAATATATTTTTATAACGTGTTCAGATTTGCATTTGTATGCATATTGTAAAAGCCGTTTTTTGTTTAATATTTTTTTAACCGGTTTTAACCACTGAATATTTACTTGCAACTTCAATGTTCTCTATAATCAGCTATTTTATATCGAGTCCAACTCCTTTTATTTAAGGTTAATTGTGGACAATTGTCCTGACATTCTGCACACAAAGTTCCTCTGGAACTTTTAGTATTATTGCTCTAATTTGAAGATTTTAAATATTTATTTTTTGGGATCGGAAAATGGCCACGAGCCGGGATACGAACTCGTACTACATCTCGAAGCACTGCCCATAATTATAATAAAAATAATAATTTTATGAGTTATACAAGGCATTTTTGTTAAATGATAACAACAAAGGGAACAAAATTACATTTAAAACGGTCTTCTCAAGTAATTTTATGAACTACCGACTAAAAAGTTTTTTTTATCCGAATACAGATACGAATAATTTTGAGATTGTTACAGATACAGATACTGGATTCGCTGCACACCACTGTAGGATACCTACTACTATAGTATCTACCAGGCATTAGGCACTAGATACTTATTATGCAAAAAAATTAATTTATACAATCATATATACAGTACTTAATGTGCATCTGTACATACATTCTTAAAAATAAAGGTTTCAAAAGGTGTTTTTTGCAGTGATGCCATTGAAGCACCAAGTACCATTGAACAGTTCTTAAAAGAACCATGTTTGTCTAATGCCGGGGACACACTTAACGACTAGCTGAAACATTCCAAGACTGAACTGAACACACTTACACACTGTTTCCAATGACTGGAGCAGATTTTAAACACTGACAGTGAACACCGACTGAACGCAACTGTCTCTGACTCGGCACGTTTGGGCATGGTCAGTTGGGCAAGTATCAAATTACATTCAAAATCGGAATAACAGTTGTTAAGTGTGTCCCTGGCCTTAGTGTACAGAGCATTTTAATAATCTAAAGAACCTTTATGGAATTGAAAGGTTCCATGGGTGGTAAAGGTTCTTCATGGAACCATAGATGGCAATAAAGAAACTTTATTTATTTTGTATTTTAAATCTACCAATTACATAATCTAGATGTTTATTCTTTTAGATTTTAATCTTTTATTTTTTTGCCCTTTCTGTACTTGTGTTATACAGCATATGTATTCATGTCTATTAGCACCCAGAGCTCCTGGAAACCTTACAAATCCCATGTGCGTTTTTGTACACTTGGTGAATAAAGCTTATTCTAAAATTAAATATATAAATAAATAACACAAAAAATTCACATCAGAGGCAAATCACATCACACATTCAGAGTAAATTTAATTTAAATTCTAACAAAAAAAAAAACTTCCTTGAACCCTACAGTGAAATAAAATGAGAGAAAAAGTGAAAGACATGCTATGCCATTAAAGAAATGTGCCCCGTGGAGAGTCCCATTATAATCTGGCTGAAATTCTTAGAATCAGTAAGTGAGATGTGAGGTCCACTAACAAATGAAAAAAGACTGTAAAAATATCTAAAGTCCATCAGAATGCCTCACATAATACATCAGGATATCAAAATGCATGCAATATATAAATGCACACTGAGCCTCATATCTTTATCTATTTAAAGCAGCACATCTAGAAGTAAATTGGGTACATGCATCACGGGGTCTCAGCAGCCAACCATACAAAAGTCAAATTCAAGTTACTTTTTCACCTCCTAAACATTCTGCAAGATGTAATACTGCAGTTTGGATGTTTTTGAAAGTTTCATTTGCTACAACCAAAATAGACCTAATTCAGCGCATTGTGGTTTAATGACACAATGGAGTGTAAACTAATACACCCTGATGCATCCTAGACAACCGCCTACTCTCATATCAATCAACTATTGTGTCTATATTATAGATAAACTTTGACAAATACAAGCAGTTTTAAAATAAAATAACTGGGACACATGGTAACTTCACAGAACTTCTTAGGTTTTCCTGATATCATCATGCAGTGACACAGATCATGTGAAGCATGACATGCATGACTAAAATAACCTCAAGAATTCCACTCAAAACTTAAAATATTCAGGGGGATTGAAGGTACACTGTGCTGTGCTGACTTGTTTTGTGCTCTTTTATGCTTTGTGTATGTAGTAACACAATGAAGTAGCAAATTATGTATGTAGTCACCAAATCAGAGACCATTCCTTTTAAAAATCCAATCACAAATGTGCAAACAGTGATTTGTCTGCATTAGTCACTTGTGATCAGGTGACCGAAAACGTATTACCTTGGTAGCATCTATATGGTCCTGCAGCGAATCAATGAACAGGTCTCCCACAGGCTCCCAGGCGTCCCTCACCCCCTCCGCCTGCTCCAGAGCGGCAGCCAGCTCCTCCATGGCAGCCTGGATCTGCAACAGCCTCTCCAGGGTTCGCTCCATGTGCCGGTGTCGGTCCACACAGCGTGCCGTCAACTTCTCCCACAGGTCACTGGCCACGTTAGCCTGCTTCCACACAGAGCGACTTACATTCAGCATTCGCCGGCGAGGAGAGATCTCTGTGATGGAGGGGAGAGGAAGAATGGAGATTAACAGAGTGAAATGAGCCAACAAGCCCTGATCTCTATTATTAATTCCTCCATATGATACAGACACACTCATGATGACATGTGGATAGGGGAGGCAGCTTCTCATCAAGGAGTGTAATGCACATGTGTTGGGTTGATGTTGGGTTCTAGTACCTGAAGAGCTATCCGCCAATAGCCAGGTATCCATCCACATATTTTTATGTGATTTTGGGATATTGCATTAAATATGCTGGATGGAAACACCAAGATGCAAATTCACATTTCATTTAAATTCAATTCGCATCTATTTGTATACTGTAGTGCTTTTCACAATGCATTTCGTTTCAAAGAAGCTTTACGGAAAATGCATGCGTCTACATTACAATTTAGAGTGATCTGTTATCAGAGGTAAGTGTGTCCAAGAATTGTATCTCTGAAAAGAACATAAAAATCACACAGCTAGTAAACAATGTATTAATTTCCGGCAGAAACAATGAGCTTAATTGAAGCTCATTGTTTCAAGCTCAACAATTGAAGTAATGATTACAAGCTGTGAACATCAAGATTATAATATATAGAAAATTTGCATTGATCCATGTTGATTCAGAGTTTGCGTCATCTAAAACGTCCAAAAATGATGTCCTCAAAACTTTGATTACTTTGTCTGATTTGCCAATTAAAATATCTAAAAACATTTATATTAAATACATTTACTTAAGAAACAATAGTGCATAACATTGACTTAAAATTTGTTCACTTGTTTTTATTTTAAATAAATGCCTACATCATACGTCAGGGTCACAGGCTGTCCTTGCACCGGAACTTGACTCTCTTGTAAATGCGCGCATGGCCATTGTTTTTGGCAGTGTACTATTACCTCCTTGAACTGTTCGACACGCTGTTGGCTGATCGCATCTTTGGCTGATCACTAGCACTTGGACATTTTTGAGATATTCAGGTTTTTCCAAATTAAAACTTGCTAAATTAATAAAAACATTGCTAGTGGCAGTTGATTGACTGGCACAGGACCCCCTTGTTTTTGAGCCAATAACCTCAGCCCTAAATATCATGTGACTAATTTTTCAGGAGCCAAAGTAAAACAACATCACGACACTTGATTAAATGTATAGAAATGGTTCATTGACCACTTTTTATCTCTAGCGAACAGACCTTTCCCATCAGGCAACGTCTCCTCAGGCTCCTGGAAAGGGTGTTGTGCCAGGAAGGTCTGAGCCGACTCCAACACTGAGTAGATGTAGGGCCCTCTGGATTTGACATCTTCCATGAAACCCTGCACACAAGAGCAGATGTTTACTAGTGTATCACGCTGACATGATCAAACATCATGCATAAACATGAAAGCAGCCTCACTGACTAGAGGTCTGCACGAGCTTTAAGCTGAAGCCCGAACTCGGCCTGTACCCGAGATCGTTTGACCCGACCCGACAGGTACTGTTAAAGTTTAAGACTGAACCCGAAATACGTCGCTGTTGAGATGTACCTGTATAATTGCTACAATAAGCCAAAAAGGCTTTGTAAAACCTACACTGCCCATAACCGCCAAGCTATTTATTGGTTGAAATGACAAGATCATACCATACAAGGTTTATAACATTTAAATATATACATTTTCTACCACTTGATGTATCTGATTCAGAGACACGCACAGAGGTGGCAACACAGCCATTTGACTTGCTATCGCGCTTTATTTCATTCATATAGTTTACACATTTATTTAGCATTTCATACAATGTTTTAAACATTGAAAATGTGTATGATGTAGTGTTTTAGTTGATAGCAGCTACTTTTGACAAACCTGATTTCTGAGAGACGCGAGAGAAACGTGGCTATTTGATATACAAACACGCTGAGCTCATTCCATTCATAGAGTTTTCACTCATTCGTGTATCATAATTATATTGTCTATCATATCGTCACTCAAGGTTTAAAACATTCAAATGTACATGTCAAATATAGAAAATATTTATGATGCAGTAGTCTATTTTATTGATTGTACTTGTGACAAAGCTCTGATTTCTGAGAGACACAGACACAGCAGCACGGCTATTTGATTTGCGTTGTGCTTGGTTTACACTCATTCACTTAACACACATTATTGCGTAGTAATTTAAGAGGTTTATGTATAATTTTGTGCTATCCCCTGGCTGGCTAACCTGTTATCCAGTAAGCTCAAGGAGTGACTGTGACTGATGAATATTTTTATAATTATTATGTAGAACACTTTGCAGTGCAGCTTTCCTTGCATCATTTGGCACTGTAATACGTTTCCCCTCAGTAATTGTTTGCCTTATCGCACTCACAGTTAAAGTGTTAGCTCACCCAAAAAGGAAAATTCTGTCATTAATTATTCACCCTTCATGTTGTTCCAAACCCGTAAGACCTTTTAAAAAGTATCTCAAAACATTTGGTCACTAGGGCCTTTCCTTGATTTATTTTATTATCGTATTTTGTTTTCTTTATTTTATTCCTATGGTGTGTGTATGTATGGTTTTTTGTTCTTCTCTGTGAATGCACATTATGTATTTCTCTTCTGTAAAGCACTTACTGTTTTTAAAAGGTGCTATATAAATAAAGCTTTACTTACTATGGTGTCAATCTACCGAACAGAACCTGAAAAAAACTTCAGCTTTACTTAGGTAGATAATGTCAGATTATTATTAATGGAATAGTTCACACCAAAAATGGAAATTCTGACATTGTCTACTCAACCTAATATTTTTCCAAATCTGTATGACATTCTTTCTTCTGTCAATATAAAGAAGATATTTTTAGGAACTGTTTTTATCCATATAATGAAAGTCAATAAGATCCCAAAAAATATTGGACCCAATTGAGACATTTTTTGTTCCACAGAAGACAAAGTCATGCAGGTTTGAAACGACATGAGGATGAGAAAATTATGACTTGAATTATAAAAAAAATATTAAATTTTTTGGGTAAACTAAAGGCTCTTCTAAATACCTTCAGACCACTTTCGAGGACCAGAGTTGAGAACCCCTGCATTAGACCATTATAAACATCTTGGGTCCAATAGAAGCCAATTTGGGTTCCTAATGCAGTGATGTGCAGCTCAAACCAGACATGCATATCTATATGCTAGTATTCCCTATAGTTACAAGGGACAACAACATTTATTCAACATGCCATTTTTAATTTCTCAGGGAATGTCACCACCTCTTCTTAAACTAATGTATTAGGATAATCCAATAGTTCAATCTTCTTATAGCAAGAAGAGATTATTACTTAATGTAATCTTCTGTATAACTAACAGGAATTACCCAATGTTACGAAGCATGCTGGTTATGGATATTCCCAAAAATGGCAGTGCAACCATATTTGGAGTTACTCTCAGTAACACGTATCATGTCCTTATAACCTCCACCCACCTTTTCGCAAATTAAATTCGTTACCAAGAAACTGTAATCTGAAATCAAACAGCTAAAAGTAAAAATATACTGCCGTGCTGCTGGAATTTAAGAAATCTCATGAGGGGTCTTCGTGGAAAGCATGTCCTCTTGCCCATGTCTTGCTATTCCATGTAATAACTGAGGCCCGAAAATGTTTTTATTCCACTTAAAGTGAAAATTTAATAGTAGCTAAAAATAAAAACTTAAGATCACTCATGTATTAATTATACATGTGTAGGAAAAGCCGCAAGAAATGGTTGTTTCTGTCTGGTGATGTCTCTATTATTTCCTCAACTAAGAAGTCACTAAAAAATAATGATAATATGTACTTAGTCTTAAAAAACTCATGGGAAACCATTATATTTTCAGTCTAGAGTGTTTGGACAAGCTTAAATATATAAAAATATATATATATAAAGCAGTAGAATTAGCACAGGGGAAGACAAAAAGAGTATCGCATTAAAACACGGAGGAAGAAATCCACTAATGATCAATAATTCAAATTTCTTAAAACGCTGTAATTCTCTGCAGAGCAGCATATGTGATATTGCTCTCTGCTTCGTCAGAAAAGTTTTAGGGCAATGTGGCATATTGGGAACACGAACATCATACATTGCAGGCGTGAATTGGAGGAAAAGAGAACAATGTGTGGCGGGTGGAATGATTGAGCAGGACAGGAGTGCATGCATGTACATATGTGCATGTAGATATTTCATTAAGAGCCCAAAGGAAGCAGTAAGGAAGAAATAAGTGAGAGCCAAGAAAGGGACAGTAAGATACAGGCCTGTTAATTTGGAGGCTGATTTCACAGCGTGTCAGTCACAGGAAGAGAGAGCTTGCTAGCTCTTCTCTCTCTCTCTCTCTCTCTCTCTCTCTCTCTCTCTCTCTCTCTCTCCTCTCTCTCTCTCTCTCCTCTCTCTCTCTCTCTCTCTCTCTCTCTCTCTCTCTCTCTCTCTCTCTCTCTCTCTCTCTCTCCTCTCTCTCTCCTCTCTCTCTCTCTCCTCTCTCTCTCTCTCTCTATCTTTCATCTCAATCCCCTATTTTTTTTACTGCTTTATGCAGCTGACAGCACTGGAAAATGGTGCTAGGATGGAAGTAGTATTCTACAGTAGTACAGGATCAATTACAAGGTGTATATTCAGTTGGCAGTGTGAGTTTGTGTATTGGGAAAAAGAACATGTTTGAGTGCAGAACATACAGTAATGTGTATGCACTGGAGAGTGGTAAATATTTAAAGGGATAGTTCACCTAAAAATGTGAAAATCTGTCATCGTTTCCAACCCGTTTGACACAAAATCCTGACATTCACCCCCTTCACATGTGTTCATCAGAGAAACATGACGTGTGATCTGTGAATGAATCACTCTTGAGTCAGATTGCCTTAATGAATCAGGTAATCCAATTCTGAATGATTCATTCACATATCTGACTGATTCTCAAGTGATTTACTGACTCAATGATCTGGTTACAATGGTTAGCAGCTCACTGGAGGGGAAGATTGTCAGCAAATAGTGTCATTTTTGGTCTGTTTCTCACACAAAAGGTCATATGAACCCATTATTTGATTCTTTTCTAGTGCTTTTGTGTCCATGTTTAAAGCTTGAAAGCTTCCGTACCCATTCAATGTACATTGTCGTCTTCTTTTGTCTTCCAATATCAGATGGGTTTATCCAATGGGTTTGGAATGACACAAGTAAAGGTCTTTTTTTTGGTGAACTATTCCTTACTTGGAGAGAAAAATGTGAGAACATAAATTTATTTATTGTTCCTGCATCTGTTGGTGTCACTATTCTCTTTGTTCTATTTTTAGTGATCTTTGGGACCTCTTTGTGGCTTATGAAACAGAGGGGGGTTCAGATTTCTAATTAACATGTTTCCTTCAGGTCTAATTTTGCATCTTGATAATGGATTTAGCGGCTTTTTATTAGCTTACAGGTAGGTGGGCTTGAATCTTTAATGTCATTCTGTCTGAAGTCCTGCTGCCATATTGCAATCTTAAATATTGAATTGATTCTGTTGATAGATGACAACATTGACCGTGTTCAAGAGCAAAGTCAGCAAGAGAAAAGATGCTAAAGTGGGGAATGACAGCATGAATAAGTGTACATGTATTAAGCCAACCTGGTGGAACTCCCGCTGGTGCTGCACCGCTCCGACGTCCCCACCTATGGGCAGCTGCTCGGACATCTCCTCGTCTTTAGCTGTCAGCCATTCGATGATCTCCTGCAGGGACAGCTGGAGCTTCCCGCTGTTGTCCGAAAAGGCCTCCAGCCGTACCCTGCCAACACAGCAAACGACAGCCCGCCACAGGGCACGGACCCACGGTCAAATCTTAGACAGCACTGAGATCACAGCACTGAAAAACTGTCCATATATGGAATCTCAGGACATATTCATACGGCACCTTGTCACCATTTCTGTTTTATTATTTTTGAGGGTTTTGCAATGTTATTCCCTGGTGAACAGGCCAACATAGCAAGACAACAGCATATGTTTGGATGCATGTGGATGCTGGTCTGTACCAGGCTTCTTAAGTATCTACACAAATATTACTCATTTTATAATTAAATGAACTGTTAAAAAACAGATCTGAAACATGTTTGCATAGAAGAGTCAAGTCAAGATGTGCCAAGATGATAGACTCCTATCCAAACAGACCGAGTGCTAAAATAATATCAAAGATTCATTAGTTGAAGTGATTCAACTAAGTATTAGTTTAGGGGTGTGCACATTTATGCATTTTATTTTATGCAAAATTCTCTTAAATGTGTCACTTGTTTTCAGTGGCATTGCATAGGTTGTAATTTTTACATTAAAGGTACAAATTTCTCATACAATTTATCTTTGCATCATTACTGACATCAAAAAAACTAATCTGATTCACCAGGGGTGTGTAGACTTTAAATCCACTGTTTATCTATAAAAAAGAAATGTCAGGAAATGGGATCAAAAAAACACCACAGGCTACTTGCACTTGTAGCAACCCTCCTCCATCTCCAACCCAGGCATATCAAAAGAAGAGAAATGTATACTGAGGAGTATAACACATCTCTGTGAAGTCCCAGCATGTAATAAAACAGAAAAGCATGTCTCAACCCATTGCCCTGCATTTACATGGAGGAAATTGTGGGATGAAAATCTTATCTGTTTGTAGGAATCACATGATGATAAATAAAATATAAAGGGAGTTGTTTAGCTACCAGCCCACAAGGATTGGAATTGTTTTAGAGACCGGCTGGTTTTGTCAGGACCCAAGCTGATGCTATACAGAGGTTTAAGAGAGGAAAAACCTTGTTCCAATAACCCCCAATGTCCTCACAATTGCATTATTTCTAGCCTGTTATATGCCACTCGAGAACATTGTCAAAGCTCAGGGAACACGGGGGAAAAAATAGCTAAGAAAAAGGGATAAACGAGAAGAGAAAATATATAGTGCATTCCTTCATGTTATGTGCATCCATATTTTTAAATGACTAAAATACAGTATATTTTATATTAGTAATTGTATTACCTTTCCAATACATTGCAAAGGTAATGCAGCATGAAGCATGTACCAATTCAGATTTTCTCCAGGTCACGCATTTAGGAAGACAATTGTAGGACATTGACCTATTTGTGGCACTGCCTTGTTTTTTTTGTGTGTTTGGGATCATGAATTCAGCTCCAAGTATTTGCAGCATCCTGTCTTCCTTCATTTTAACAAGATGCTCAACCTCTGCTGATACAAAAGCGGCCTCACAGCATGATGCTGCTTCGCTGCAGGTACGCTGCTGTTTGAAGTCTGGGCAGTGTCATATATCTTTGAAATGTGGATAAAAAGCTATATTTTGGGCTTATCTCAGCAATATTTTACTGGGCCACTACTACTATTATGTTTTTTGGCTTCAGGTGTGCTTTAGCATGGGTCTTAATAGTAGTAGTAGTAAAATCTTTATTTGTCTCTTTACAGGGCAATTTAAGTAGCTTCAACCTCACAAACATACAAATTTTTATAAAACCGAAAACAGCAAAACATCACAAAACCTTATGAAAAAACATCACAAACCCCGGGCATTTATAATAATTCTTTATATAGCTAATTTTTAAAAATCACGGCTTCCTTTATCTTTGTTTCAAATAAGTATTTACACTCATAACTGCGTTTGAAACAATAGCTTTAACGGTCCTCCACTTGGGCACTCTATATCGCTTTCCTGAGGGAAGCAATTCAAATTCTAAAATCAAAATGTGGGATGTATCCTCTAGGATAGTCAAAGACTTCCTAAGAACATTTCTCTCACACAAAGCAGACGAATTTGGGCTTCTTTTGTTGTATAATTCTCTCAAACAGGTCATAGCTGGACAGTGGTGGCAGTAGACTTTCTCATTGTCAGTTATTTTGACAGGCAGGGTCGTAAAAAATCTGGCATACTATATATTACCCATCATTTAGATGTTAATATTTGAATAATAATAAAACATTTTATAGCTTTTGTTTTTGTTCACTTTTTAATTTTTAATCATGAACTTACAGCATGATCATGGCTTATGCATTTATTTATGAAGAGAACAGATTAACAGTCAGAGACTGTGTCACTTGTCATGTTCAACACCACAATGTTTGTTTTTTTTCCCTGTAGTGACAGCGGAGGCCACTAAAACAAGGCCTTTGTGCCTGAACAGGCAAATATGAACAACGCAATTTTACAAAATACAATTACCATTAAAATATGAATGAAAAAAGTAAAAAAATTAAATGAATAAACTCAATCGACTTTTCCGTATCTGCCTGAACTCAAACCTTTCTCCTGGTCCGCATGGACTTAAACTGGATGCTCGCCTGTGCGTGATCAAACACATCAACGGCCTCAGACTTCTTGTGGCAGTTTTAATTTTGTTCTAGAGGCTAAACTCGCCTAAACTGGCCAGTGGTTGGAATTACAGTTACAAGTTGAAGTTACAATTGATCACTCTCAGTGTAATCTGTCAAAATGACAGACGGCCTTCAGAATTTCCTGACGCAGCTAAAAAAAAAAAACTGTCAATGACAGAAAAAAATTCACTCTTTGAAACTGGGTTTCCATCTACATATTTTTATGATTATTTTGTAACAACACATAAAAATGCTGTATGGAAACACCAAATTAATAGGTGGATAAGTAGAATACGGTAAGAAGACATGAGCATATGATGGAAACATTTCTTGAATAAATTCATGTGCATCAAAACAGTCATGTTTTTCATGTAATGTCAAGTCACAGTCATGTCATTTGGTCAAACAAACTTGCTCAACAGTGTCGATTTTGTTCTAGTGAAAAAAATGAGATGGAAACACTGCTATACTTTTTCCCCCTAAATTCGAACATAGGTCTTACAAACTTCCAAGGGGGCTGCAAGATGACTTAAACTATTTAAATGAAATATATTATTATTGTTGTTATTTTATTAAAACAAATCTAAAAAATAATAATAATATAGCTACTGTTTTTAATGAGGAACATGCAGTTGAACTGTGGTTAGTTTTATTTACCTATACTGGCACATTTTCTGTTATACATTATATTAACAAATATATATTAAAACAAATATGTTTGACAATGAGGAACTTCGGGTCATAAAGGTTATTGTTTGACTGGTGCAAATGTAAGCTCCATTCTCAGCTACTGAGCTCTAAAGACCAAATCAAAGATGGTATAGCTTTAAGGATCTGGGCCAGACAGTACCAAAAAACAGGTTCAAACTCCACAATCCATGAGCAGTCATCATTGTGCCCTTGAGCAAGACCCCAGGTTGCTCCAGCGGGACTGACCGTATCATATGTAGCCCCTTTGGATAAAAGTGTCTGTTAAATGACAAAGTAAAAAGACAATGATTGTTGGCCTTACTGTATCTTCCCTCAAAAATCCACTTCTGGTTCACACAGACTGTTTTGAGGAATGACTGTTTTCAACAAGGCTAATTGTAGCCTCCACTTAGTCATAATTGAAGCGACAGTGTCCACCGTCCAAACACTAATGTGCTTGTTATTTTTATTAATTTGCAGAAAGAGGCCAATTGTCAGGCAACTGTGTGCTCATTAGGACAACACAGTCAGATTTACAATACTTAGGCTAACATATGTTTGATTTAGCTTTGTTAAGAATATTTTCAAACAAAACAATGCCACATAAAATATCACAGAGCGAAATCACATTCTCAGTAAAAATGAAAGTAATGGCTATTATATACTGCATAATTACATACAAAGAGGAGGGATACAACTTCAAATGAGGAACCGGCTTCACCTGTCCAGACCTCTGTTGTTCTGGGGGAGGGTGGGCACAGCGCTCCCTATAATCATGTGTTATTAGACTCAATAAAGGCAGCCAGGCTGCCGACATTTCATTAGAGAGCCTGTGTGTTCTATAGTTCCCTGAAGGCTCCTTCATCATGCAGACGCAAACACAAACAAACACACACACACCCCTCCATTGGTGTGACTGTGTAGCGGATAAATAACCACACATATGCACCCACACACACAAACAAAGATAAAAGAATTGAATTGAACCCAAGGAAAATTCTGCTGGGGTCACAGAGCAAGCTGTAGATTCTTGCACTATATTCACATCAAGGATCAAATGAAGCTCCTGACTCTGACTAGAAATGCTACGTGAACTCATTAAACTCAGTGGTGATGGGTTGAACGAACTTGGAAATGGAAAGGTTCTTGAAGATCTTGTTCTAGTAGTTCTTGAAAGGGCCTTTTGTCAGACAGCTAGGCTTCAGCTATAACTGGCACATATTGCTTTTGATACAATTACAGGAACATGTGTGTTTGCTGTAGTTTTGTAAATTAAAGTATGTTAGTGTGTTGTAATTGTATATCAAGCACTGGTATAAAAAGTCTTCTAAAAAAGGCATCTGCATCCTACAGAAGGTTTCAGCTTCAAATTCAGCTTTTCACACAAATTGTTATGCTGATAATTCAATATTTTGAACAAGTTTTTTTTTTTTATTAAATTAGAAAGATTTAAGCATATGAGGAAGCCTGTTTCCACAAAATAAAATAAATGAAAAAGATAATTGTGAGTGACATAAAAAAGGATTTGTGAATTTAAAATAAAACAACATTGTAAAGTCACAACTGCTAGATATAAAGTTTTCTGATTGGTTTGGTAATATTGTAAAATATTTCTACAATTTAAAATGAATGTCTATTTTAATATACAGGATCTTAATTTAATGTATTCCTGTTATGGCAAATCTATATTTTCAGCAATCATTACAAACCATCTTTAAAGTCACATGATCCTTCAGAAATCATTCTAATATATTAATTTGGAGCTTAAGAAACATTTCTTATTAATATCAATATTTTAAAAAGTTATACTGCAGAATATTTTTGGGAAACCATGACTATTTTATTTGAAATATAAATATTTTGTAGTATTATAGATATGATTAGTGATTACTGTCACTTTTGATCAGTTTTATGTATTATTGCTGAATAAAAGCATTTAAAAAAATCTAACTGACCCCAAACTTTTAAAATGGAAGTTATAAAGCTACAACTGTGAAATATATAGATCCAATTATGAGAAATAATTTTTAGCAATTGCAAGTTATGAAGTTAAAGCAATTAAGCTAACTATTAACTAGCAACTGCATCACATTGCGAGATACAACAAAAAGTTGCAATTACAAAAAAATAAAACCATATTATGAAACAAAGTCATAATTACCGTAATTCATTTTTTTACTCTGGGGAAAGAATTGACTCCTATAGTATTTAAACGTTTTTACTCGTACTTTTACACCCATTTACTGGATGCAATCATAATTTCTTTCTCCTCTTGTTAGGTTTGTCCTCACGACACATTTGACTCAATCAGAGCAGTTCCTGCATCTAGAGCTCTGAGCATCCACAGCAAGACTGTAGCATCTCAAACCTGTGGCATGTTTGAGCAATGAACACCATCTCTCTGCCTCTCTCGCCATCACAGATATAGTACATTACATCACGTACCCATCCTGCACAGCCTGCTGGGTTTCTGCAGCCCGTCTAAATCCTCAGACTTAGACCATCGATCATCTCATCTCTCTCTCTCTGAGGCTTTATGGGGATTCCTCCAAAAGCCACAAAATCAAACAATGCCTCTGCCGGACAAGTATCCAAATCCCGTGGTCATTTTTACAGAGGAGGAGAAACAAATAGAAAACCCAATGGATTCAGAGCAGGGCAGTATTATAGACCTCCACGCTTGGCTCCAGGTAGCAAACCTAGGTTAACAAATGGAGATTAATGGGGGGCTTTAATGGATTGGATAGCAGTACTGAGATGGCACATGCTGGAGACATCTGGATCGGTTTGTTGCAAGAGCTGGACGACATGTTAGTGTAGACTCGTGGCTGGCCATGACTGAAAGCGACTGGGAAGCAAACAGGTAACAGCTGTGCGCAGTGCTCTGGCAGTCTTGTAACGTTGCTTGTTCGATATGAACCATCAAGCATGATGGCTAGCATAGTAAATAGCAATCAATACCAGAGGCCAACCAGGAGCTACTTTCACTGTGTTCACACATGCAAGCCATTGCTTGAGGACAATTCATGCCTTTCAGAGCCATTTGTACTAAAAGTTGTACAATGCAGTTGATGCAGATAGCAAAGAATAGACTGGGCACGCGTGCGCTCCAATGACATAATTTGCGAGACAATCATCAATCGTGATGCTCTCATAGCAAAGTAGTCTGAGAAGATCAAATATCGCAACAAATACCAGTGAGATCAGGATGGAGTTTTATTCCCCGCAAACATGTACTGAAAAAATATATAAATTAAATTAACATTGTAAGTTGCTTACAGTACATTGTAAGTTGAATCAGATTTTTAAAAAAGCATAAAATGTAAATGAAGAAACACTAACATGTCTCAATTGTACAGATTAAAGCAAAATAAGAGCATAAAACTCGTTCAATCTGTCTCATTGGTCATGTTTTCAAACGAGTTGTCTAATCGACCAGGCATTGTGTACTACTACGATTGTTGGCTCTTTGATGAATGCTTTGTTCTTTTTCTTTAAGTCGCATTGATGCTAAATGCATACATGTAAATGTTGCATGATAACCATCAGACGGGGTCGCTTCAGGGATCAGCAAATATCTAAATGCTACAGATAAATTGAGGTGCCTGGTGATATCCTTTCTCTTTCATTTGTGTTTCTGGTTCAGAAGCGTAGCCTACGGCTGTGCCATTCTCTTTGAGGCCTGTCCTCTCAATGATACCAGCCTCAAAATGTAACACTGAATGAAAAAGAAGGGTGGGAGATTTGTCTGCGAGCACAGATCCGTAGAGCAATGAAGCCATTGGCTATAAAAAGGCGATGGCATCCTGGGAGAAATGAGCCTTACAATTCAGCATTGCCCGTCTCGCCTCTTTCATTACCCTACATTCTGTTTATAAGACACAGTTAAGCAAACACAATGGGCTACTGCAAAGGCACTTACATGCATACAAATACCGTACCTGTATTATCAGCCAGTTCCGTATATGTCTTGTGTATGCATAAACACTCCATGGAACGTGCCTTCGGAATATTTCATATGAGCACTGAAATGCAAGAAGGAATACATTTCTTGCAAGAGAGCATTAGATGTATTCATATATTCACTCAGATCCAATAAAGCCCAGCTTAAAGCATAAATTATCTGTGGGAGACATGTGTACACAAGTTGTTTTTAAAGGCAGATAATGGGCAGATGGGAATAAGCAGACATTAGACTTTAACAAGACCCAGAAAGAAAGCACTAAGTCTGAGATACCTCAGTATACGAGTGAGAGAGAGCTAAACTGCGGAAACCCGAGACTATGTCAGGCGGTCCAACTGTGTCATTAGCTTCCCCAATGCAAAACTTCTGCCAAGCTAGTGATAATGAGTGCCACCTATGTGGCTGGCAGCTTCACCCGGCTAAAATTTGATTCAGCCTCACTACAATTTCTCATTTTTCTAAGGGACAGGTATTCACATGCTGAGCACCCTATGCTGTTGGTTGTTTATGTCAATGCATGATTACTATTTCTTCAAAGATTTGTAGGAGCATAAATGTAACTGTCTCAGCAGTGCATCGTGTCTACCAAGCAAAAGAGAGCGATCCGCTTGGCCCCACACTGATAGATGAGACCGCTGGACAAGCTTTATTTGATTTAATCCCTACAAACACAGCCGGGTAGACTTATACTTAATAATTCATGCACTTCGAAATCCCTTTTGACTCATTTTTTCATTAGGGTGTCTGAATAGTGGGTTTATTTGCAAGGCCTAGCAAAAAAACTCAAAACACCACAGCATACCTTTCACAAACATTTCCTTTTTTTGTTGCTTTTGATCTCTGGTCCCATGTCATGATGCAACTGATGCGGTTTACAACCGTATGAGGACTGAACAACTGTCTGGTGCAAACACAAATATGTGGATTTCAGCATAGTTAGAAAAGGTTGCATTTACCACTAGCTGCAACATTTCGAAAGTTCCTCATTATGAGTAGACTGTCAGGATATGGGCTGAACTCAAAATAACCCTGCTGAAAAGACAGGCACAAATTTCTGTGGTGGCCCAGGCAGGATGGTAACCGAGAGCTGGTTCCATAAAAAACAAAACAAAAAACAAACAAACATGATGTTCAGTTCCATACCATGCTCAAACATTAATTTTTCCACCAATGTGGACGAAAAAAACAACAACAACACTATGACAGTGTTTCCTGCACTGCTATTGACCACAACACTTGTTGTGTAAAAATACTGATATTTAGATATGTATCGATATTGTTTTAGTTTTTTCCTGTGGTATCGATTCAGTATTGGTATCAAGGTATTTTAGTCTGGTATCGTATCGTATCGTATCGTATCGAAGTCAGTTTTGGTATTGAAAAAACGTCTCAGGTTACTATTGTAACCATAGTTCCCTGAGAAACAGGGAACGAGACGATGCGTCGAACGACACGGTGGGAACGCCTCTTGCGTGATTGCGTCTGAAGCATCTATGCCAACTAGTCCAATGGAATGAGAGAATGAGCGTCACGGGCGGGTGACGTCATGAACCAGGAAAGGATAAGAGCACTTCCGCTGCTCGCCGGCATTTAGCTTCGACAGTTGCCGAAGCAAGCCGATCGCAGGGACGCAGGAAGTATGGCAGGGGGACGCATCGTCTCGTTCCCTGTTTCTCAGGGAACTATGGTTACAATAGTAACCTGAGACGTTCCCTTTATCGAAAAAGGGAACTTCGAGATGCGTCGAACGACACGGTGGGAACGAGAATACCCAACCCGCCATAATTACAAGTACCTGAGTGTCAGTCTGTTGATCTAAGCACTCAGCACCTGAGAACCTGGGGCAGCATCCAGGTCCAAACTGTAAAATCTCACGAATGTGAGCGGAGAGGACCAGCCCGCCGCATCACAAACATCTTGAAGAGATACCCCCTGCAATATGGCTTTAGAAGCCGCCATACTCCTGGTCGAGTGAGCTCGGACCACCAAAGGACAAGGCTGGCCCGAGTACTCGTATGCCAGTGAAATAGCCTCGACTATCCACTTACTGACTGTCTGTTTGGAAGCAGGAAGACCTTTCTTAGGTGATCCAAAGCAAATCAGTAATTGGTCGGACTTCCTGATTGAGGATGTCCGACGTACATACGTGTCCAATGCTCGCACTGGACACAAGAGGTGCAGTCTTTCCTGGTCCGCAGTTGCAAAAGGAGGACAGAAAGCCTGCAGCACAATAGGCCTCGGATTCAAGGTTGGAACCTTAGGGACGTATCCCTGTTTTGGATATAGGAACGCCTTGACCATCCCCGGTGCAAATTCAAGGCAGGTGGGGGAGACCGAAAGAGCCTGAAGGTCACCAACTCTCTTTAGGGACGAAATAGCTAGCAGAAAGAAGTCTTGAAAGTAAGGAACTTTTCTGAGACCGAATCTAAGGGCTCGAATGGAGCCCTAGACAGGCCTACTAGAACTACAGTCAAATCCCAAGCTGGCACCTTAGTGCGAATTGCAGGCCTCAGCCTCAAAGTGCCACGAAGGAAACGTGTAATCAGGGGGTCTCGACCCAAAGATATACCTCCCACCATGGTATGGTAAGCCGCAATGGCTGCCACGTAAACTTTTAGTGTGGAAGGACATAGACCTGACACAAAGCGCTCCTGCAGGAACTCGATTACTGTGTTGACAGAACAATTAACCGGATCCCACTGATGTCGGTGACACCATAAGGAGAAAACTCTCCATTTAAGCGCATACAGTTTCCTCGTAGCTGGAGCTCTGGAGCTTAGGATGGTCTCAACAGCCTCAGCTGAAAGACCACTATCTATAAGTTGGGCCCCCTCAGAGGCCAAACCCAAAGATTCCACATGTCTGGTCGAGGGTGAAATATTGTGCCCCCGGCCTGAGACAGAAGGTCCCTCCTCAAAGGGATCTCCAATGGAGGCCCGTCTAGCAGAAGGATCAGGTCCGCAAACCAGATCCGACTTGGTCAGCGTGGTGCTACTAGCAGTAGGCTTATTCCATACCGACGGACCCTCTCCAGAACTCCTGGGAGCAGAGCAACAGGGGGAAAGGCGTACAGACGTAGCCTCGGCCACGTCTGCACCATGGCGTCCAGCCCCAGGGGGGCTGGGTGCGTCAGAGAATACCAGAGAGGACAGTGCGTCGTGTTCTGAGACACGAACAGATCCACCTCTGCCTGACCATATGCCTCCCAGATTTTCTCCACCGCCTCGGGGTGGAGTCTCCAATCCCCTGGCCTCAGCTCCTGCCTCGACAGGATGTCTGCTCCTATATTCTGGTCCCCAGGAATATACACTGCCCTCAGAGAGAGTACCTTCCCCAGAGACCACAGGAGGATCTGGTGCGCCAGTTTGCAAAGCGGACGCGAGCGCAGACCCCCCTGGCGGTTCAGATAAGAGACCACTGGTGTGTTGTCTGTTCGAACGAGCACATGATGGCCTCTTAGGTCCGGAAGGAAATGTCTCAACGCATTGAAGACGGCCATCATCTCCAGGCAATTTATGTGCCAAGAAAGATGATGGCTTTTCCACAGACCCTGAACCGAGCGGCCTTCCATTACCGCTCCCCAGCCGGTGAGAGAAGCATCTGTCGAGATCACTACTCGATGGCAAAGAGCTCCCAACACCGGACCCTGGGTTAAGAACCAGAATTTACATATAACTAAGGCACGAAAGCACCGCCGCGTGCCTTGATATGCAAAGTGGGTTTCCCCTCGGGGAGAACCTTCTGGTCCTGAGCCAGCACTGTAAAGGTCTCATGTACAGCATGCCAAAAGGAATTCCGTTGGACGCTGCTGCCAGTAGACCCAACAGTCTCTCGAACTGTTTTACAGTGCGTGACTGGCCTAGCCTCAGCTCTTCTGTGGCTGTTAGGATAATAAATCCCATACCACACCAAGGAAAGTGGTTCTCTGTACTGGAGAAAGTACACTCTTCTTGGCATTGAGCCTCAACCCCAACATCTCTATATGAGCGAGAACGACACCTCAGTGCCGAACCGCCAACTGCTCTGATTCCGCTAGAATCAGCCAGTCGATATAATTCAGAATGCATATGCCCTGAAGCCTGAGAGGGGCTAAAGCTGCATCCATGCATTTCGTGAACGTGCGGGGTGACAAAGCTAGGCCGAAAGGAAGAACCCGATATTGGTATTCTTTGCCCCTGAAAGAAAACCTCAGGAACTTCCTGTGCTGAGGGAGGATGGAGATATGGAAGTATGCATCCTTTAGATCTATCGTGACGAACCAGTCCTCGGATCTGATTTGGGTCACGATCTGTTTGAGGGTCAGCTAACTTGAACTTTAGTTTCTGAACTGACCGAATAAACAGGCGAAGATCTAAAAGGGACGCAACCCTCCATCCTTTTTTGGAACAATGAAATAATGGCTGTAAAAACCCGACTCTCTGACGGGTGAGTACACCTGTTCTATAGCTTCTTTGCTAACAGGGCCTTTACTTCTTGTCCCATTACCAGAGCCTGCTCGGGGTGCACCACTGTGGGCAGCACCCCGCTGTAATGAGGAGGACGAGAGCCAAACTGGATTCTGTATCCCTTCTCTACAAACTGCAGGACCCAATGAGAAATATTCGGCAGAAGCATCCACGCTGCCAGAAAATTTACTAAGGGAACCAGCCCCTCGAGGCTGGTCTCTGGTGTTACTGAGGGAGCCAAATCTGGAGCCTGAAACATAATGGCAGGAACTACCTGACCTGACTACTCAAAAGCCCCCCTCAGAGGGCGCGAAACCAATGCTGTACCGCAGCATAGCATCAGCGACTCGCTGGAGACCGCTGCGCCCTGAAGCACCGGAGGTGGCAGGGTTGGCAGGAGGGTCTCGTGAGGACCCCGAAATGGAACGGGCACCGTGAAATGAGGTGTACACCACTCTACTTCGGTCGGGGCTGTCCTCACAGGCCTGATGCCTAAGCATCAGGACCTTTTTTTTTTTTTTTTGAACCGAAGCTTTCTTCGCCTGAAGAACGGTCCTCAGATCCGGCTTAGGCTTAGGCGACTTCGGTTGAGAGGGTTGCGTCTGTCTCCAGTATCTACATGGAGGAACACGAGACGCAGCACTCTCTTTCTGTGCACATAATATGATGAACTCGACGGCTGGGGCTGCTCACGCCCAGCAGCCCCAGGGGGGCTGGACACAGCGAGGGAGAAACCTTATTATATATTTTTTTTTTTATATATATATATCTTTTATCACCTAACAACGACCGCATGGAATGCGTCGCCGAAGAGACCGAAGGCTCAAATTTCGCTATATCCAGAACCCCAGCAGATCGGCCTGATAAGCCTGGAGCATTATAATATAGATTTCTATAAACATTCTCCAGCTGACCTGCTGCCGTATAAGCTTTACCCATAAAACCAAAGTAGTTCTGCTTAAACCTACGCGCTGCCTCGGCAAACGCGAGATCCCAGCCACAGAATCTTATTTTTGCAAAATACACTCGAAATCTAAGCGGTGCCTCGGCAAACGCGAGATACGAGCTAGATTCTGATTACAACATTAAACCTACACGCTGCCTCGGCAAACGCGAGATTCTTTAGTATAGGCTTATGAGCAAAGCAGAGACTTAAATGATGATACTGGACCAGGTGAAAAAATAGCATTTTCCTATTTTTATTTCTGTTCAGCCTGGGGCATCATATCATAACCGTAATCTTTCAACCCTCTAATCTTGAATAAACATTTAACACGAGGGCTGAAAGTAGTGATAAATACGGTTTATTCCATAATTTAAATATTCAGTGTGTAAATCAGGGAAAAAATGGAAGCCTCGTGGTGGAGATAATGTGATAGAAATAAGAAAACGCTCGTCAAGTTTCTTAGGACGAGCGTTCCTTTTTCTCAGCTGGCCATTAAATATTTAATTTACTAACAGCACGGGACAAAACCTCCACCAGTTCATCATATACTGGAAAAATAGATGGCGAATCTAATTCAACAGTGTGTGTGCTTGCTTTCACTTTCAATATTCTCAACACAAACCTCCTCGGAGGAAGAAATGAAGGAAAAAAGGGCTCTCTCTCCCCGAGCGGAAGAAACCGCAGAGCGTGCTTCCAACACCGGGGAGATAGAGCTGGATCTTCCGGGCAAGGAAGAAGAAAAGGCCCTCGGACCGTTCTCCCACCCCTCCAAAAGATCCTTTTGCGATCCCCAGGAATGCATTCTCCGCGCCGCCTCGGCAAACGCGGGTCCTGTCATCCCGTGAGAATCGCGAGCCTGCCACTATCATACAGAGTGACAGGCGAGAACAGAGCATGCTAATCTGGTAGTTTCACTTTCACAATGTTAGCACTCAGCATGCTCTTACTCTCAAACAAAATGCCACAAAGCTGTGTGTGTCCCCACCCGTTTAAATAAACGCGGGCAGGGAGGAACACACTGTTTGTACATTTGTTTCGCCATAACGTTTCCGACAATATTGTAACAGACAACAATAAATAGACAGAGACAGTTTGACACAGATCGCTTGCTGAGGCAACAGAAGCTAAATGCCGGCGAGCAGCGGAAGTGCTCTTATCCTTTCCTGGTTCATGACGTCACCCGCCCGTGACGCTCATTCTCTCATTCCATTGGACTAGTTGGCATAGATGCTTCAGACGCAATCACGCAAGAGGCGTTCCCACCGTGTCGTTCGACGCATCTCGAAGTTCCCTTTTTCGATAAAGGGAACACACACATCTTATTTGGCGGTTGAATCAGCAGGGTTATTCTGGTGAAGCTTGCTGACCAAAGCAAATCTTTCTGGATAGCCTAGTAGACAATAATAATTCTCAACACATTTAATAGAAAGAGTATTTTTACATTACTTTGAAATTGTTATTTGAAGCTAGGGATGTCACGGTACCAAAAATCTAGTAGTCGGTACCGATACCACCAAAAGTACACAATACTCGATACCACGGAAAAAAAAATTCTCTGTCTTACCCCTTCCCCTACCCCTACCCCTTCGTCTTACCCCTAGCCCTTGTCCCTTGAAACCGGGTGGTAAGCGTTAGGAGTATAAACATACCCCTATGAAATGAGACACACTCGGTTACGTCATGGTGAGAAACCACTTGGACAAAAATCTGTCTTTATTGCCCAATAAAGTAAACATAACAGGCAAATACATTCGATAAAAAATATATTTTATTACAGAACCAATAAAGTAAAAATAAAAAACATATTTTGATCTTAAAAACTTCAGCTCGTTTTCATCCCGAAAGTGGATCAGCTGCCTGGTTTCCTCATGCGTTATTGTGTGATACGTATCGATGTTTCCAGGGTGACCATACAACGTCCACTGGACATGTCGCCTGGATTTCGGGATCGCTCAAAATGTCCGGGATTCGGCTTTTGCTTTCTGCCTTCACTATTCATTATGTTTACATGCACAAGGTGTTGTTTCAATCGGACTGAGTTCATTCATTTAAATCGGTGAATCTGAATGTAGTGTTTACCTAATATTCCCGTGTTTTCGTCTCACTCGCACGTAACGTTACGTGCCAGCTTTTCAGGTGATCTGTTCAGCTTCAAACGGATCCCGACTGAGACGAAAATGAATTCAGTCCAATTGAAACAACACCTTGTGCATGTACACATAATGAATGGCGACTGTAGAAAGCAAAAGCTGAATCCCGGACATTTTGGATGATCTCGTTTGTGCAAATCAGCAACGATAGCCTAGCGTAGCAAACTAGCGATTTTTAAAAAACGTCAAAACGTTTCAATAAACAACATAGTTGCAAATATATATGTACATAACTGTGAAGAGCACAAAACAAGACTTTTTTTTATCAATCATTTAAGTCGAAAATACTACATTTATGGAACACACTGGATGGTATGCCCGCCATTGTTGCCGGTTGCGCAGTGCATTCTGGGTACCCCTTGGTTTCAAGTAAGCTCGCGAAAATTCTTGGTCTTAAGGGGTATCTAGCCCTTCCCCTTACCCCTACCCCTAGATCAAAATGAGAATTGGGATAGCCCTTCCTCTCACGTGAACGCGCAAAACTAAGGGGAAGGGGTAAGGGGAAGGGGTAAGACAGAGAATTGGGATTCAGCCTAAGACTTAAACATTAACTCCTTTATTTAAACTGCTTAACGTTACATAAACACAACATTAGTGGCACTTGGCCTTCAAATAATAAATACAATGAAACAGTTTATCTTTATAAAAACAGATGTGCAATGCAGTAAACTTTAAGGCACAGCTTTACTATTGCAATACCCAGCCATTTGAAGTCATGGCTTCTTGATGAACAGTGGCACAAAGCCCTTAAGTATTTAAAGTCCCCCTATAGTTAAATTTCCATGAAAAAAAAATCTTCATGCTTTACAATAGCTTGAATGTAACTTTACACCCTTGCCTCATTTAGTATATGTGATTCTATGATTATGTAAATTAACCCCGCCTCCACTCACTCGCACTAACTCAAGAGAACCACTCGTTGACTATCACATATTGGTTACAAGGTAGTTTGTGACATCAGAAACACCAGCAATTTCAAACCGCGTTTTTGAGACTGTCTTTGGTTCACTGCAGTTTTAAGGAGAAAATACTCAGCAGAATGGTGTTGACTTATGAATTTGCACATGGTTTGTCAACACATAGACATTCAGACAACATTGAAAGCTTGATTTTCACTACAGGGTGACTTCAAAACAATACTGTGATTGGAAGTAAAGTAACTGGCACAGAAATTGCAGTATAAAGACATGGGCAAGCAAATAAAAAGGTAAAAATACGGGAAATTTTGTACAGTAAATACAGTTGAATACTGTAATTGACGCTGAATTTGATGAGCAAAATATTAACGGCAATCTACTGTTTTTCTTACGAGATAATACAGTATTTTTTGGTCTAGTCAGATGTGCGACAACCTTGCTTGAGCCCGCTCTTAACTCTGAGGAAAATCACGACGCATCAAGTCCCATCAACAGGCGTACAGTCAAATAGGTTTAACATTACACACCATATATATATTATTACGTTCTTGCGTGTGCTTGTGTGCTTGCTTTTAAAATGTTGCTACCGACTTGGTACCGAAGAATCGGTTCTCATGACATCCCTATTTAAACCCTCATTAATTTCTGCATTTGGATCCTTAAAGGGCTAGAACAACATGAGAGTGAGTAAATTATGACATAATTTTCTTTAATGGTTTCATGTTGCCTACACAGTTAACCATCTACTTTAATAATTTAAAGAAAGTTTAAAAACATCTCATTTCCAAAATAAGCACAAAGCCTTGAAGAAATATTCCATTTCCTCTCTCTATTGCAGACTACACTCACAAAGTACATTTAGCACACGTCAAGTTTGACATGACAGTAGACCCATTAGCAAAACGGGTTTTAACATTCTAATCTCCAAGCCTAAAGAAAGGACAGCAATTAGCATGCTGTTAGTGCTCAATCAAGCCTTTTTCTGCCTGTAGTTGAAAAGATGGGACGCAGCTTTGAGGATAGCTGAAAGGTCACTATTCTCTTCCCTGCCGTTTAGCGATGAGCATGGAAGAGAACAGAACTGAACCGGAATGCCCTTCTTTTTATTACTTTTACCACTGAAAGCTCTGCACTAACACTTCACAATGCAAATCTAGAGCTTTAACTTTAAAAAGAAGAAAAGAAAAAAAAGCATGATACAGTCCAGAACTATAATCAAAATTGTGTCAGTTCAGACGTGTTGATTATTTACAATCTACGAAGACAAAGAGATGCTTTGAACAGATTTAAAGATGTGGGTTTTGAGTCACATCATAAGCACCCACACACAGCTGCGCCATCAGAGAAGTGTGAAACATCCAGGCACATCTGCAATCACACATTCCCAGCATGCCTCTGTCCACCCATATACCCCCCTCAGCCACATAGCCCCCCGGTCACAGTACATTCACTGCCGTGTGTGTGGACCCCGATGAAGCCAAACATTCTGATGAGAATGACAAAGACAAGCTCTGTTCTGCCCCGCTAGCAAGTCTGTTTGATTTCTTTCTGTCACAGTGCCTTAGAAAGAAAAAAACTGCTAAAACTTCAAGTTAATTATTAATCTTGTTTTGTGCTCTGAAAAACAATCCACAAAATCAAGCAGTGATTCAGAATTAGGCATAAAACAAATAATGTTCTACAGTTTTAATGTCAATGTTCTACAAAAACACCATTGCAGAGAAGAAAACCTTAACCCTAATCCATTAATTAATTTACATACATATAGTATTTGCTTACAAACTAAATCAGAAAATTAAATGTCTAAACTAAAATGTCTGCCATTGCATTTTACAGATGCCAAAGCTGAAAAATCAGGCCATTAGATGGAAGAGACATCTGTCTGTCAAAACACAGCCAACTGAAAAGGTTAGCCACTGAACGCTGGTGCAATATAATCCCAGAGGTCTTTTGTAGAGGCCACTTAGTATTCCATCCATTTCCATTACATGTGATGTTGTATGGATGTATCCTTCCTTCTGGGCCAGATGATGTCAGCAAGGGTTCCGCTGGCTATCCTTGGATGATCTTATTATTCCGTGCTGCAGGGAAGATGTCTAAACCAATCACACCCTGTTAAATTTATCCCCAGAGAAAAGTTGGGGTCGAGACTGTAATTATGAGGCTAAGTATGTAAACAAATCACCTTGCATTACAGACATACAAATGACATTCAAAACAGTCCAAACTCAATCAACGGTTTCATTAGTGCCTCTGAGACTGGGAGAATTTGCAATATGTGCATCTCTAACTGGTGCTATACTAAGGAAAGGTTAATAATCCCCAGAAGACAATGAACCTAATATAAGCATGATACAAGCAGATGGACAAAAAAATGAAGTACCGTATACCTGATGTTGTGGGATTTGCGCTTGATCTCGTTCCAGCAGAGATTCATGTCGTGTTCAGGGTGTTTGTTCCTCTGCCCCCTGCACTGGGTGGGCAACTCCTGCCCCTCAGGATCCACCGCCGACTGGCAGGGTACACAGTGGCATCCCGGCCACGAGGGCCGCCCTGCAGCTGCAACACACAGTTAAGGATTTAGAGAACTCCCATAATCACACTAATTATTGCTCAAGTAGTTAAAGGAAAAAAAAAATTGTTACATTTTATTTAACGTTTTTTTTTTTCATTCCACTGCCCACGTCTTGTTTATGTGTGTCATGCAACAATTAATTCTGATGTGGGTTTTTTTTTTCATTAGTGGAACAAAATAATAATAAATAAATGCATATCATGTAAGTTTGTGTCTAAAATGTAAGTTACTTGATATTAACTGCTTGTTTATGGAACTGTTGTAGGCTTATAAAAGCAATATCACAGTTGGTGCCCACATCTGAACCATGGCTCTGTTGATATCCTGAAGCACAACACTCTTACTTGCATAATATTGCTTGATTATACAGTAGCCTTTTTTCATATTACCTTTTTATATTGAAAGAGATTAGAAGTAAAAGGAAGAGATGACTCACTCACATTATATAGCGACTGTAGGGATTGAACTCTCCCACTTTTCCATTAAAAGAGCCAATTGGCTGTTTTTTTAATCCTGGAATTAATGCCCATGTGCCTAAAAATACAGCAATTTTAGCTGAAGAAGCAATTTTAAGATCCCATTGTTGTCAGATATGGATATATTTACAGATATAATTATAATTTTGACAAACAGCTTTGGCGATTTCGTCTTTCGTTCATTCGTTAGAGCGGTATAGTACTTGCATGCCTAGGGCTGGGTATAGTTTACTGATTTTACAATCAAATACACTCAATACTGATACCTTGACTTCGATACTGGTTCCTGGATGATACTTTTTCGATACCAATTTTATAAAATCCGTTTTACATTACATTTTTAAAATTACATTACAGGTCATATAATGGTACATGCACTTTTACAAGTTGATTGTGCTGAAATGTGTGTTGGCAGTGCCTGTACAGAACCATCATCATATAATGATAAAAATCCCTCCAGTGTTTTTGTTTTAATCTCCTTATATGTTTTCCCCTGCCTCAAATTGAGCCGTTCGTTTTTGTGACATAGATAAAACGGACGCCCCTCCCACGATTGTTGATTGACAGCAGCGTTTCAACACAGACCCGCCCTCGCTCGTGAGCGAGCTGTCAATCATAGTGCGTCATTGTTTACACTGGAGCTGAGCTAAGCGATTGTGGTGTTCTGTTCTTGGGTGTAATAAGGAACACAGCAGTCATTTTGATGTTCCTAAATACGATCCGCTGAAGACGCAGTGGCTGACTTTTGTTTACGATGGGAATATTCCCCACGATCAACGTCAATGTGTTCATGTTTTTGCGAATCATTTCTCACCAGACTGCTTTATAAACGAGTTGGGTCAGTATAAAGCTGGTTTTGCTAAAGAAGCTGCTCCTGAAAAAGGAATCGGTACCAACTATTCGTGTCCCTGCTGCACCTCCAGAAGAAGTGAGTGTAAAGTTTTATAGGCTCCTTGCGTGTAACTACTTCCTTACCGGAAATGCGGCCTCGTCTTTTCCGGCGCTATTCTACACTATGAGATGAGATGTTTACAAGAGTTGCTGAAACTTACAATAACGGACGTATATCGCCTTTGTAAGTCCTACTCCAAATCACCTACCAGCAAATTAGAGAGAATGGCTTTAAAATGTATGCCTCTTCATATATCCACGGATATGAAGGTAAGTCTATATATCTCAAACTTTATGGCTTACGTTAGTTTGCTAGCTTACATTAGGCTAATAAACAACCCCGGGCTGACAGAATATGCGTGTTATAATGTTGTACTGTTTTCTTGTATTAGGCGGAAAATGTCTACGTTGTGTATGTACGCCTTCGAACCGGAAGAGAGCGAGCCGTATTTACCCGTTGCGGATATGACGTCCGGTTGCTATGTGCAAGTAGCCCATTAACCTTTAAATATTAATCTTTGCAAATCGCTTGCACGCTTCATGATGAATGTGGCTAATGTTTACACTCAGGGTACATTACGGCATGCATTCTATGTAACGTTACGAAGTTCTCAATATAATTAACAATCCCACATTCATAATTAACAACGCGTTATGGTTATTGTGTTATTAAAAACTGTGTATGTAGAGGGGCGGAGTGAGCAAAGCTCATTATCATTTAAAGGCATTTACACTGAAACGGCACGCTGAAAACAGAGCTGTTTTTGACCAGGTAAAATTAGTGTTTTCTTAAAATACTAATGAGAATTTTTTATAAAAGTATATTACAAAGTTTTTGTTTAGACCCTAAAGATTCATAAAAACTTGTACAAAAATGGCATTATATGACCCCTTTAAAAAAACAGTTTGTTGTTTCAAACTCAATGACTCATTTAGGCCACTGAGGGAGGAATATTTGCCTCGCGCTCAAGCGCACACATAAAGCTTGCCGCAAAGAACTGGCAAAAGTAGCCAACTGATTATGAATGTGTCGGGAAAAAATAGCAAGGAGACATTTTAATTGTTTATTAATAAACTAGTGTTTTCTGAGTCAGTGTTGGCTGCAAAGATGAAGTTAACGTTGCTGACTCGTTATCTCCACAGTATAGTGAAAGCACACGCCTATAGAGAGAACTGCACCTTGTGTTTTGGGAAGTGACCTGAGCCAGACTTGAACAGTCACACCACATCTCCAACATAAACAAATTTATAATCAAACAGAAGTGATCCCTAAAATAACCATAAAAAATGAACAGGCACAGGGACAAACAAATAACCATTTGTACAGATGCAACTCAGCTGAACCCTTAAGCACACGGCAGATAAATACAATATCAGTAATGCATGAGGGTCACGTATGCTCTGTTTCTCTCAGCCAGAGTGGCAGTAACTCTGCTGTTACTCAAAGTATCACTGGAATTCAGCACACGTCCAGAGCAAAGGGACGGAGACACAATCATTCCAGCTAAAGTCTCATGATTAAGGAGCTTTCCCTCAGTCATGAAACCCTTGTGTCTTGTTCAGTGCCGCTGTCAGACTGCCTTTATGTTCCTCTCTTTGCCTTTCATTAGTCCCAGGGAGTGACTAGCCATAGGGAGCACTACATTTCCAAAAATTTTCAAAGTTAATCTTTAAAACACTAATAGTTTAATATCACTAAAACGTTGTGATTTGCCTAATTTATGTGGCATTTAAAATGATTGATTTTACACAAAAGACTATATAAATTATATAAAAAATATCTGCCATTTAGCAGTGATTGACCATAGCATGGAAATAATAAATCTGTTTTGTGAATCATTACAAATTAACCATGAAATAAAAATAAATAAATACAACCTTGCTATTTCATTTATTGAAAATGTTGTATAGTCAACCCATCCCTGTTTAGCCCTATCATCCCACAATTCATCTACAGTACTCAAGCCCTCCTCTGAGACCCCCTGCTAAATGACCATGACGACACACTGTCACCTAGTCACTTCTGCATAATCTCAGCCGACATCTGTGTAGAAATAAACACATCCGGCTGTCCGGGCCCATATGGCCGTGACACAGCCAAAACAAACAGAAGAACCTGAGATGCGTCTCAATGAGAAATTCTGTATGCTATGTTCCCCAGAGCGGTAAGCGAATTAATGTCTCCACACGGCTCTAATGCATCCCTCCTCAGGCGGTTCCTCTTAATTCACTGTCATTTTTCAGTCTTCCTTGAATTTTTCTCTCTCTCTCTTTTTAATGCACTGTCTCTGTGATTAATCCTGGTTGTTTATGGTTCATCAGATAGCTAGATGAGGACGTCAGATATTGTTAAAACTCAAAATGATCTGGAGACATTTTGAGTTTGTCTCCAGAACTAGACTGGTCACCAGATCTGACCAGTCTAGCGTGAACACCTGCAGTGCAGGATCTCTTCCTGTTTTGTGTTTATGTGCCATTACGAGTCCCCGCTCACGCCCTCACCGCTCAGTGATTTGTGTGTTTGACAAAAATTGTGCTGAATCGGCTCAAAACAAAAACAGTTGCGGAAATGAGCCTCTGGCGAGGACTTACAGAGAGGCTTCTCCTCCAATCAGGGACGACTGGATGGAGTACGTTCCGCTGTCCACTGCCAGGACCCTGCACTCCTTCATTGGGTCCAGGCAGCACATGGACTGGCATGCCTACAGAAATCCTACGCCTGCCATGCCAAACATACACAAACATGCACAAATTTACACCAATTCCTTGTGGATGCAGTCCTATGGAATTCAAATGCAATAGATGAATCGATATAGGCTAGTCTGGAGCTTACTGTCATATGGTCAGGACTCAACCATAAGGACTACCCGATGGCCCGGGTCCAGCGTGAAAGACACCCAGTTGAAGGAACTGTCACCTGCCTGATCGAACACATGCTGCATCTTTATGGAAGTTGCCAATTTGGTACCTGCGCCTCTCAGTTTGGTACTCGCGCACTGTGTGATACGTTTTGTATTCACAGCAACACGCATCCAAAGCGCGTGCCCAAAACGCCACGTATCACAGTGCACAATTACTCTTTTCACATTCTTAAATTCACACAAAAATATGTCAAACACCCCTTCTTGTCAAGTATCATCGTAAACAGTCAGTTATGTCTAAGGTGAAGTTGGTGAACTTTAACATGTGAGATAAGATGCATGTGTTACAGTATATAGTTTCCGTGCAGCTCTTAAAGTGACAGCATCTTAATTTTCCTGCTGCTGACTGTTTTTATGTTCATTAAAAAAAAAGAGAAGAAAACCACTCACTACTTTTGACTGAATAACTTTGATAAGGGTTATACAGAGAAGACTATATAGTGACATTTTACAGTTGATTACTATTTCTGTACCTGAAAATCTAACTGTTGATTTCTTTTGTATATGTTTGTTCTGTTGTATTTATTTATGCTATTGCTTGTAATTTGATTATTTTTCTTGTTTTATTACTGACTGTCTTTAATAATAATATTTAAATGAAATTTATATGAGTTAGGCTAGTAGTTTGTCATAACCATATAGGTTACAAAAAAACAACTAAAACAATAACTAGCCTATAGGCCTACTTTATTTTATTTATTAAACAGACTTCTTCATTGTATCTCCAGTTGACTCAGAGGTGCACAACATACAGTATACAAAAGGAAGGTCAAAACCGAGCCAATCTACTGACACACTATGTGCAGAACATTTCACTGACCAGTGCTGAGCCACAGAGCTTTAAGTACTTCACTTTGCCTTCAAAGACAGACTAACATGTCCATGTCACTACAATATAACACTCAGTTAGTAGAGCAATGTCATCTCAAATGCCTTAGAAGCATGAGTGTCAGGTGATCAAAGCCTGTAAAGGAGAAAGACAGGATATGTAACATTTAAAAAGCAGACCTTGATAATCCGAGTCAGGCCTCAGTGCACTGTGAAAAACGTCTGTCTTTGAACCCTATAGTCAACAGTGATAGTTCTTACCTCAGAGTGGAGACCACTTCAGAAGCTCTGCCTCTGACACCAGCATGTGCATTCAAGAGCCTGTCTCTCGTTATATACACATATGGATCCTCTCCTTTGTCATCCACAGTGGGTGAGTTGGGCTTACAGAGACGGCCTGCTGTTTATGGTTTGGAAGGAGTGCTCAAATGCTGCAGAAGTCCTACAATCAAATGTACTATTGTCCTACACATTCCACAACACACCAACCTGACTTGTCCACCCACTGGGCTAGCAAAATGCCATGTACATAATCCAGCAGGCTGCAACTGGCTGCCCGCCTGTCTAAGTGACAATCAACACATGGCAGCTGGCCACTGTCCGCCTCTCTGGACTACCCAGAGTCCTCCTGTTGTGCTGGGTTTTCCCTACCTCTCAAACAAACTCCAACTCACCTCTGTGTATTCATTACTTCCTGGCTGGACCAAATGATGTGATTAGGTTTAGCCGTAGAGCACCAACTCACCTAATGCGCCAGAGATCTATAAAACCTTGAGAATGTTATCTGTTAACATCCCATCCATCCCAGTGGCAGTTTCTGTGATCAAAATGACCAGCTTAACGTCTAAAAAAAAATTCATTCAATAAATGCAGCCTTCGTTTTTCTCCATTTTTTTGATCAAACAAAGGTAGTCTTAGTTCACACATAATGCGTTTTTCCATTCCAATGCGTTCGCATCTTTGCCAGCACCTCGTGCATGACACGGCATTCTAACAACGAGTTGCCACGCTGACATTACAAGAAAAACACGTTCTGTGAACTGGCCCTTAGTGACTTCTTTCAAATAATTACTAAACTTTTGAATGGTAATGTATGTACACAGCTAATTTAGAATGACTGTGTATGGTGTCCAGCTAACGGTGCTATGCAAAACAGCCAAACTTGACGCCTTGTGCATTACACACAAGCCTAGTAGCCAAAAATCAGCTAGTGAAAGCAGAATCTTAGGTTTCAGTGCAACTTTGGTTCGGTTTAACAGAGCACAAAAACAGTTTGCCCTCTCCGGAAAAGCTATTATACCCTCAATGATAAATAGTAATTTTCTGTACAAAAACATGCCACATGCACACTTATTTATGAAGGCAGTGCCCTTGTTTTCCACTATGAGAGCAGCATTGGAAATTAGACCTCCATTAGCATTAGCAGTCATTATCCCTGGCTACGGTTGGTTCAGCGAGATGACAGGCCATTATTCCGGCACTTGCGTAGTGCACCTTTTGTCTCTGTGCATCAGATGAACAATTGATAAGCAAATGTTTTATTCATACGTGTGTACGAGAGTACTTAAGTGCCGAAGGTCTAGTAGACAAACCTCAGCAGACTACTTATCCATGCCACAAACTGATTGGAACCTCTAGCCATGCCTCACGCAATAGACCTTTTGCTGGACTCTGGTCGGGAAGGAGTGGAGCCCTCTACACAAAACCAAATCTTCTGAGTCACATCTATAGATCTCCAGGCTGGATAGACTCTCCAGTAAAGCACCTCTCATATGCCCGACTCTCTACTCAAGGGGAGAAGACGTCTGGGAAATACAGAAAACCAAAGTAGCAACCTAAAGTGATGTAGTAGACATCGTTATTAAGTTTCAAGCATGTTTTCTCCAATTGAGCTGTGCTTCAATGTGATTGGAATGTAAGGCTTATTAACCAGTGTGAGTATCGCTGAGAATACATGTGAATACAGCCAGGGGCGTCGGACTGGGGGGAAAAAGGGTACAGAGTACCCGGGGCCCGAGGCAGGGGGGGGCCCTTAGAAGTCAGTTTTCTATACAGACATATACATGCACTAACATTTGTATAGCATTAATGTACAAATAAAAAATATCCTTTGCAAAACTAAACTTGTAGTTAGGCACTGGATTGGTATAAAAAAAAGTTATTTTCATGCTGTGCAAGGCCCCACCACCCCTCTCGAATCAATGTAAATGGTACGACCCGCAGGTTAGGTGCTTCTGCTGCGGACCTGCGGTGAATCAGTTGATAAGACAGGAGCTGAGTGAGCCGTGTGATAGGTACTAGGAATTCAGGGGAAGATTCATGTCTTTCCTTAAGAAAAGAATATCAGGGGCTCAAAAACGAAAAGAAAAGAAGATTAAAGAGAGAAAGGCAAATGAGGGAAAGCAGTTGCTCACTCAAGTTTTTTTAAAAGAAAGGTGAGCTCCAAATGCATCATCGAGCATTGACATTGTCTCCAGCTTGTCTCCTCTTCTGCTGCAGTTCTCCCCAGAGTCAGAAGTTTACATGTAGGCCTATATTTCCCTTTATTGTCAAAATCTAACACCCGCGAAAACACGGATCGTTAGCGCCTATTTTACCGCATTGTTATGCAAATTAGCTAGCACGCGCGTAATGTATAACTTACATTATAAGTAGCCTACGATATGTTCTCAGTTTAATGCATCTTAATGATTGAAAATGACTTATTTTAAAACGTAATTCAAAGACTGAATGACTAGTTTGGCGGTTAGTGTACCCTGTGATTCTATAGTCTGCATTTATTTTAAACAGACAAATAATCGTCAATTAACTTGTACTTAGCCTACACTTTAAAAAGGTATTGTGACAATAAAGGATATTTTAGCAACCATTTGAAGCCATATATTTCAGTTTCAGACCTGCTAGACCTTTTGTCATCTCAGTAAGTAGTACTTTTGACAATAAAACAAAAATATATTAATCAGAGTGTGGCTTATTTTGTTTACATTTTAAGTGTTTTATGATAAAAGTGCAATACCCCACCCATTGGTATCACTATGGTATTTGGTACGGGGGCCCAGCAAGATGGTTTGTACCCAGGGCCCAAAATTTGGTGCTACGCCCCTGAATACAGCTATATAAAGTAAAGCCCTATTCGAACTGAACTAGTTTTCCAGGGGGACGTTAAAGAAATTCTTGTTAGACGTACGTTGCAAATTTAATCCCTTCCGAATCTGCCAAGACTGTTTTTTTCACACAACCTCAGTAAAGATTCCAGAGCACATTACCTACTGGTTTTTGGCGAACTCACCAGTCCTCTGAGAAATCTAATCCCGTCCGAATGTGAATGTCTGTGATTGCTGATGTCGTATTATCCTAGCTCATGTTTTTTTTTTTTAATCTACCTGAGCTACCATACGCACATCGATCTTCAGCATGCTTTCATTTCGTTTCAATATGGATGGTATCTGACGAAAAAATAACATTCCAAATCGAGCCAACCCATTTTAATACCAGTGTCAGGTAAGAGTAAGATACTTGTCAAGATTTCTCTTCTCACTTATGAAAGTTTATTATAAACAGCCACTGCTATAAACTTGTGAAGTTTACTTAGGGTTTTTATGATAAATTACAATTATATCAACAACTAATAAATTAAAAGACATCCATCATATGTGATGTATAAGCACAGCAGATTACCTTTTGTAAAGCCTACATCTAGAAAACACACACTCCCACCTCTGTAATATTCATAGAGATGTTAGTCCTGTCCTAATCTTTACATAAAATCACACGTCTACTGATAAGGAAAGAATTGCAACTAAGAATTGTAACTAAAACATTGTTTAGAAAACTAGTCTGGTCCGAATAGGGCTTTATTGTGCTGTAGAGCTCTTGCAGTTTAGTGGCATGACAAAACGCACTTGACAGCAGACAACCAGTTCTCATTGAGAGGTATTAAAACAATCCAACTTTGCTCTTTGTAATATATCATAAAAAAGAAAGGGTGAGTAACATGAGCAGACATTTGACAGGCAAAAAAACAGACCCAACAGACTGAAGCTAATGAGTTATGAAGGTGTAAAAATTTGTGACTGACTGAAAAGAAAAAGACACAATCCGGTCAGTGATCATGTCATTGAAATTGTATATGTAATCTGACTCAGAGCAAATAACCATCAAGCAAACTCTTTAGTTGAAAATTCATCAGAATAATCTATTGAAATAAGAAGAATTGGCAATTTTTACAGTGTGCATTTATTTTCATCACAACTATAAAGACGATGGAGGGTATGAAGAAATAATCAGTGGATAAAAAGACTGTTGAGAAGCTGGATGGGTGGAAAAGGAAGAATCAACAGCTGTTTTGACATTTTTACAAGTCAAAATGGCGAACACGCCAATTACAGACTATGGAGCCATGTCTCTGACAGGAGTGCTGACAGCTTCTCGTTGCTATGCTAATGCTCTTTGTATGCACACAACTTGTGTTTGGAATACATGCACATATAATATTGCGGAGTTATGGCACACATAAACATTGCAGACGGATTGAATTTATTCAGAGATTTATGCATGAAAATCTGTGCATATAAACATAGCTATTAATAAACATAGGATATATAAATGTAATATATACACATCACTCGCACACAGTGATGGGAAATCGTGCTGCACACACAGAAACATTCAGGAGTACAGACATTTGTTGTTAACGTTGCCCCGCAACTTTTATTAATAAATTAGCTTCGCCACAGAATCACTACATTATGTTACTTAGCAACAAAGTGGTAAAATCACTGTTTGAAGTAATTAAACATAGCTTTATTGTTAGTAGAGAGACACTGCACAGATGGAGGTAATTTCTCTCTCTCTCTCAATACATTTAATTTAAATACATGTTATAATTCAATCAAATAAATGTAACCTTATCGTACAACTTTATCTGTGTCTGATTTAAAAGTGGGCAGAATGATGCAAGTCTAACAAGTTCTAGCTAGCGAAAATAATCTTTTTTTTAACCCTGTCAGACAAATTTTGTTCTTATCAATGACAGCCATAACCTGTTAGTCTTGGCAAGTAACCACAGTATAAGCAAGGTAATTTATGGCTAGGTGTCAATTTTAATGCACGACGTGGAGGCAAAGAAACCACCCAACGCAAATAATCGACAAATTACTCGATTACCAAAACAATCATTAGTGACAGGCCACCATTACACATTAAAATCTTGGGTGTTACACCCCTATATATTAGGGGTGTAACGGTTCACAAAATTCGCGGTTTGGTTCGATACGACACAGTGGTGTCATGGTTCGGTACGTTCTCGATACAAAAAAAAAAAAAAGAAATGCCCAAAAAAATTTGTTTAAATCAAGAAAATTTATATTTATTAAAACTAACATCCTAAAGTATGATATTTTTTTATTTTGAACAATGGAGCTTGATCCATCTTCTGGGGAGTCTTCTTAGCAGCATACAAACAAAACAAAAGCAACAAAAAAAGCTCCTTATAAATAAAATGAAATGTAATATTGTAGTAATTATAAACAAATACAAATAAAAGAACAATTATGATTTTATATGGAACTCTATGGAAGCTTGTTTACGCCACTAAATAAATAAATAATAATAGCGACTTTTTATCTCACAATTCTGACTTTTTTCTCACAATTGCGAGTTTACATCTCGCAATTCTGACTTTATTTCTCAGAATTGCGAGATATAAAGTCAGAATTGCGTGAAATAAAGTCCCAATTGCGTGTTATAAAGTCAGAATTGTGAGATATAAAATCAGAATTGCGTGAAATAAAGTCCCAATTGCGTGTTATAAAGTCAGAATTGTGAGATATAAAGTCAGAATTGCGTGAAATAAAGTCCCAATTGCGTGTTATAAAGTCAGAATTGTGAGATATAAAATCAGAATTGCGTGATATAAAGTCGCAATTGCGTGTTATAGTCAGAATTGCGAGATATAAAGTCGAATTGCGTGATATAAAGTCAGAATTGTGAGATATAAAGTCAGAATTGCGTGATATAAAGTCGCAATTGCGTGTTATAAAGTCAGAATTGTGAGATATAAAGTCAGAATTGCGTGATATAAAGTCGCAATTGCGAGTTATAAAGTCAGAATTGTGAGATATAAAGTCAGAATTGCGTGATATAAAGTCGCAATTGCGTGTTATAAAGTCAGAATTGTGAGATATAAAGTCAGAATTGTGAGATATAAAGTCAGAATTGTGAGATATAAAGTCAGAATTGTGAGATATAAAGTCAGAATTGTGAGATATAAAGTCAGAATTGTGAGATATAAAGTCAGAATTGCGTGATATAAAGTCGCAATTGCGTGTTATAAAGTCAGAATTGTGAGATATAAAGTCAGAATTGTGAGATATAAAGTCAGAATTGCGTGATATAAAGTCGCAATTGCGAGTTATAAAGTCAGAATTGTGAGATATAAAGTCGCAATTGCGTGTTATAAAGTCAGAATTGTGAGATATAAAGTCAGAATTGCGAGATATAAAGTCCAATTCTATGGGGGAAAAAAGACTGACTTTTTTCCTCTCAGAATAGTTTATATCTCACAATTCTGACTCTATAACACGCAATTGCGACTTTATATCACGCAATTCTGACTTTATATCTCGCAATTCTGACTTTATAACACTATAATATTTGAGTTCTCTTACGAGAGTATCTCTCGTACTGCGTAATATCTTACGCTATGGGGAAACTCTTTTCCACGAGATATTGAAGCCAAAAATTATCCTTAATTTTTTACTAATGTAAAACGCTTTGCAGCAGCAAGCAGACCTAGGCGAGACAGCTCGCGCGCCTATTGGCTGCTCTGCGGCAATAGCAGCAGCCTATCGAGAGAGGCTCTGCGTGACGTCACGACGAATGGGGGCCCTTCGCGCCCATATCGTCACGTCCCGCCAGAAAGGGCGTGGTCTCGCCCTATATCTTGGCTCGATAGCTGCTCTTACGTCGATTTTTATCTCTTCAGCGAAGCCTCACGCATCGCTGGATCCAGAGTGAGAAGCCGCGCCGTCGACCTGTAGCCTTCAGCGGGACGTGCCATTGAGTCTGGAGTCGCTGGCCTCGCCGCCTTCAGCCGCCGTACCTGCTGTGCTTTCCGGCGTTATATCCTTTCCTCTGCATAGAGTGTGTGTGTGTGTGTTTGCATATCTGCTTTTTCCCACCCCCCTCTAAAAGAGCGGCGTCTTTTTAAAGATGCCTTCCTGCGGTTCTTGCCGAGCCCCGCTCAGCGACGAGGACCGACATGTCATCTGCGTGTCCTGCCTGGGTGAGGATCACGCGGCCATCGCGCTCGCTGACGGCGGATGCCATCACTGCGAACGTTTGCCTATGGTGACTCTGCGGACTCGCCTGGCTTCGTTCTCCGAGCCCGTATCCCAGCCTGCCGTGACGCCGCGTCGCAAGAAGCGCCGCGCCCAGCGCGCTCCCGAGCTATCTCCAGCCCGCCAAAGCTCGCCGGTTCGCCCGCCAGCTTCGCCGGCTTCGCTCGAGTCGCTCACCGACGGACAGCGGCCGCCGTCCGCCGCTGCGTCCGCCATCGAGTTGGACGACAACACCGAGGCGTGTTCTCTCTTGGCTTCGGATAGCGAGGATTGGGCGAGCTCTGTGGACCTCCCCTCCGCTAACGCTCCCCGCCAACCCTCTGGGAAGAGAGCCGGCATTGAGTCTGAGCTGATGCGTCTGCTCACCAAGGCCGTAGAAAGCATCGGCCTCGATTGGGAGGCACCCACGCTGCCGCCGCGCAACAGATTAGACGGGCGCTTTCTCGGCAAAGACGAGGCTCCGTCAAAATCTAGGCCCGCGCCCTTCCTCCCGGAACTTCACGAGGAGGTTGCAAAGTCGTGGAAGGCCCCCTTTTCCGCCAGGATGCGTACCTCTACCTCCGCGGCATTCTCCGCTGTCGACGGTGCGGGAAGTAGAGGCTACCTCGCCATTCCTCCGGTGGAGACGGCTGTCGCGTCGCATCTCTGCCCGCCCTCTGCGGGACGGCGGGTTCAGACGACGCTCCCGTCCAAAGCCTGCCGAGTGACATCATCACTGCACGGACGCGCTTACACCGCCGCCGGGCAAGCAGTCTCAGCGCTGCACACGATGTCTATTCTGCAGATCTACCAGGCAGACCTCCTTCTCAAGCTGGACGAGGAGGGACCCGGTGCTATCTGTGTGGCGGACCTGAGGAGCGCTACGGACCTCGCTCTACGCGCTTCTAAAGCCGCTGCGCAAGCCATGGGGCGGAACATGGCCTCTCTCGCTGTCGCCGAGAGACACTTATGGTTGACGCTGTCTGAGATGACGGAAGCCGAGCGCTCTGTGTTCCTCGACGCGCCCATTTCCCCGGAGGGCCTGTTCGGAACGGCCGTCAAGGACTTCGCGGACAGGTTTGTTGAGGTGCAGAAGACTTCTCAGGCTATGAAGCACTTCCTGCCGAAGCGCTCGAGCTCCGCTACAGGCCGCACCAAGCCGCCTGCTCGCAGCTCTCAGCCCCAGCCTGCACCGCCCTCCGCCGCCGCCGCCTCACAGCGCCGCCAGGCCCGGGATCAGAGACCGCGGTCTCGCTCCGCCGGACGCCGCCCCCCTCACCGCGGGCCCCGGCCGAGGATTGAGATCAAGCCCGAGGCCCCAAAGTCTTCCTAGCCACTCTAGGAAAACGACGGTGTTCAGATCCCGCTGCGGCCGGATTTCCACCAAAACTTCTCGCTCGTTCAGCCCCATGCGTTGTGACTGTACCAGTGTATTTTGCAGTGAAGCAGCCGGTGTCTCAGCCCGCTTGCCTGCACACAAAAGCTGTTTTTACGGCTACCCAGATAAATCCAATAAAGAGTGTATTTTCTGGTGTCCCGGCCTCGGCCGATGGTGTTATGAGTGTTGTAAGAATGCCCACGCCCCAGTGCCCATTCCCACACCCAGACACAGCCCGCCACGGTGCAGGGCTCGCACAAATAAAATCGACTCCGGTCGATTGTGCAAACACTGTAGTGAACGCGCCCATATCCCCATGCCCGCTTACACTACACGCTGCGTGTCCCTCGGTTTCTGTAAAAACGAAACCAACACACATTCAGTCGGCCCTAAACGACAGTGTTTTCAGTGTAGCAAATGTGCCCGTGGTCCCGCGCCCACATTTCCTCACAGACACGCCGAATCCCACGGGATTCGCCCCGCTCTCTCTCTCGGCGCTACCCGCCTCAGAGGAGATGAGCGCGGCCAGGCTGCCCGCTGTGATCAGCGCGCCCCCCGCCTCGAACGCCGTAAACACGGCGCTGTGTTCCCAGCACACGCGGGCTCTTGTGCCGCCGCTTTCCCGCGGCCAGAGCCCAGATTTCATTCTGCCCCTAGCTATTCACGCGGATGCGTGGTCAAGGCTTCCCGGGGTATCAGAGTGGGTGATGAACACTATAAAGAGAGGCTATTCGCTACAATTCGCTCGACGCCCTCGCCGCTACGCGGCGCGCGTCGAAACTACGGTGAAAAGCGAAGTATCTCATCTACTTCGAGCCGAGATAGCGAAACTACTGAGAAAGGGGGCTATAGAACCTTTATCTCAGGCTCAGAGCGAAGGGGGCTTATACAGCAGATATTTTCTGGTACCGAAGAAAGATGGTGGGCTCAGACCCATTCTAGATCTGAGGCTGCTGAACAGAGCGCTCGTGAAACGCCAGTTCAGGATGCTTACGACCAGGAAAATCCTCGCGCAAGTGCGCCAAGGAGACTGGTTCATGTCAATAGATCTGAAAGACGCGTATTTCCAAATACAAATAGCGTCCCATCACAGGCGATTCTTGAGATTCGCCTTCGAGGGCCAGGCATATCAATACACAGTCCTGCCATTCGGCCTGTCCCTAGCACCCCGTACGTTCACGAAGTGCATGGACGCGGCCCTCGCTCCCCTGAGACTTCGGGGCATGCGAGTTTTGAATTACTTGGACGATTGGCTGATTCTAGCTCGTTCACGAACGGAGCTCTTAGAACACAGGGCCACATTACTCGAGCACCTCGAGAAGCTGGGCCTTACAGTCAATTGGGCGAAAAGCTCACTGCTCCCCAGTCGGAGGATTTCCTTTCTGGGAACAGTGTTAGACTCGCTATCCATGACGGCACGCCTGTCACCAGAGCGCGGATTGAATATCCAGCACGTCGCGAAATCCTTCCGCCACGGCTCTATAGTCCCGCTCAGAAGGTTTCAGAAAATGCTGGGTCTTATGGCCTCAGCAGCCTCTGTACTCCAGTTGGGCCTGCTCCGCATGCGCCCACTGCAGCTATGGCTAAAAGCACGAGTTCCCCCCAGGGCATGGACCGCAGGTCTGTTTCGCCTCAGGGTCGACCATCAGTGCATTTCGGCTCTGAAACCATGGAAAGCGGCCGACTGGTATCAGTCGGGCGTGAGTCTGGGGATCCCCTCAAGTGTGAAGGTGGTGTCTACGGACGCCTCCACTTCGGGGTGGGGAGCGCTGCTCGAGGGCAGACCGCTGGCTGGCCTGTGGTCAGTGCGGGAGAAGCTCCTACACATAAACTGCTTGGAATTGATAGCAGTCGACAAAGCGCTAAGGCGCTTCTGTCCCCAGATAACAGGCCACCACGTATTGGTCCGGTCGGACAACATGTCAGTGGTGGCGTACATAAATCGCCAGGGCGGCGTCAGGTCCCGAAACCTTTACAGGCTGACGGAACGCCTCCTGGTCTGGGCTCAGCACAACCTGCTCTCGCTGAGGGCGGCGCATGTGCCTGGTCACCTAAATGTGGGACCAGACAGGCTGTCCAGAAACAACGTTCCAGCAGGAGAATGGTCTCTGCACCCGCAGACGATCCAGCTGCTGTGGGAAACGTTTGGCAGAGCGCAGGTGGACCTGTTCGCGTCCCAAGAAAACGCTCACTGCCCGAGATTCTTCTCGAAAAGCCGGGACGCGCTGGCCCATGTCTGGCCCCGCCGCCCCCTTTATGCTTTTCCCCCTGTCTCACTCCTGCCTCAGGTGTTGGAGCGAATCAGGAGGGAGGGATGCCCAGTGCTACTCATAGCTCCGCTCTGGACAAACCAGTCGTGGTTCCCTGTCCTGATGCAGCTGACCAGCGCTGCCCCATGGCCGTTACCGCTGAGGAGAGACCTCCTCTCTCAGGCGGAAGGCTCGATTTGGCATCCTCGCCCAGATCTGTGGTCCCTGCACGCATGGGCCATCAACGGGTACCCGCTGACCTCCCAGAGGGAGTGCTAAACACGATCGCGCAGGCTAGAGCCCCGTCTACCAGACGGCTCTACTCCTCGAAGTGGTCTGTGTTCTCTGCGTGGTGTCAAGCGCAGGGCTTTTCACCTGTAGACTGCGGGGTTACGGAAGTGCTTTCCTTCCTTCAGGAGCTACTGGATAAGGGCAGGTCCCCTTCCACGCTCAAAGTATACGTGGCGGCCATAGCAACGTTTGCAAAACCGGTGTCTGGCCAGTCACTAGGAAAGAGCGACTTAGTCGTGCGTTTCCTTAGAGGAGCTCGGAGGCTAAACCCTCCCAGGCCCCCTTCAGTCCCGACATGGGACCTTTCCACGGTCTTGGAGGCCATGAAAGGCGCCCCATTCGAGCCAATCCAGTCGTCAGACATGAAACACTTGTCTTTCAAGACGGCGTTTCTTATGGCTCTCGCTTCAGTGAAGCGCGTAGGGGACTTGCAAGCGCTCTCAGTAAGCGCGTCATGCATGGAGTTTGGACCTAACGACTCTAAGGTCATACTCAAACCAAAGCACGGTTACGTGCCAAAATCCCTCAACACACCGTTCAGGGCCCAGGTGATTTCCCTGTCTGCCCTTCCGGTTCTCAATGAGGAGAAGGACGCGAGTCTCCTTTGCCCTGTCAGGGCACTAAGGGCTTATGTGTCCCGCTCGTCTGGTTTCAGACAGACTGAGCAGCTTTTTGTTTCGTTTGGCGGCCGTACTAAGGGACTTGCCGCGTCGAAACAGAGCTTATCCAGATGGATAGTTGGTGCCATAGCGCTGGCTTACACTTCTAAGGGCCTTCAGTGCCCTTTGGGTGTTAGAGCGCACTCCACGAGAGGCATGGCCTCCTCGTGGGCATGGTCTAGCGGGGTTACCCTGCAAGATATTTGTATGGCCGCGGGCTGGGCCTCGCCGTCTACATTTATAAAATACTATAATCTGGAGGTCCCCGCCTTACAAGCTAAGCTTTTAGCGGTATAGAATTCAGTGCTATCTGCCCGCTGTGCGGCTCGGATACTGAGTTTGGCCTGCGTATCGCTCACTGACCGGTACAGCAGCTCATTTGAAAATTGACACACTTGTGGCCACCCAGTTCAGGCTGAATGTTCACCCTGACGGTTTGGTTATTGTCATATGATTGGCCCCTTTCGGAGGCTATTTACAGGGAATGATGCTTCTAGCCTCTCTTCCCTCACTCTCTGTGAGTTTATGGTGATTATGCACTATATGCGCCCCGGGCTTCGGCCCCTGGGTCTTTGGTGTTGGATCCCTACCAGCACGGCGTGTTGCATTGTGTTCCCCATAGCGTAAGATATTACGCAGTACGAGAGATACTCTCGTAAGAGAACGTACTCGGTTACTAACGTAACCTCGGTTCTCTCTAGAGAGGGAACGAGTACTGCGTATCTTGCCGTGCTTGGAATACGCTCTGGTTCGCTTCGGCGATAAAAACCGACGTAAGAGCAGCTATCGAGCCAAGATATAGGGCGAGACCACGCCCTTTCTGGCGGGACGTGACGATATGGGCGCGAAGGGCCCCCATTCGTCGTGACGTCACGCAGAGCCTCTCTCGATAGGCTGCTGCTATTGCCGCAGAGCAGCCAATAGGCGCGCGAGCTGTCTCGCCTAGGTCTGCTTGCTGCTGCAAAGCGTTTTACATTAGTAAAAAATTAAGGATAATTTTTGGCTTCAATATCTCGTGGAAAAGAGTTTCCCCATAGCGTAAGATATTACGCAGTACTCGTTCCCTCTCTAGAGAGAACCGAGGTTACGTTAGTAACCGAGTACGTTTTGAAGTGCTGACGTGTGACGTACTTGAAAGCATTTTACTATTCCTGCCAAACTTCCATGGTTACAGTTAGTGTTACTACATTAAATTCATGGTGAATACTGATTTGTGTGGACTTAAAGCCTATAACTAGTTAATTCATGGGACAATGTTTTTCCTCATCAGCGCCGTTTGATCTAATAGGTATTCACGGTTAATAACGGAGAAATTGGAATGCCTCTCACTAGATCTCACAGAGATTTTATTCCTTCTGTGGTGAATTCAAATGCTTTATTTACTGGATCACTTAGCGCAGTGTAGTAACCCTATAAAGATCGGCTTGCGCTGCACTGACATTGGTCCAAAATTGGTCCGTGAAGCACAAATAAGTAGCGCAGTATTGATAGTAATAGAGATCATCACTTATTTGACATTGAATCCATGATAAAAACTGCCCTGAATACAAAAGTCCTCAGATTCTCATACTGTCTTCAGATCAGTTACACATCTGCCTAATGAACAGTGGCTGTCTGTCACCATGCAGAGAGCTGAGCTCTAGAGGCCTTTAATAAGGTTAAGGAGGGGTGGTAACATATGTAGGATTCTGATGAGATTAGTCTGTGCGGTGTAAAACAGATGACAGCACAAACACTGTGCCTCATATCAAAAGAACTAGGTCTCTGTGTTGTGTAAGACTGCCTGAGATTAAAACTAACTACTGCAGACAGGGGCAATTAGAGAGAACTCATTTAAGAACTTCAAAATAGTTCATGTAGTTTTGTGTCCACTCTGGCTGTAAACTCACATCTGAAAATTGGGAACGGTTTACTGAGTGGTAAAGATATTGAGGGCGAGAAGAGGCAAGTGTGATCAATCTGCTGAATTACACATACACTGTTAAACGGGTAGGCAGATTGGTTCCCCTGTGACAGTCTAACATCTTCTGTCATGTGTGGAAGGATTGCGTAAAAGGTTATATAGGGCTGGCTCAGTCATCAAGCTAAATTCAGGGAATAAGTTCTCAGAAAAGGACGTTTCAGCCCGTATTACAGATATTTACATATACAATCACTCAGTCACTGAAAATGTTCCCCTTCACAGCAGCTCTCATATATCATCGCATCTGCACATATTCAGACTTGGAGCATGACCAACGACTGGTGTCACACCAGGTTTGACATTAGTGAATGCAACTTGCCAAATTTAAAGGGGTGATTCACTGCTGGAAAAATGTGTTTTCAGTCAAACTTGGCTGCCTATGTGGTAGAAAGGTGACTTTTGAAAATCAGTTCTACCAGTTGTCTTCCCTTTTGCCAAATAGGAACACTTCGACACCCATAATGCACTAGGCATGTTGCCGTCCAAGGCCACTCTCAATCTTCTTCTATTGGCTTGACCAAAGTAAAAACCTGAGTAAGAAATATTTCTCAGCAAACTTTTAGTCATAATGGTGTCGACTTGTATTGTTCCCGGGTGCAAGAATTTAAAAAGAAAGCGTTTAGCGAGAGTGGATTACTTTTGGTTTCCAGTGAAGGATCCAGTACAAAAAATATGTGAATATGGAGAAAACGCTGCGATGGACAAATCTGAAAAACCTCTGTATTTGTAGTCAACATTTGAAACGGGATGTCTACGAACACAGGGCAAACAATAATTAAAAAATGAATACATATTTAAATGAATACATTATTATCTAACTGTGTGATTTGTATATTTACACACCTCTGATAACAGATCACTCTAAATTGTAATGTAGACAAAAGCGTTATACAAATAAATGTGAATTGAATTACTGCCATGGTGTTTTAATGGTTTTTAGAAAATGGCCCAATGAGATCTTATTAAAATTCTCATAATTTACTCATCCTCATGTCTTTACAAACCTGTATGATCTTCTTTGGTCTGTTTAACACAAAAGGTGAATCTTTGAATATTAAAATATTCCTGGCCACTGGGGCTGTCAAGCTTTCAAAAATGATATTCTTCAAAAATGTTTGCTTCAAAGCAGCTTTACAGTGATAATAGAAATTACCGTAACAGATTGTTAAATAACAGAACTTACATTTTTGGGTGAAAATACAAACAATAACAAACACATTTTTATAAGTTCTTGGTAAAGTTTATTTTGCCAAAGAGTCAAAGTGTCAATGTTAAAAATATGAATCGCTGCCTTAGTTCAAGAAATGTATTATTAACAGCATTAAGAGCTGAAAAGTGCCCAGCATTTCCATTTAGTCAATATCACTAAATCTAATCCAGCACCACAGATACAATGTATGATTTTTTGACAAGCAAGCACCAAAGTTACCTTTATACTCTGAGCAAGCATACGAGAGCACTTTTGACTAAGCTTGTCTTGTTTCTAGGCGACAACAAAGCTGCAAAAAACAGATTGTGTTTGTATGAACATCCTCTCATATCAGCCCACGTTCCTCTCTCTGCTAATTTTATCAAAGCAAATATGCATGTGCTGTTTAAACCTAATTAACAGAGATTCATACATGGACAATAAAAACACACCTACTTGTTCTCCATGCATGGAAAAATTGGATTAATACTCCGCTATTCTTAAGAGCCACTGATCTGTAAAGCAACAATTATTGGTCCAGCAAATCACTAATTTAGCAATCCTTAATTATGACAGCAGCTAATCAAGACTCTATTGTATGAAGTTAGTGCTGATGCTACATGGTATGTTTACAGTGCAGGAAAGTTCAGCATGTGACAAAGCAACAATGTTGTGAGCTAGAAGTCTACAGACACTTGAATAGATACAGACTGCTGATGGATATATGTTCACACACCGCTCACCTAAACGCACACACGCCAAAGTCACGGCTGTCGCCGCCAATAATAAGGAGAGCTGAGACAGATCGGACTATGGTTCATTTGAAATCTGGGAATCTCATTAAAAGTGAGAGGAAAGGCTTTTGACAGCCTTCTGTGTGACATCTCACCCTCTCCTGCTCGTCCACGTGGGCTGCCCTGTCAGCCGTGTCACTTCCTGTTTGGAGAATGAGTCACTGAGATTCTATGTGATGGGAGTCAGGTTGACAGCTTGTTGTTAAATTTAAAAAGACGGCCATAAATTATTAAATCCCCAAGAATTTTTTTGTATAGTCCACCCACACACACACTGCAGTAGTGATGGAGGTACTAGTCAAGCTGAAATGCTTCCTAAATTATTCGGTTGAAGTGGAAAGAAAAAAAATCAATGGTGATCCGATATGACCAGATTCATTTGTGAACACACACGTCACTTCATATTCATATTCACCTCACAAACTCAAACAGCATTACAAAGACAAATGAATGGGTTCTAGTTTTAGAACACATAGATCTAATATAAATCAATAAAATGCATCATCTGCCGTTGTTTAATATTGATATTATCATATGAACACATATGAGCCATCGCAGTGTTATTTTAGTAGCCTATTATTGAAATACTCTTCTAGTTTTTTATATATACACATTTAGAATATATTTAGTTTCTATTTTTGCATTTTCCATTCTCATTTTAATTTCCATTTCTTAATTTTTTTTTATTGGTTACTATTTTGTAGATTTATTTCAGCTGTAATTTAGTAGGACTGGCAACTAGCATATTTTTTTTTTTTTTTCACGGTAAGCTTTCAAATTTCAGATAAATGCAGTTCTTTTGATTTTTCTATAAAAAAAACGTATATTTCATCAAAAAAACTATTTTTAACATTAATAATATTAATAAATGTTTCTTGAGCAGCAAATCAGCATAAGCATTATTTCTGAAGGATCATGCGACACTGAAGGCTTGAGTAATGATGGTGAAAATGTCTTTACCATCACAGGAATAAATTATTCATTTTAAATTGTAAAAATATTTCACAATATTACTGTTTTTGCTGTATTTTGGATCAAATAAATGCAGCCTTGGTGAGCAGAAGAGACTTCTTTTAAAACATCCTATTGATCTAAAACTTTTGAACGGTAGTGTAAATCTGACACCAACAGCAGCAGGCAAAACCGTGTTTGAGAATAAGATAGAGACGGCATTAAAAAGTGAGCCAGAGAGAGTCAGAGACAGCAACATCTTTCTCACCTCTGTCACGAAAGCATTTGAAAGTGCCAATCACTTGAGTCACGTGGCATAAAATAAAGAACCACGGGGCAGACGAGGCCTCGCCTGGACTCTGTGGGGGGTTGATATATCGCAACAGTTTCGTTTCTATTATCCAAACTGAACAGTCACTTAACAGCAGCCGGGTTCAGGTCCTCAGCCTCATTTTGCTTAAGAGGGAACCGAATGAAGCAGGTCTGAAGCTTGTATTCCACAGTCGTAATTGGCCTGTGCACAAGAACACTGCGCATCGGCACAGGAGGGGGTCTGGTCTCGCTGTCTGCTCTGACAGTACAACTCATTTCTGAATTATTGCTGGCTTTTTAAAGAGAGAACAGAACAGAAGCAAAATAAAGCATGAAAAAAATGTTGCAATGCATGCGTACATTTTATCAAATGTCTCTTTAGAACCAGTCTGATGTCTATTCCCCAAGCATAATTAAAATAGCCCTAATGAGGCTGAGGATTATTTCTGTGAGTTTATATCTTAAGTCGCAAATATCTTTTAAATTGCTTTATTCTCTGGCAGGAAATTAAAGATGAAATACTCCGCTTCAGAGGTCAAAAGGGGCCACATTTAACAGAAGTAAAATGCGGCCATAGTTTCGGCCTTTTACATCTGTTGTGGTTTTGATTAAATATGTATCTATTCCCTGTGAACACCAACATAGTTTCAAAAACAAATCGGTGAACAAAAAAAGGCTTTTTGTGAAGCTGAATTTTTATTTTTTGTCTACCCACCTAAACTCCAGTAGAAATGGAGGTTCTAGCAGAGCTGAAATGCATTTGGAGTGGAAAGAGGAAAATCAATGGTATATGTGACCCTGGGTCACAAAACCAGTCACAAGTACTACAGGTACATTTGTGGCAATAGGGGTCAAAATTATCGCTTTTTCTTTTATGCCAAAAAAACATGAAGATATTTTGTAAATGTCCTACCGTAAATAGATAAAACCTTTATTTTTGTGAGTGAATGCAGCACAATCGCAAATATAAATGGACATCTTTAAAGGCGATTGTCTCAATGTTTCGATTTTTTTGCACCCTCAGATTCCAGATTTTCTAATAGTTGTATCTCAGCCAAATATTGTCCTGACCTACTAAACCATACATCGAATCAAAAAATGTACACAAGTGACTGGTTTTGTGGTCCAGGGTCACATATATGTATATATTTTAAATACCAGTGTGTTTAAAAAAAAAAATAGAATGTAAATTAAAAAACTGAATAGAAGTGTTAAATTCTTAATTTAAAATATATATATATATTGTATTTATCCCAATTTTTGAACAGGAGTGTACATTCAAAAATAGGCATGTTAGGGGCCACAAAATAAAGCAATAAGGGGTCAAATGATGTGGGTAAGCTGTTGAGTAAAGCGTAAATAAATGAACACATAACACAACATAACAAAATATACTCGATTATACAGATGCTAAAATAGTACAAAGTGTGCATATAGAGTTCTTGGCAACAGCTACGAGTCTAGAGAAGGTGGGTGCTGATGTGGGCAGTGTAAACTTATTCTAAGGAATGGTGGCCTTTCGGATACACAGCGGGGGCGGAAACAAATGAGAGAGTGACGCTTGCATGACATTTTAGCACAGCGAGTCAATCAACTAGTATGAGGATCTAATACAAAAATACAACTTTTATTACTTTGCATGCCTGTCAAAAGAACAATAGCATCCTTTCAGAGAGAGACTGAATGTAGTGTTATTTTTCATGGTGGACTGCAACGACATTAGAGACTATGATAAGGTAATGATATTTTGAATCGAAAAATGGTATTGTAAGACAGCTCTTTCATGAGTTAATTAAATGAGAAAGCAAAATGAGAAATCAAATATGGTGTTCTTGAGTGAAACGGTAGGCTAGATTAAGAATGACGTTGTTATCGACAAACATAAAACATACACAAACACACTGTTTGTTAGCGAGGTACGTGTTCAGCTTGGATGGATGAAACCTGTCATTCCTTTATCAACACCTTCGCATGAACAAACACAAGACATTGAACAAATAGCTCACATCTGAAGTATAAAAAACATATTCTCTCTCGGATCTATTGACAACCAAGGTAAAAGTGAACCAGGGTTGTACAAAACAAAAACAAATAAATCAAAAGTGAAATGCCTATAAAGATATACCATACATCTAAAACTTTGGGCTCAGTCATTTTTTTATGCATTAATTTGATAAAAGTGACAGCAAAGACATTTATAATGCTACTAAAGATTTTAATTTTAAATAAATGCTATTACTTTGAACTTTCTAAGAAATGTTTAGTCATGTGTGCCGGAACACTGTTCTGGATTGTTCCAGCTCAATTCAACCCCTAGTTATGATATGAGTGTTTCCCACCGTCTACATGGACTCAGAGGGAATCAGAGATAATTAGCATTAGATTGTATTTTCTTCAGCACTGTACATGCGACTTGTGCTGACTTTTATTGCTATCCTTTGGGTTTTCTATTTATCTCTGCCTCTCTCCTGCATTTAATGAGAATGACCATATTTTGATTCACACACTGTAGTGAATATAAAATTCAAAGTATACACTCATTTCAAATGGGGGGATGCATGGAGCATTTCAAAATAATTCAAATGCAAGTTGACATCTTCCCTTCAGCACTTTTAACACTAGTATGAATTACAAAATGACAGATTTGTATGCTACGCTATGTGCGCTGGGTTTACATTACATATGGGATTGGTTTTAAAGCAAAACAGAACTTAGATATTAAAAAACAACCAGTGTAAATTGGTCTCAAGGCTCAGGTTTTGCAGTTTGAGATGCTTGTGACATGAAAAGAGGATACAGAATTATAACAAAACAGAGAAAGAAAAATGTTGTGGCCTGAGGTGAAATACAAGGTGAGAACTGACGGGTGGTAAACAAAGACTGAAAGATACATGTTCTTGCATTCTCATCCTCATTTCTTCCATTGAAACAAGAAGAGAGGCAGAAACTGCCAGTTGTACCCTAAAAAAGTGACTGTGTGATATATTGTGACTGTGCTGGAGGAATTTTAATTACCCGCTGTAACCTTTATGTCCCTAAGATATATCTAATCCAGCCTTGAACAAAGCTTCATTTGGCATTCTCTTGTTAGAGTAAATGAAAAAGATGGTTCATTTGAATATGGCGTTTGGAGAGGGTGGAAATGAGAAAGAAAGAGATATAAGTGTAGAGAAACTTTTGAAGTAGCAAAGCTTTCCCCGCCTGAGGGCAGCTTGCATGTTGCCCCTCCTGAGCAGGGGTTAGTGTGAGTGACTTTGAAGATCACAGCGATGCCACAACAGTCAGTGTGTGCCTCACCAGTTACAATGGAAGAGAAGAGCACTATCTCTCTCTTCTTCTTTCGTCTCTTTTATTCCGTCCCTACCATCAGGCTCACTCTCTGCATTGCTTGCAGGTTCCCTTGCCCTCGACAGGGCAGGACTGTCAGCTACAGTCTCTCTCATAACTTCTTTCTTGCCTCAAGAGAGCCACACGGCCTGCTCAATACTTCAGCTCAGGCAAACCCTTGGGACAGCAGAGGTTCAGTTCAGTGCCTTACAGAAAATCTGTACATTCTGCCATTATTTAATCACTCTCATGCTGTTTTGATCACATATTATTGTTTTTTTTTCTTCTGTTAAAAGGTGAATTTAAGAATATCCAGACCAACCATTTGGTTGAATATAATGAAAATGATTGAGGACTGAGGCTGTTATGCTAAAAGATGGCAAAAATACACTATAGAAGTGATCGATATACCTCTGCACTCTATTTCAAGGCTCTTGAAGTTGCAAGATTTATGCAAGGAACAGACCAAACTTTTTAGCCTTTACTGAAAATCCACCCTAACTCTCCTTTGAGCAACCATGTTTATAAGTGAAGTAGCAATGTCCGATTCATAAACGAACCAGTCAGAGCTGCATTACCCAAAGCCAAGGCAGATTGCAGGGACCATTGATGCCAAAGATTTCTACTTAATCTAACAATGCTTTTGAGAAATGCAGTGCAATGATTCGTTTACATATTACACTGATGCCGTTTAAGAGTTTAATTCACTGACTCAGTGATCTGGATGTTCACCTAAAGGGCTATTTCATGCACAATAAATACATAAATAATACAATTCTGTCATCATTTACTCACCCTCATATAGTGAGCAGTGCACAACAAAGAAATTTAGGAAAAAGTTGGTAGCCAAACCTTTATTTTTTTTATAACCACTGACATCCCTTGTATACACACAAAAATACACTTTTAAAAATATCTTCTATTTTCCACAAAAGAAAGTAAGTCATACAGGTTTGGAACAACATGAGTAAATGATGACAGGATTTCCAGATGAACTATCAGTAAATTTAACAACTTAACAACATAATTTCTAATATTGAATAGGCCTCATTATTTTGGATGGATAAAGTGCAAATTAAGAAGTGCCTATTCTTTGCTTCTTTTTTATTAGACCACAATTACTACAGGAAGTGTTTGGATGATTGCAGGAGAGCTGCATGTGATAAAAAGGCAGAAGGCAGAATACATTCATGTTTGTCAAGGGATTCCACATCTCCAAGCTCCAATCCCCTGGCGTGTCTCCTAGAGCTTTATGATTCAATACACTGATCGCATGTCAGTATTCCTAAAAGAAATCCCTGTGCAGTAGAACTGGTTCCTCAAGGGTAAACACATTATTTTTTATCTATCATTGGGCCTGAGGCTGACCTGTCCAAAAGAACATCGTTTCATGAACGGCTCTATCTTGGATAAGTCCTCAGTGGTAGTGCCCAGAAGTGGGCTTGCTTTAAGCAGTGGCGCTGGATTTTAGACACAGTGTATGTGGGTCTCAGGTGGGGACGGTTGACAGTGACCGGTCACGGCATGCTGCATGGCACCATTAAGAGAAGCCATCACACAACAGCACGATGGGAATTATTTATGGCCCAGAGGACGATGGCAAAAACTGGAGCTTGCCCTCTGGGTGCGGTGTGACAGCCTGCTAAATCACCATGTTACTGCAGTCTCTAACGCTAGAGTTAGCGACACACCATCCACGGTAGAGTGAATTACCACCCTGTAGAGAAAATACCATGATGAATACATTCATTAGAATGCTGTATTCCTGATAAAACCCTTGAGGCCATGCATAGACCTCTCGCAAATAACTGGAAATGGTCCACATTTCAGTCGAGCCTGTCAATGCGAAAAGATCACTCGGTTAAAAAAAGAAAAAAATCACCATGAGACTGTATTAACTTGTTTGTTCAATTTCCACAAACCACATAAGTTCTTCAGCCACATATCAGCGTTTGTGATGGTGAAATGGTAGAGCTCTGTGTTATTTATATGCCAGCATTCAGGTGTGGAACATTATCCTTCATGGGGGGGCACTCAATTTTGCAGCCTTCCATCTGCTGACAGTGTAAAGTGGGAAATGGCAAGGATATTTGCCTAATATAACTGCACTAATATTTACTGTACATGCAATTTTTCATCTGTGTGGCTCTTCTGCTCAATCGCACATTATCCCATGTCAAGAAAAGCCACACATGGTGGGCAGGCTCTTATTTACGAGTATTTGTGTTAATAATGTGCATAAGACATGTGACATTAGAGAGGTCCCTCTCCACTAGAGTAGCTCTCTGTGAATGATTAATCTCTCCTTTAGATGGGCTATTTATTGCTGCTACATTCCAGCTAGCAGCTATGCGACCAGTAATTAATTCCGGTTCCTGCAAGCATCCTGGTTCTTTGATAAGTTAGCAAGATTGAGTTATGTGGAGTCATCTGATATGTCAACAATATCCAGGCTATATTTTTCAACTCGCAGATATGTGACAGCTCTTAAAATACTCAACCTCACTCAGGAGTATCCTCTGAATATTCAGCTGTTCCTGAAACAAATCAGCAAAAAATAATTAAGGGGTTCAATCAAGCAAATAATTACATTGATTGATTCATATGGGAGCACACTGACACTTCAGACTCATGGAAGAAATAAAAGGATGCTTGGGAACAAGCTAATGAAAAGACAAGGTGCTCAGCCAAAAAGGAAGAAAAAAAACTGTCCACACATGGAGAGGCCACGTTTAATGGCTCCTAACCCCTGGCGGGAATCTAAACTAAGCCAAAACTCAGTCTCAGCATTTTGTGGAGAGGATTAATTCTATCGTAATTAAAGGTTTTGTTGTGGCTTCTCTTAAGCAGTAGTGGCAGCACTTTCTCTTCCTGAGTGAGATGAATTAGCCTGAGGCTCAGATGTTTAGTCTCAGACTCTACAACCCTTAGCTGTGACCTACTGTACCATTGAAAAGCCCAGTGTGGTACAAAGAAATCGCTTTAAAAAATCTAAAAACATATGTAAGTTAAGTTTCAGCCTTATTGTAATATGGTTCTTTAATACAATCCTAAGCATTCTGAATCTCTAGATTTCAACTGACTAAAAATAGGGCAGATGCCAATTTATAAATATACACAGATATAAGTACAAATAAACTGTTGCAGAGGAGTTTTACATTATCCTGAAGGGGTTTCTTTTCCAATAACGACCAGCAAGAACAATGGGCAAAGTGCAGTAAATACAGATGATAAAAAAATCAATCACAAAAATATTTCACATCAGAATGCTGCGAATGACCAGTAAGAATAAAATATTGCAAAATTTCTCTTTAAAATAAATACAGACCTGTGCAAGTTATAGGCAATCAGACAAATCTGAACATAATGAATATAACTGTATTGTAGCTAGGTACAGCATCAAATTTTATTTTAAGATGTTATATCTTTTGCTTTAATGTGTCAGTAAGAATTAAGTCAATAGGAACAATGTACAGATTTCCAAACAAGCCTACAACACTGAAAAGTACTGTATACATGCACATCATATAATATAATATGTATTCGTATATGCACTGTGTAGCCAGTGCTCTTTACACCTGTTCACAAATAGAATTGCAATACAAATGCAATTGTCTAGAAATTATAGTGCCGTTAAAAACTGTAAAACAATTTCATTACTTTGACCCACAGTCAGCTCTGAATTACTCCTTCCATTTGTTGTCACAGTGCTTTGGTTATACCGCAGTCCAAGAGGTTTAACTGTGGATTAAAGGAGCCTAAAGAGATATTGTAGCTAATTAATGTGACACAGGGGACTTGATTTCCTTTTGCAAGTTAACTCTGTCACAGCACCAGAGCACCAGTCAATAAAGTAGCTCCATTTGTAAAGTCTGTTTTCCAATGCTGTAACACCTTTCTGACTTGTTACTAGATGGTAAAAGACTTGCTTTGAAAGATAAATTAGGTTTGCATCATCTGTAGAATCATCAGGATAGCCAGAGTGGAAAATTGAGTAAAGAGACTTATGGATGCATGAAATTATATCCAAACACTCAAGCGTTTGACAGACATGAACACGAGTCTCCTTGTCATTACGTTATAATTAGGCTGCATACTGATCAGGAGTCATACCATCACTTTTAATCAAATCATATTTGACCAGTAAAGTCAATTTTTTGTTACTATGTGAATGCACAAGTCATAAGGAAAAACGGCTAATGAATTTGTGTAAATCTGCCATCAAAAAAAGAGGCAAATGTCAGGCAAGAAATGGAGCAAGCATCTGTCTTCAACCAAGAAAATGTCATGTCCTGTTAATCTTATCTGAATGCCTGCCCACTGATGTGTATTTCATTGCACACATCCAGTGCATCCAGTCTGACTTTTGCTTGATTTCACAATGACATACACAGACACACATAAAGCAGTGTGATCTGAGAAAATGCTTCCACTATAGATATCTAAAGAAAGCAGTACAAATACAACAGAATGTCAATGAACCAACTCATGCCTTTATATAGACAAACACAGGACGTTCATGTCAACAGAACTCTTAAACTCTTATTGTAAACAAAAACACATCTTCCCTCAACAAAAATACAAGATAAAAGCTTATCAGTGTCAGATTGAGCAAAGTATCGTGAACCCCATGCTGACACAGGTAGGAAAAATATTCTAGCATCTCCAAATCTGCAGGCTACCACCTTATGTCTCTGTACGTCAGAGACACGCACACACACACACACACACACACACACAGCCACATATGGGCAGCAGTGACGCCACATTAGCTCAGCTTCAAGATACACTACAGGAACAGAAATATTCACAGAGGAGAAAAAGGTGGGGGATGAGAGTGGAGCTGATGAGTGAAAGGAGAAGAAAGAGGGCATGTTTGATTAACACACACTTGTTTTGACAATCATTAAAGTAATGACAAAAATTGACATTTATACAATAGAGTGTGCTCTGATGTGCTCATAAATGCCCCATCATTGTCATCAACATCATTATCATGAATAATGACATTCATTTTTGGGTGAACTATCCATTTAATTTCATTTGCTGTCATTAAGCTGTTTGATTTATATATCAAAATTATATCAATTACATTCATCATGGTCTCTAGATATTATACTGCAAGTATATGGCAGTTGAGTAAAAATTCACAATAAAATCATCAGATTTTCACATATCTCAGCATCCCTGCATATGCATTATTTCATTACTGTAATGTTAAAACAGACAGACTACAAATAAACTACTATGAATTACAAAATAAAACAGTAAAAATGAAAATCATCATTTTAAATGCTACAACTTAATTTAGGCATCACAACATATTATAATGTGCAACATGAAAATGGATGTTACTTAATTTTGAAATTTGCACATATAACAATGCATTATTGACATTTTAAATAGTAACTTTAAGTGAGCATTAATGACAGCAACCTAAATAGGATAAATAAGCATGTACAATTAAATATACAATATCGGCCGATATCAACAACAACAGCAAAAATCCAATAATGGCTGATAACAATCATGTAAATAGCCTACCTACAAAACAATGTGCAACAAAAACTGTATTCGATAACAACAGGGGTTTCCAATGATATTCCAAATAACTGAGAGTGACAGAGAGAAAGAGGGCAAGAGGGAGAGAAACAGAGCACACATTCAGTCAACGGTGAGATGTACAGTTCCACTGAGTGCACTGCAGACTAGGGATCCTTACGATTAATTGACGATCGATTAAGCAAGGTCATGCTCGTGCTGCCTTAACCGCAAAGCACGTAACGCCAGCAGACACAAGGACAAATTAAGCGGGTGCGCATGGAGTTATGTTTGGGACAATTTTACGTTAAAAGGCTATACACCTTCATGAATAAAAGTGAGTGTGCATTCGCAGCCTGTTATTTTGTGTAAATGTAAGTTGTAATATTGTGTTTATTTTGTGTAGGCCTATATACACACATCTGATTTATTTTGTAGGATGCATTTTTGGTTAAGAATTAACATGGTATAAAGCGGTGATCATCTTCGGCGTGTGCAGCTCAAACTGCAATGCATGACTATTGACTAATAATAGCTATGATTGGGACTGTCATATTACATAACATAAAGAAAATAATATTGAAATAAAACGTTTCAGCATGTTGCTCCAGGAAGACAACATCCATTAGACATTTTGACTTGCATGTAACTAGTTCAAGTTCACACGTAATTTTGTGCATCATTTGTAATAAAATGCTTATTTTGCATATATCTGATTAATCTTATATGATGCATTTCGTTAAAGGGCACCTATTACGGCATTTAAAGTGTTTCTAATATTGTTCTGGGAGTCCCCAACAACAGTTTTATCAGCATGCAATGATAAAAACACTTTTGTTGTCTTATAATATGCATTTATTTTTACCTGATTTGCTCACCGACTCACTAATGATTCGTTCAATGACTCATTTTTCCAAATCCCTCCTTTACGTGACGCTAATCTGCGGTGATTGGTCAGATGACCCAGTCAGTTATTGTTTGCCTTAGCCCAACGCATAAACATATTGATAAAGAACTGCAGTACTACAAGGTATTGCTCTATTCTTTTATGACAACTCCAATGACAACGACAAACATTTCACATATTTCAAAAAATTTGACATTGGAGACATAGAAGCTGCGCTGAGCGTAACTTACACAACAAACACACATACTTATTGAGCATGCTACAAAACACATAAAAGCAACAATTATTAATAGTACTTACAGGTTGTGATTCGGAGGAGGAAGCTGATCCAAATAAACTTGGTACTGAACCTTCTTTCAGTATCAACCGGCTCGCAAATCCACACTTGAAAGCATTTATGTTTGTAAAGCGATCGTCATTAAAATGCAGCGAACACAGCTCAAGGTTCGGCTATACTTGTGTGGTAGAGTTGTAAATATAAACTCTAGCCACTGATTCTTCACATGCTCCTCCTTGGGCAGATGAAAAAAGTTCGCTTTTGCGTCGCACTTCAGAACACAGCGTCTTGTCGCCATGATGTTTTCAAGTTTTCCCTGGCGTCTAGAAGCGCAATAAGTGGGCGTATCTAATTCAAATAGCTTGTCAAGTTGACGTCATCTAGAAAGAGAAAAAGCATTGTTCGTCTATCGATTCAAATCAGCGACTCAGAGTCGACTCTTACTTTTGAGAGACAATAACTTTGTATACGGTGAACTTTCATATTTAAAGGGTACCTATCATGGAATTTTGAAAATTGCCCTTCATGTAGTGTGTAACATAGATCTAAGTGAACGAAAATTTTAAATATGAAAGTTCACCGTATACAAAGTTATTGTCTCTCAAAAGTAAGAGTCGACTCTGAGTCGCTGATATGAATCGATAGACGAACGATGCATTTTCTCTAACTTTCGTACGTCACTTGTACAAATTATTTGAATAAGACACGCCCACTCATTGCGCGCGCCAGACACCAGTGAAAACTGTCGACGAGCTGTTCTGAAGTGCGAATCAAAAGCGAACTTTTTTTTTCACTGCCCAGAGACGAGCATGTGAAGAATCTGGCTAGAGTTTATATTTACAACTATACCACACAAGTATAGCCACCTTGAGCTGTGTTCGCGTCATTTTAATGAGGATTCCTTTACAAACATAAATGCTTTCAAGTCGCATTCGCGAGTCGGTTGATACTGAAGGAACGTTTAGTACCAAGTTTATTTGGATCGGCTTCCTCCTCCGAATCACAACCTGTAAGTACTGTTAATAATTGTTGCTTTTAATGGGTTTTGTAGCATGCTCAATGTGTGTGTGTGTGTGTGTGTGTGTGTGTGTCAGGGGGTTTGTTGTATATAGGGTGGCCATACGTCCGGATTTTGGCCGGACAGTCCGGATTTTAAGCCCCCTGTCCGGCGTCCGGCGCAGCCTCAAGCCGGACACTCATTTGTCCTCCTTTTTGGAGTTGCGCTGAATTTTTGAAAAAAATTTACTTTTTTTTTTTATTTTTTAAATTAACTTAAAATCCCGCATAATGATAGCGGCTCTCTGATGCCCATAAATTAGTTCAAATCTCTTGGAATCTAGAGCCGCGCATGCGAGACAGAACATAGCCTACTCTAGTCTAGTGCTCCAAACCGTGCAGCGCGCGGCAGAGAGCTATAGTTGCGTGCCCTCAGCGCCAACCCAACACATAGACCAGGTCCAGAACCAAGGTCTCTCGCTCTCTCCCTTTCTACCGTGCTTACGTGCGCGCGCGCTATGTTTGTTATCCGCGCAGTATGTTCTGTCTCGCACCGCCGCGCATTATAGATTCCGGGAGATTTGAACTAATTCGCGGGCATCAGGGAGACGCTATCAATATGCGGGAGACTCCCGGAACTTCCGGGAGACTTGGGATGTCTGTGTGTGTGTGTCAGTACGCTTTCGCAGCTTAGGTCAAGCTGTGTGTGTGTGTGTGTGTGTGTGTGTGTGTGTGTGTGTGTGTGTGTGTGTGTTTTGTTGTTGTTGTGTGTGTGTGTGTGTGTGTGTGTGTGTGTGTGTGTGTGTTGTGTGTGTGTGTGTGTTTTGAAATATGTAAAATGTTTGTCGTTGTTATTGGAGTTGTCATAAAGAATAGAGCGTATTGTAGTACTGCAGTGCTTTATCAATATGTTTAAGCTTTGGGTTAAGGCGAAAAATAACTGACTGGGTCGTCTGACCAATCACGGCAGATTAGCGTCACGCAAAGGCGGGGTTTGAAAAATGAGTCGTCAAACGAATCATTAGGGAGTCGGTGAGCAAATCAGGTAAAAATAAATGCATATTATAAGACAACAAAAGTGTTTTTTGTCATTGCATGCATGTAAAACTGTTGTTGGGGACTCCCAGAACAATATTAGGAACATTTTAAATGCCATAATAGGTACCCTTTAAAACTTTGCAGGATGTTTTCGTTCACTTAGATCTATGTTACACACTACATGAAAGGTAATTTTCAAAATTCCATGATAGGTGCCCTTTAAGTTAAACCCTCTAGCAAAGGGCTTCAAATTGCCGGTGTTTATTCAGGGCTTCAGCTTGCGCAGCTCAAACAGCATGTACAACTGATAATAACTATGATTAGGACTGTCATATTACATTACATTATAATGAGAACACTATTGTAATAAATCATTGTGAATTCACTGGCTTTAGTTGCAGTGTTTCAGGAAGAGCACATTCACAACAGGAGTTACACAATCTGACTAGGCTTTTTTTTTTATATCGCCATTGGCCAACACGTTTTTCTGTTTGTATGATTTGTTGGAAGCGGGACATTTATTTTGAGAGCGCACCAGACTTATATTTTGATGATGTGAGAACGGCAGCGTCTGAGCAGAGCACAGCGCTCCCGTTCTCCGTCTTCATTAGGTATGGCCTCTGTTTAACAGTTGTGTCTGATATGTAATTAGAAATTTTGTTTGCTCTTATATTATTAGTAACAGGAAGTCAAACACTATTATTCTTTCTCATTTACCATCGGCATAGTGCTGCATGATTAATCATATCGCAATCGTGATGTCAAGCCTATGCGATTATATGACGCAAAATGCAATTTTATATGAAATAAACAAATTAGGGCTGTTAAAGCAATTAACGCAGCATCTGTTATTATGTCGAGTATCTTCATAACATAAGAGCAGTCTTATGATGGACGTAAAGAGTTGTGAGAGAATGAGACGCGTGTGAGATCCACGTCTTTTTCAGCAGAAGCTGAAGAAGTTAATCATAGAACAATCACTCACTGCTCTTGACTAAAGAACTTTTGTAGCTTTAATAAGGATTAGTCTATTTAATTTATAATTTATGCAGCACAGACTGTTTGATAACTTTATTCAATTTCTGTATATGTCCTACCTGTTAGACAGGAAAGGCACGGGTAAATATGATATTTATTATGGGTTTTTCTGAAGATTGTTTGAATTAGTATAGACTGTACCAACCATTCAACTCTGAAACATTATAAATACTAAGGCTATACAAATAAAAAAGAAACTAGACTAAGTAATGTGTTGACAACAACTAGTTATACTAGTATAATTGCTCTGATTGGGTGAATTTCTCGGGAGATTTTTACATAATACTTTAGGGCTATTTTTAACAGGTCATCTTAAAAGTGCAATGCTTTTAGCGAGACAAAAGCACACACATATTTGGGAGAAATATATATTTTTATAGAAACATCTATAGAAATATTTTCCATTATAATTTTTTTTAATTATTATTAATTCTATTTATAATATTTAATTCAATTATTAAATTAAAAGCCTTATATTTTTTGAAGCCAAATAAATGTTTAAAAGAAATTGATAGCTTTCAATTGTAATGACGGAATCACTGTAATGTCGGATGGCTATAATTTATGTTTAAAATGGGGGGGGGGGGGGTAATTTTTATCCAGACATCAATGGATTATTGATTTATTGATCATTATAGGTGTTATCAATCATTTAGTTGTTGTTGCTAGTTTGAGTTGAGAAATACACACTTCAGAATTATCACTAATCTGTGTGTGCATTTTGGTTTAGAACCAAGCAAGTTGACTCATTAAACCATTTGTTTATTATATCATTATCGCAATTGCAATATTGACCTCAATAATCGCAATATGAAATTTTCCTCAAATCGTGTAGCCCTACATCCGCATTCAGTAAATATGCATTTATATAATTTAGACAAATCTTTGAATATCTAATAAACATTTAATTTCACAAACCTTGCGGATTTAGTCGAATCCAGCTGTCAGATATTCTGAAGTGCGCATTTTTAGCCTGTGTGAACGCGTTACTCTGTGCGTGATGGTCAGTCCGTGTGAATTTCATGTGGACAGAAGAGTCCAGCTTCACTTGAGACGCATGATCAACAAACTATAAACCCTTGATTTCAATCTGTGCTGCGCTATATTATATATATCGGCTTTAAACCGACCACCCTGCTCTCTAAGATATCAGCATCAGCAATACAAAATATAAAAAAAACAATATCGGTCAACCTCTATTCATATTTCATGCATCATGAACAGTAAGCTTGCTGTGCCTGTTACAGTTTTTGCTCTGCAGCCACACCTATTTATTAACATTTCCACAGAAATTACATTTAGGGAAATTACCGGCAACCGGCCAATTCCGATTTATTGCCGTCGACCGGTACATCTCTAATTATGCAAATCAGGTAACAGAGCAAATGCACATAAAAATCAGTACTGGACACAATTTGCACAGCAAAATTCCTTGTTTTGCACTGAAATACCTTGCTTAAAATTTAATCTGGCCTTCAAACCAGCCACGCAGCTGCCCTGAACATGCAAAAGCATCTAAGGACCATTCAGCCCCCTCCTGCGTAAATGCCCTGAGCTCAAACCCACTTTCAACATACGCCAATCACAAACAAACAATCCCATCATTCCAGTAGCTTCAGCCAATCTGACTCTGTTCCTGGCTTATTGTACAGCCTCACCGTCTCCTGCAGTGCAGATGTGTGCTCCGTCAGTTTAAGCCCAAGATAAGGGAGGATTTACTAGCAGATAAAGAGTGATTGACGCAGCTCATGCAAGGTCAGCTCACCAAAATGAGGACTCCCAGAGGAAATGTGGGTATTCGGTCTACCGCAAAGGGCCTGTGTGTTTATGTCTGTGAACCTGTCTATGAAATCCAGTTGATTGTGTGGGTGAGATGTTCCAGCAATCTCTATGTGAGCAATTATGCATACTTTTAACTATTATGTTCTCCACTGGAGATAAGAACCTTCATTTCACTTATTACTCAACACAGAAATCGGCATATGCAATATAAAAAAAAGTGGAACACAAAATAACTGGCTCTATAAGAGCTAATTACTAATTTAATTAGCAATTTTTTTAAATCTATGAATTGCATCTATCTATTCATCTATCGATCTGGCCTAACAAATCTGCAAACTTCAGGGTTTATAAACTTTCCAAAACTTTTTAAACCAAAATGTTGCATACAAACTTTGATTTTTACAGTTAAAGTTACATTTCTTTTAATTCAATTAATTTGAATTCTACTTAATCCATTTTAAGGTTACCATAGACTTAGCAGGGTGAGAAAGAAGTTTGCACAAAAAAAGTGAAAGAAGATAGAGAAGAAACAGGTAAACTCATAAAGCCAAAGTCTTCTGTTTACAAAGCCAGTCTCATGAGGTTCCACATATTGGGCTCGGTAAAGTATTTGTGAAAGACACCAAAGGCTATTGGCTTAGTCACAAAGGTCTCTTCTCCTAAAGAGCGTCCTTTGAAACTTCACAGGTGACATGTAGCCAAGCAGGCAGCTCTAAATGACTGATATTCCCAATAGTGAGTCGCTTGGCTTTGAAAGATGCATAAACAAAATAATAAAAAAAACTGATCAGCACCCTGGAGATTTGAGCAGAGCTTCAATGGCAAACTGGTCTTCAGAAACAAGCTCAGTCTAGAAAGCCTCAGGACTGTGGATAAACCGACTGAAGAGAGTGTGATCTCTTCTTACCCTCTCTCAAGTAAGATGGCTATAATTTACATTTGAAATTAATTACCCAGATGTGAGGACGTGATTGACGTGGCGGCAGGTTCCTGGTGTCCGAGGCAGCGTGGAGAGGAGGCGTTCTCCAGAAGCCAGGAGCAGCTAGTGGAGCGGAAAGGAGAGGAGAAGAAGACCTGGAAATTTGCGTATCCAGAGACCTAAAGGAAGAAGAGGATCATATCGTCACCCTATTGCCGGAGAGAAGATGCGATAAGAGACTAAACCGAACAGAAAATCAAACAGCTGCTCATTGCTTCCCATGAAACTCTTAAATCTGGGCTGCATTCCAAGGCAATGTCTCACAAATGAAACTCAGCCCAGGATACCAAGCTTTCCCGTTTCAGAGTTTGACATGATGCTGCTGACCAGGCCTCCTAGTTGTGCTAATCTGGCTAATGGCTAAGCAGTGGAGACTGTCTTATCAGGGGACAACATGCTTTGTTCACGCAATCCAAACAGCCATCCGAGCTCACACATGGCTGATGGTGGGAAAGCTAGGCAGACGGTGAGCGAATGCCAATGAGCATTTCCGGCCAAGATGAGATTTCATTACTTCCTGGACGTGCTCTCGAGCCACAAACAGCTGTAGGCTGGGCCCGAGGTCTGCCACCTGTGCCGACTTCCTCTGTAATCCCTAAAGTCTCTTTGCCGCCTGACCTTTAAGAGTGTCGATGGGCACAAATCCTATTCCGATAGCAGATAAGGGACATAGTTCCATCTACAAAAGCTGTGTCACATACCTACAAAACAGTCAGCGCAAGTACATAGGTGAGCATAAATTCTGAAGTTTAAAACAGAGCCATAAATGTTTAATTTGTGGCTGGTAGGTAGTAACTAGCCAGTGTAATGAGACCAGCTATTTCGGAGCTGTAGCTTTCATTCATAATTTACATTATAGTTTCAGCTGAGAGTAAAAGTCTCTCTCTGTTTCCCAATGTCCCTGTCTCTTGTCATGCACACAAGGCTGTGGTGTCACTTAGCTGTGTATGAGTGAACTGATATGTGCAGGGGCTCTAGAAACACAGGCCAAATGAGAGCAGGAACCAGAGTTCCTGAGGGCTTTCCCTCTTCTCACTGACAAGCAACAAGAAGCCATTAATTTTAACATCTAAAGGGGGGGGGGGGGGGGGGGGTTCTAGGAATTTTTATGAGTTTAAAGAGGCCAGATACAATTCTAACCGCATTTATGTGTTATTTTCCCTGTGGTGTCTCTGACTGTAGTTCACCCAAAAAGGAAAATTGCATCACTATTTATTCACGACCAAGTTGTTACAAACCTTTATTCTGTACTGTAGAACACAAAAGATGATATTTTGACAAATATCATTCTCATAACATGTTTCAAAGTGATCTCTTTTCAACTGAATGAAAGCAAAGACAATGGGAATTTATAGCACTATTTAAGAGATAGTTGACCTGAAATCACCATAGGACCCCAATGACCCCAAAAACAACATTGTGCCCAATTTCTTTCTTTTGTGTTCCACAGAAAGTCATAAAATAAGAGAGAAAATCCTTGGAAGACATGAGGGCGAGTACTTTTTTTTAAGTATTATTTTTGTGCAAACTATCCTTTTAAAGTTAAAGCACAAACAAGTAAATAAGAGAGAAAATCCTTGGAAGACATGAGGGCGAGTACTTTTTTTTAATTATTATTTTTGTGCAAACTATCCTTTTAAAGTTAAAGCACAAACAACTGCTAAATTCTTGAGGGAAGATAACTTAAGGAGTCCAGAGTCTCCCGTTCGCCTCCGCTCCATCCATAAGCATTCAGCCGGCTGAATCAAGAGCGTTTTAAAACCCATCTGCACATTCTCACCAACAAGAAGTCTCAGGTGGCCTGGAAGTGAAACTTGGAGAAGGTTGAAGAGATAGATTAGAGGCAGTATGACAGAGCGAGTAACTACAGTGAAAAACACTCAGGCTATGTAACGGCCAGCACCAAACTGTGCCGCAAAGGACCAACGGCGTTTAGTCACAAACTACACAAACAGAGAGCTTGTCACTTTAAGTAGGGCACCATGCTGAAGTGTATTTACCACACAAGCTAATCCATCATTCACCATCTTAGCTCCTCTGTCATTCCCTTTGCGCCCTGATAACAAACTATTTTTGTTGCTAGGAATCGGGAACGTTCATTCAAATAAACTTCAACATGGCTTCAGGAGTCAAATAAGCTTTATTTACAGTATAGATTGTCACAAACATGGTTTAAAGGGAGCCAGGCTTATCCTCAATACCTTGAATGCTAAGGGGAAAAAACCTTGGGAAGTGAAAGGATAAAAGAGCAATCTTCTTCAGGTCAGCCTAGTTGAATAAGTGATCAAAAGGCTGATGCACCAGATTGACCTGAATGCTCTAATGGATGTCACTCTATTTGCAGATAATAAGGTATAGACCGTAGCAGATGGTAATGTAATTAATAAAAACACCCAGTAAGAGCACATAATGTGCTTGCCCATCAGCCAGCCACAAAGAGAAACACAGATAGGCTAGAGTGTGCATTTATGTCAGCGAAAGAGACATACAGAAACTGAAAAATAAAAAACAGTGGCAGTTAGAGAGGAAGAGAGTGGTAGGTTGGTGGAACAGACAGTGCAGCTCGAGAAGTGCCTCCTGCCACTCTCACTTGCACAAAGCCACGTCAGCGTCCCCAAGGTTACCATCTGCCTCTCAGCAGAGCAAGCAGCTCTCCATGAAACACACTTAATCACCGTGCAACCTCTTATACACTCATTTCCTGTCTTTCTCAGAGGAGGCTGCTCCTAACAGAGGGGATTTTTCAAAGTGCTGATACGCACAATGGCTGTATTACTCATTACAAAAAAAACATGAGTCTTCACGTTCACACCGCAGTCTCGCTCCTTCTGAGGAGCTTTGTTTCAACTAGCCACTGGCACACTGGAATCAATTCATCAAAAGCTTAAGCAGCTAATGAACTGAAGCATGGTGGAAATGAGAGCATTCAAGGAAGAAAGAATGGATTAGAATATTAAAGGGCAGAGGTCCTGTAGTGTTTTTGATTTTGATGGTGGTGTTAATATGCTATATTGCAGCGTTACATTATAAACTTGCGAACAAATGACATTTCATGAAAAGTCTGAGCTATTTATGATGAAAAAAGTGTGTTTTAAGCCTAAGGTCTCTGAAAATAATGGTGGAGAATTCCATCTCGGTATATGGCTGCTTCCTCATTCCAAGTTCATTTTCAGGAGGCAAGTTATTTCTTTGTTATCAGTTTCCAGAGAGAATAAAATATGTGCATATTTAGCATTGCGAGACCTCTGCAGTCAAGCTAGCCGCCTCAGTACTGGTGTACAAGAACAGACAACCCACATCACTTTGTGTTTACACCAGTGGTCAAAGGTTTGAAGGAAACAAACATATACATACTGTATAGCTGCATATAGCCACATCTTTAACATACTGTATATATTCTCACATATGTGCTTTAATGCAAAAAGTATCCACACAAAGCTAGAAAGACCCTCATTACCCATCTCACATGAGTTAAAAGAGAATGATCTATTAACTCCAAGGCATTTTTTGGCTCAGTCACACTTAAACACACCTCCACACATATTGGCTCAGTCACACTTAAACACACCTCCACACTTATCAAAGGTTTCCCAGTAACTATATCCTTCCTTATAACCTTCCTCACTGCATACACACATAATACGCCAGTGTATTATTCCGGTTCTGCACGCAGAAATGGAGTCTCACCAGAGGGGGTTAAGTAAGTGGATGAGCCTGAGGTGCGACCTCCCATGACTTATGCACACTTCTCCCGCAATGGAACCATCTTGGCAGGATACAGATTTACACTGGGCTCCAGCGTACCCAGGCCGCTACGCTACACTGCACGCACAAAAAGAAAAACATGAAAAGCTCAGCAGAGCTGCGTAATGAAAGATTAGATGAAAGATTAGAGGACTAGCTTTACCATCTCAGATTTACTCAACCTTTACAATCTCTTGATGTCTCCATAACTATATTGGGGAGGATAATAATATGATAGGCATCATCTCCATCACAGACAAGTGAAGCATGGCAGAGAACAATAATCAATCCGGTTGCATTGATATCCTTCATCCGAAAGCTATGAAACTCAATCATGAATGTTTATGGGATTTAAAGGATAATTACGATGCCACTTCATGTTATTAAAACTTTAGATGTTACATCTTGGAATCTGCTTACTAGTGTTGTAGTCAAGACCACCTAACCCGAGACCGAGACAAGACCAAGACTTTTAGGGGCCGAGACCAAGTCGAGACCAAGACCGAGGGAGGGCGAGACCAAGACCAAGACCAAGACCAAGACCAGCGCCCCACACTACATGACACAAAAAATTGTGAAACATGATCAAAAGAGCTTCTCAAATTGATCTGAAAGATCCACATTCCCATAAAAATACATAGATATTAAACACTCAAAGTTTAAATAAATGTAACCATCTTTATTCAATACTCCTTGGTGACTTCCATCATTTAGTACAGAATGCAAAACAATTATTCATTGTTCATCACTAAAGTCTTCACTTTCTCCGCCTTTTATAAACAATACATAAAGTTATGTTGTTTTTATTCTACAACAATCCTTTTTTAAACATATTCTAGCACAATTCACAACCAGCGGTAATTCAGGAAAAATATCCGAATGCTCCACATGAAACTATGGTCTTCCAACCTTTTACCATCTTGTCGATTTATTTTTATTAATATGTGCCATGCAAGACAGCTCTTAGGAGACGGTGAACCCTTGTTTATACTTTCGCCTGGCTCAGAAGAGAAAGAGTGCGCGCGCGCGAGACCGGGGCGCTCTCTCGCTCTCTCTCTGTCACACGCGCAGCAGTTCGTCTATATTACTCATCGATCGTTTTACATCCAATAAAAGCGGATGTTAACAAAAAATTAGACAATATCCTTGCAATTTAGTGATATTTCCACAGTTATGGTCTTGACTGGTCTTGAAAAAAAAATCGCGAGTCCTCAATGTCCGAGACCGAGACAGGACCGAGACCAAATGCGGTCGAGCCCGGTCTCGAGAGAACTACAACACTACTGCTTACCACAAACATGAGTGTTTAATATGATATGATTTTTTTGAGCTTTGTCTTGGTGACACCAATGAAACAAACAATATTATTTAATTTACACCTTTCTACAATAAAATTAAAGTGTCTTAAAACAGTATGCATTACACGCATCAAACCTCATTTGAATATTCAAGATGGTACACGGTTACTTTATTTGCATATTTCTTCCATGCACTGATTGTACATTCAGAGTCAAATTTTTAGAAATTTGTGAAAAAGTGCTGCCAAGTTCCCCCATTAAGAAGAGGCACATCTCAGAGCTGTACATTTCCTCATGTCTCTCCGCAGAAAGAGCCCATCAACTGCAGTGCATTCCAGCAGAAAAAAAACAGCTTTTATCGGCCTCAGCCCCTCTGTGGTTTTGTGCCGTGATGGTCTTGATGGAACAGTGAGGCTGATGGCCGCTACTTTCCACATAAAACCCAATAGATATGGGGAGAGGGATGCACTTCAATGTGTATACAGCCCCATTATCAGGCCTGTAATCACACTTTCTTTTTCCCTAATGGAGTTTTGGTCGACTCTGTGAGATTGTTCCTTCTTTCAGGTCGATGGGAATACATCATGCTCATATTCTGGGTGATATTGATCTAGGACTAGTCAATAATGCCTTTTGGGAGATACAACAAACAACAAACCATACCAACACATGCAGGATACTGATATGTTTGTTGAAAGGGATACTCTAAGAGGGAGGCCACATCCAAAACCTTTGATAAATAATTAAATACAAGCATATTCCAAAAAGTAAGATATGGATAAACTATAAAAAGCGTAGGCCTATCTTAAGTGCGAGTTATTTTCAAATGGCATCCATATCAACAGGAAAGCTCTCCCATAAACAATTGAGTTAATGCATTGTTATTGAATTATATATTACATCTTGTATAGCAAACACACAGTATCTTGTACTACTGTATGAGAAGAAATTATCTCAGTACTGGAAATTGTGGAAAAAGTGTGTGGAAATCAAAGCCTGGAGTGCTATATAACTACTTTAAACAAGCCATAAATCATCTACGTTTAGACAGTTTTTTTTTTTTTTTTTTGCTAGGACGGAAGTTAAGCGGTACAGTTGGTCTGTCCTCATCCATCTGGAGGCTATGGACCATATGACAGCACACACATGGACCAACTTCTCTCATGATGAGCTGATGTCTTAAATCAGCAAAACTGAATACTCAAATATCTCTATACCAGCAAGTCAAGATAAAAGAAAGGTATTTCAAAAATATATTTCAAGACATGTGATGCTATAAAAGTGATTGGTGAGGAACAAAGGGTAAAGGTCTATATGTACTAGTTTATCTCCGGAATACTTCTGATACTACTAAATCATGAGTTAAAATCAAGACTCAAAAAGAACACCCTGTTGGGGTTTATATTGCAAGGATGACTGTGCATCATCTCTTATTTAATACCGGTGAAGAATAATTTGTGAGAAAGTTTCATTTTTGCCAGAAAATCTCTTGCCTGAACATTTTCAAGAAATCACATTTTCCCACCTTAGGCAAAATGATACCAGGACTGTAAACACTGTAGAAATACGTGACCACCATAGGGAGATGCGTTTATCGATTCTTACACTTAAGTCCAATAATATATTTATTTAGAGCTAAATCATATGTTGTTACTTACCATAAAGCACTACATATTTTAACCCGTCAAAGTAAATTTAGAATTCAAATTCTTAAAATTGGAATAGAAACAACCACATTTTAATTAAACAAAACATTTGTAATCCATGGCATTTCTTTTACAAAACATGTTTTTTGCCAACCTTGCTACACTCAAAATGTGTTAGGGATGAAGGTCAACAAAAATGGCTAATAATGCTTTTAACTAGGAAATATCAAAGCACAACACCACATTATTTACAGCCAATATTCTTGTTTTGAGCACAAAAAATTATCTTAAAAACAAAATATCATTTAAGAGTTACATCTTCATTAGGCTAACTAAAAATAAGAATGTTTCAAAATACGTTAAGTTATAGTAATAAGTCAAAGGTAAACATAGCAACAGACATTCTACTGACAATAAGTAACTTTTCAAGTACGTCAATTTATTCTACTAACCCTATTAGTCTACTAATACTCTAATTAGAGTTAGTTGACATGTACTGTAGTTGCCAAGTCACTTGTAGTTAGAAGATTGTCTAAAGTATACCATCAAAATAAAGTGTAACCTACAACAACAAAATTAATCAAACTCTTAGAGATTTGTTGAGCCCTGTTAAAAGATTTCACTATGATTTAGGCTGTTTAACTTAGCTGAGTTATAGAAGAAAAGCCCTTTACAAATTCACAGACCAAACACCATTAAAGGGTACCTATTATGGCATTTAAAATGTTCCTAATATTGTTCTGGGAGTCCCCAACAACAGTTTTACAAGCATGCAATGACAAAAAACACTTTTGTTGTCTTATAATATGCATTTATTTTTACCTGATTTGCTCACCGACTCCCATATGAATCGTTTAGCGAGTCATTTTTCCAAACCCCGCCTTTGCGTGACGCTAATCTGTGGTGATATGTTAGACACCCAGCCGACGGGGTGTCATTGGTTGTTGCGCTAGATCTTACCCAGATACAACAGTGCTATTTTCTGATTGGCTAACAACACCAGACGAACAACACCAGAGGAGACCAGGGTTGCCAGGTCTGCACAACAAAACCAGCCCAATTGCTCATCAAACTAACCCAATCACGGCCAAAAATATTCAAATAGCATTCCCGGGTGTTTCCTCAATAACAATCATGTTCCAGTGGATAAAACAATCGCGTCAACCAGCGTGCACTACACAAACAACCCGTGGAAACAGTGCAGGCATACGGACCTGGCAACACTGGAGGAGACGCGCTTGAATCCTGCCGGTTCCACAGTGAGTGAGTTTTGGGCACTGCGGCATATTAAATATATTACAAATAGTTTTTCAGCGTGAGAAATACAATGTGTGGCCGGAGAGAGCGTGACAAAAGACCGAAATGAGTGACTGTCACGCTCAATGCGTGATGCGTGACACTCGAGAGCCCTGTGACAACTCCATTAACAACGACAAACACTTCACATATTTCAATACAATTGACATTGAAGACCTAAGTTAGCTGCTAGAAGCTGCGCTGTGCCTGTGCGTACACAACACACAAAATAATTATAGAACATGATACAAACATAAAAGCAACAGCCTACTTACAGATTGTGATTCGGAGAAGGAAGCTGATCCAAATAAACTCGGTACTGAACCTCCCTCCTTCAGTATCAGCCATCTCGCAAATTCATACTTTATAGCATTTAGGTTTGTGAAGCAATCATCTTCAAAATGACGCGAACACAGAACGAGTTCGGGCTATAATACTTCTGTGGTATAGTTATGAACTGTAGCCACTGTCTTCAAATGCTCCTCACTGGGCAGATGAAATAAGTTTGCTTTTGCGTCGCACTTCAAAACACAGCAGCGTCTCGTCGACATGATGTTTTCCCTGGTGTCTCCTAATGCAATGAGTGGGCGTATCTTATTCAAATAACTTGGACAAGTGACGTACGAAAGTGCATCGTTCGTCTATCGATTCATATCAACGACTCAGAGTCGACTCTTACTTTTGAGAGATAATAACTTTGTATACGGTTAACTTTCATATTTAAAACTTTGCAGGATGTTTTCGTTCACTTAGATCTATGTTACACACTACATGAAAGGTAATTTTCAAAATTCCATGATAGGTACCCTTTAAAACATTTAAGTACAGTGTTCTTGAGCCATTTCCATTGCGAGTCTGTGATCATTCTTTCACAGTGAACTTTAAGGAAAACTAGTAACAGTAGAAAGAATTAGGATAAAATTGTCATGGCTATATCCTATATCCCATCCCATCAACAGACTAAAGATACTTCAGGAGAACCTTAAAAATCTTTTGGAGCTTAGAACTCCACTGATCTTACTCTACTGAAACTTCACTTTATTTGACACTACAGTATGACGCTTGGCGCCACTCATTTAATAGTTTTCCTGTTCATTTTGAGATATATTTTATAAACAACACGTATTGCAAGGGTATGCTTCTCTTGCACTTTTAAAATCCTCTGTTTGCAGTTGCCCTGTACTGTGAATTGAATTTAATGTTACCCTTGTAACGGACAAGACTGTGCAAACATGCCTTTTTTAAACAAATACACAAGGAATATCTCTCTAGTAAGTCTATTCTCACTCATGTCAGCATTGGCACAACTGCAAACAAAACGCATGCAACATATCACATTTTTATATCTCTTTGAAATATACAACCCTTGTCCATGCAGTGAGCCTCATCATATCCAGTGCTAAATATCATGACACCACTCACAGATGTTATGATGTTTCTGTCCAAAAAAAAAAAAAATCCTGTGTCCAATCCACTCCGTTGCAATTATTTAAAGGTGCTCTAAGCGATGTCACGCGTTTTTTAGGCCAAAACAATTTTTGTCACATACAGCAAACATCTCCTCACTATCCGCTGGCTGCCTGTCCCCTGAACACACTGTAAAAAGACGCGGTCTCTGCACACACCCCAGGGTCCACACACGGCTACAAAAACAAACTGTAGCGACCCGCTCTAAGAAACATAACAAACTGTTCCAGCCAATAAACGACAAGAAGGGTTTGGGGGGTTAGTGCGCGGATGAGGAGGAGGGAGGGTCTAGCTAGCTTCGCTTAGAGAACCTTTAAACTGATGTTGCTGAAATTACAGTAATGGGACCAGAACTATGCAGAACTGACAATATGAGCTAAATTATGTTGACAGACATGTTGAGAAACGGCCTCCAAAATTATCCTATTCAAGTGACATTTAAAGGCACAATATGTAATTTTTGCCAATAGAGGTCAATAATTTAAAACAAAGGCATAGCTTGATGATGCCATGAATGAGCGTGGAATCATGGGAGTGGTCTTCATCTCCACAGCTGATGGAAAGCAATCTGACGACTCGTCAGAAATCATGATCATAGATGAGCTAGTGTATTAAAGTTTTATTAGCATTACTATGGTATGAAGCAGGGCCTGGGACATTTTACCCTGCTGTTTTTATTATGTATACATGCCGAAGTCGGCTGCTGCTGCTCCTTTTGGTTTTTTTTTTTTTTTATGATTAAAAGTACGATTGAAGTTGCATTTAATGTCTGTCTCCTCCTTCCCTGAACTTTGTAACAGCTGCGTTTGATCACTTAAATTCACATTATTTTTCATCTCATTCTATTGAAATAGATGCTGTGCTGAATTACTACTCATACAGGTCGCTTTATCAAATGAATTAAAATTGTGGCGTAATGCAGCACTGTTTTACTTGGTCAAAACAATCATACAAATACATTTGAGTGTGTTGAAAGTTATGTTAACGTTACTCTGTGCGTTCGCTCGGTGGCTGGTATGAGAGACTTGTTGCACACTGCAGTAAGCTATCGATCTAAAAATATATTAATAAAAGCTGGATGCTTGTGTTGCTAAGTGCCATGCACAATTAATTTTATAATATATTATATAATGGAGAAAATGCCGTTTACTGTTACTGTGGCTATGATAATACTATAGTTGTCAGTACACCTGCGTTTTTACCACACGTTCAAACTCAGACACGCAAGTTGTTGACATTACGAACAACAATACCAATACCTTAATGTGCTGACTTTTGTGGACAAAATTTTATTTGAGGAAATATGTTTATAAAAGGCTATTAGGTTTGAACTTATTGGTCCTGCGCTGCCTATTGATTCAGCTAATGTTGCTTACGTGAAAGCTTAAGTTTAACATACAATGAATGATAATACAAGGCAAGCACATCGCAATCGCATTTAGGCCTATGTTATCGGACCTATTTTTAGCGGCATTCAGTGTGGGATTCAGTGTTCTGTATACAATTTTAAAGAACCCTTTACTCTAAAAGGTTCTAAGGAGAAATGTCATAAATTATTGCATAATACTTTCATGTTTATCGAGTTATTTCAGTTTTTCTAGTGATAAATTGTTTACAAGTTGTTTAATTTAGGGAGGCTCATAATTAACTGGTTAACCGTTAACCGACAGTAAGAATTTTGACTGATTCATATTTAAACTTTTTTTTTTAAATCAAGAAATTTTGAAAAATTTGTTTTTGAAAGAGCCTATACGCAACTTGTTTTTTTTTTCTAAGTCTCATTTTATTTCATTCAGAAATAATGTATAACAGTAAATAAAGCAAAATGTTTATAATGTTAAATGTTGTTTATAATGTTAAATGTTTAAAATTATAAACACTATTGACTATTTTAGTTCCCCTCACTCCGCAGTGGGTGTAGTCAGGCTCTGACCAGGGGTTGAGTTACCCTTTAATGAAATTTACTTTGGTTTTCTTGTCCTTTGAATGTTCTTGTTCAGTTCAATCTAGGTATTGATTTTAAGATGCAACCTTACAAAGTAATAGGGGAGGAACAGAATATCTCTGTTGTTGACACATGGATCTGAGATACAGAATCATTTATTCAGCTTCCTGCAAGAGTGATTTAAAATAAACAAGATGCCTTGATACCTCAAAGGGGAGCAAAGAAAGAAAAAACCCTTGCATATCATCTTCAATAAAACTGCACAAAAAAAATGAAGATGCGAACAAACATCAGGCAAAAGCCAGAAGAATCATCTCATTCATTCCTCTAATTTCAGTTGTTATAGATCTAAAGCATGTGATCAGAGATAGAAGTAGAGCTTTCCACACACTATTATTTTTTTCCCCAAAGTTCTGGAGACTTGGGCACTTTTGCACTTTCTCCAGTCATCAGTCTCCGAAAGAGCACAAGGTTGGCAGGGTTTTCCTACCTGTCACCTGCTGAACCCTGCATGTCCACTCGACACCCACTTGTCTAAAGCCCTTCAGCTTGACAAACTCTGAACCCGCTCCTACAAACACCTTACATACAATCCCAAACTCTTCCAAGCCATATGGCAATAAAAATGACGTATACAGGGGGGTATACATGGGATGGGGGTCAGTGATGTTTTTATATATATATATATATATATATATATATATATATATATATATATATATATATATATATATATATATATATATATATATATATATATATATATATACCAACAAGGAATGATTAAATTGATCTAGTGAGTTGAAGTGACATTCATGTAACAAAATGTGTCTATTTCAGATAAACACTGCTCTTTTGAATCTTGGGTTGGGGGGGGGGGGGGGGGGGGTTGGTCAGTTTCCACAAAAATGTTAAGCAGCACAGTATTGTGTGTGTGTGTGTGTGTGTGTGTGTGTGTGTGTGTGTGTGTGTGTGTGTGTGTGTGTGTGTGTGTGTGTGTGTGTGTGTACACATGTATGTACTGTATGTATGTGTATGTGTGTGTGTGTGTGTGTGTGTGTGTGTGTGTGTGTGGTGTGTGTGTTGTGTGTGTGTCACACACACACACACACACTATTTTTTATATTTAGAACTAAAAATGCAGCAGAAGTGGAGCAAAACAAATCATATTTTTTACATTGACAAACATTTGGGTCAAACTTTCATTAATTCACAGCTTCTAATTAAACAGAAAAAAATTCAAAAATATTCTCGGTCTATAGGTACAGTCCATGGCACAGCACTTTACGTAACACTGAAATTTCTAACTTCAAAGAATTCTTTTATAAACGGGTTGTCAAATAGACAAATAACACTAAAAACTCTTTCCGACACTGAAGCCCCTTAAGATTTAAATCAATAGGCATTTTCATTTAATAACAGAGTACATTGCTTGTGAGTCAAAGCTGGTGGAAACTCGCGCATGCTAGCCACACATATCTAACAAGAATACAGCATTTCCACCACCAATCTCACAGCCTGTGCAGCAAATTTCATACAAGCGCTTTGCCTTGTGCCGATAAAACACTTTGAAATCCCAAACCACAAACAATGCCTGGAGAAAGGGGAAGAATGCCACTTGCCTTTGAGCCAGTTCCTCTCTCTCTCTCTCTCTCCTCTATTCCAGTGAAACAACACAAGAATGAGCTGAGGCTCTCTCATTCTAGCGGGTGACTCATTCCCCACTGAACAGTTCAACTCACTTGGTACAGATGACCCCATTATGAGCACTGTATTTAGAGACTCAAATTAATATGACAGCATGCCAAGAGAAAACAGTAATTGACACTGTTTGAACGTGTAAGGTGCATAATCATCTTCAGTAAACAAAAAACAGAGGGACTGTAATGTGCAGCACGAAATTGTTCCAACTGTGGCCGTTCGCTCAAACCAGCATCCCACAGCCTCAGGCCTTCATCTGTCTCTGCTGCGCTGGGCCTTTATTGACAAATAAAGTGACAAGGCTCAGAGTGTTTCAGCATTTAAAAGTTAATGTGAGGGAAAATTAAATGGATTACCAAATCAAGGTTGGTGTAAATCACGTTCCGTTTCCGCCTCATTGAAGTCTCCCTGGAGGAGACCAGCCTCAAATAAAGACTTTCTTATGGGTGCAATACACTACTCAGTCAACACGAGAAGAGAAGCAGAGCATAAACTGCAATCGCACAGCGCCATACCTCCAACCCTGGAGTCCAACGCGAGAGGGCATTCAATTACGAAGTTGATCTGTCTCCAGAGCAGCTGTATGATGCACTACTGTGCACCATCTTTCCACCCGATGGCTCATTTAGAGACATGGAGAATGATTGGCTTCAGAACAAGACTGATTCTCTTCTGCACATCTTGCCATTTGTTTATCTAATCCATTTAACAGTCATGAGTCATATATTATGTTATTAAATCACCATTATATACCTTCACATTTCAGCATGAAGCTTACATATAATGCATAAAATTTGCATCACTGCAATCATGGCTAATGTCATTTTGCACATTTATTTACTGTTACCACTTCACCCCTAATATTGCCTTATATCTGCCATATATAAAAATGTATAATATATGCTAGTTTAACAAATATATAGGCTATTAAATGTTTTAAATATCAGAATATTACCAAATCAGCATATTACACTGATTTCTAAGGGATCATGTGATAATGAAGACTGGAGTAATTATTTTTGGAACAAAACATGGAATGGATTACAAATGTATTAAAAATATTACGAATTTACTGTATTTTTGATCAAATAAATGCAGCTTGGTGAGACTTTAAAATATTACAAAAATATCTTCAACGATAGTATATAAATGTGGTAAATGAAAAATTGTAATATAAAACAATTATTTAGATCCCTCCAAAGGGAAAAGGGCAGTGGTCATCACAGTCATGTGGAAACCGCAAGCTGCTCAATCGTGCTGAAAGCATCCGTCCGGCACATTACCCCGTCTCCCACTCACAGACTCAGCTGTAGTTCTGTCTCATTCAGTCCGACACCCACAGCCACCCTGGTGCTGAAATCTGACATTCAGACACACATTTCCATTGGTCGTTTAACGGAAAGGAGCTTTCAAGGTCAAGCTAACTCCTCCACTGGGGAATTTAGTGAATAACCATTCAAAGGTTTCAGATGTGCTTAGACAAAAGATGACGATTAGCAGATGTATCATATTAAGCATAAGGCCAGCTGGTCAATCTTTTTTTTTCCAATAGATGAGTGACTTAGTGTAGCCAGTGACATAGCCACTGGAGTGTTTCCCTAATAGTTTTTGATGGAGTGGACAAGGCTCGTGAATTTTTTGATTGAGTCGAGGAGGGTGTGCAGCAGATCAAGTGTGAATGCCGCCCATGTGAGGCAGAATGTGCTTTAGAGACAGACTGTTAGTCTGCAGAGCAAAGAGGAACACAAAAGCACATCATACAGGCATTCTTTCAATTGGCCTGTTTTCACAATAAGAGGGCATTGAGTGCACTGCCTACAGAGTAAAATACACCATGGTGTGAGGACACAGTAAGGGAACAAGGGAAGCCTGAATAATCACAAGGACAGCTTGTCCTTTAAAGAGCAATAATCAGAACAGGGTGTGACTCTGAACACTTCTTTTATGACATGCTGAGCACATCAAAATGTGAATAAAGCTTTTTTTCATGCGACTGAAGGCAATTACAGAAACACAGTCCTTAGTTCTTCCCCACAAAAAAAATAGATAAAATATATCAACTGAACTGTATACATTTTTCAATATAAATTTTCTTATGGAAAATGAAATTGTTACAACACTTACTATAATCTGGGTCACGGAAATAGTTATTTCTATTTAAAGGGATTTTATCAAAAATTAAACTTCTGTCAGTAATTACTCTTCTTCGGAACACAAATTAAGATATTTTTGATTAAATCTGAGAGCTGTCTCACTCCTCCATATGCTTCTATGTAATTTAGACTTGCTGGCCCAGAAAGTTAGTAAAGACAATGCTTAAAATAGTCCAAGTGAATACAGTGGCTCAACCATAAGTTTATCAAGCGACGAGAAAACTTTTTGTGCCAAAAAAAAAGAGGTGTGGGCCTCCGAGTGAGTTCACGTAGTGTAACAGCGCTGCGCTTCTGGGTTGTACGTCAGAACGTAGGCTCACTATTGGCCAGCATCACACACATGACCAGCGTCGGCCAATAGTGAGCCAACGTTCTGACGTACAAACCAGAAGCGCTGCGCTGTTACACTACGTGAACTCGCGCAGAGGCCCACACAGAAGAAAATGAATAGTTGAATGAAGTCGTTATTTTTGTTTGTTTTTCAAAAAGTTCTTGCCGCTTGATAAACTTATGGTTGAGCCACTGTAGTCACTTGGACTATTTTAAACATTGTCTTTACTAACTTTGGCGGCAAGTTTCAATTACATTGAAGCATATGGAGTGAGACAGCTCTCAGATTTAATCAAAAATATCTTAATTTGTGTTCCGAAGACCTTACGGAGTTGGAACAACATGAGGGTGTAATTACTGACAGAATTTTAATTTATGGGGGAACTAACCCTTTAACTATTTAATAGTTAATGAGTCCAATCAAAGCACAAATTCATCCATCAAATCTTAAATAACCAAGAGCAGCTTTGAATTCTACTTATTTTTAACTGAGCATTGAGTGTATTTAGGTCACGAACAGACCACAAAACTCACGGGAGCAGCTTTTGGTGGAAGGTAGTGAATGGATCTAAAATCTTCAGATGAGACAAAGCTCATATCTCCCAGAACTCCACATAAAACAATGCAATGCATGCAAGATACGCATGAAAAATAAATTTTATCCCTCCTGTTCATAAATGAACTGTGTTTGAACATAACCATATTTAGGGGTCTAAAACTAAATAAACCACCAACTGTATTCTTCCCCAGTATGAGCGTAGTATTCCTAGTGATATACCAGTTGGCACCAAACACAAATGTAAACCCAGTGAATGCCAGCTAATTTTAAAAAAGCAATTAGATTTTTAATACACCATTAGGAGCAATGCATTCTGACAATGTTATATTGCTGTATTTTCTTTCTCTTTCTAAAATCTCTTCTCTGGAGCTGGAGAATAAGAGTCACAAAGGCAATTACAGAACAATTCTGGCAGCTGGAATGTCTCATCTTACTTCCACCCTTACATATTACAGAGTAATTAATTAATCCTAGCAATCATCGTTTCCCAATCAGCGGTAAAAGGATTTAAGACTTAATGTCACTTTCTAAGGACAGATGGTGATAACTTTGCCATTCTCAATCATAAATCCAATTTAAGTTTGCTAAGTAATGGCATCCATATTTATTGAAAGCCTATATCTCAAATCAAAGACCAATAAAGCCTGTAAATCTTCTACAGTAGGCCTACATCACAGGAAGCAAACGAAGGGGTCTTGCTCCAGTCACCACCAGACACACTCAAAGGCTGTCTCTCTTGCTCACAAATCTATCAACTGCCCATCATCTTGGTTGCGTTTGATAAAGCAAACTTGTTTTAACCTCGGGCAAGAGAAAGACAGCGGATATCCAAAGTATTTCTGTCAGCAGAGGAAAGAGAAAAGGGAAAACGTATTAACATTTCCATGCTACACACAGTTATCTTAAAGGTACGTTGTGGTGTTGTCAGGGTCTATGCAGAACCTTCTGCCCTTCTTATTAAAACCCCACCAACATTTCCTCCCTGCATTCATTTCACTGAGCTGCGGCTGATGAGAAATGGAGGCAGAGCGGTAACGGATTGCTTTGGTGTTATAATTTAGAGAGAACACCCCCTGGAAAGAGAAGAGCACGAGACGCCTCCTCTAATTAAAATGCTCCCTTGTTTTAAAATGTTGAGACATAATTAAAACCATTTAGTTTCATTTAAAATGTTCTACTTTTGCCTCAAAATGGCAAAAAGAAATTGCTGAATAAAATTTTCACCAAACAACTGCAAGAGAATGAAGTTGCTTTAAAGAATTCGATAATAGAAAGATCCTGGGTTCAATATAATTTAACCTCAAATCAACAAAAAAAAATATTACCTCGTTCTCATTAAAAAAAAAAGTTAATGTGAGGCATTTACAATGGAAGATTTAAAAGAAGAAATGTGAAGCTTATTATACAACCACTCAGATTCTTAAATCATAATTTTACTGTCTTTTTCTTTTTAGTTTTTTAGCGTTAATCATGGCAACAAAGTTGTAAAATTGAACATCACGGTAACAGTGTACAACAAGGCTTCATTTGTTAACATTAGATAACTAAACTAACAATGAAGAATACTCCTAAAGCATTTGTGAATCAAATTAAAGATTAGCAAGCGATTTTAATCACACTAATATCATGTTAACACGCATTGTTAATGTCTTATTGGAATCATAATAACTATTTTAATGTTTATGGATTGACCCATTTGATAAAAGTGCCTTAATGTAACCAATAATTTAGCTGGAAATAATTTTTTTTACCAATAAACATACAAATACTGTGGATATAGGACAATCACATGAGCAGGCAGCTTTATTCCTCAAGAGCACGTCATACAGAAGCACAGTAATAATGCACACGCACACTTCCATCTATCATTCTCCTCCTCTCTCCATATGCATCCAATTTATGGCCCTTTCTACTTCATTTCAAGCCATATGCACTTATCACCCACATGCAGAGGGATTGCCTTACACTCCAACCTCATTCCTCCATCAAAAAGCAAAACCTGCTGTAAAACCTTCAGGTCCACAAAGGTGTGATGCTAATTTTTGAGATTATTTAAGAAATAAAATCAATGTCTTCTGTTATTGATGTTTACTATCTTTTATCTCCAAAAAACGGAGGTCTTCTCACTTTGTCTGATATCTTTAGGCTGCAGTGGATGAGAGGGGCTTGTTTTCCCCCCATTTTTTCTGACATAATGAGCTTTACCTTTCCGTGGGCAAAATCCCAGGGTTTATTTTATTTATTTACTTGCTGCACTGAGGTTGAGTGATGACTTCTCAAAACAACATTTCTGTACATTAATAATATTTTTTTCCTTTTTCTTTGTGCTCTCAGTATTGATCAGAATTGCACTATTACAGCTTTTATAGCTTTTAAAACTTTCTAAAAGATAATATGAGAATTGCTTTTCGAATAGGCTACAAACTTGGCGTGCTGTTTCTTATCAAAAGAGAAAAAGAGAAAATACTTTTAGAGACTTTTAAATACTGTAATTTTCCATTAAACTGTATAGCATGTTGCTGGAAATAATAACAAAAAGTAACAACTTTTGAAAAAAAACTTTTATTAAATGGGTCAGTCTGACTCTGAAACCTAGTCCTGGTGTACCAACTTCAAAGCTATTAAAAATATACGATGCATGCTCACGTGTGACTGCACATGAATAGAATTCTATACTACAGTAAATTAAATTAAATTAAATAACTGTAATGTAAAATCTCTTGTCTTATTGCTTTATTAAAAAACCACCACTACCTTCATGGTGTGTGATCACAGATTACCCTGAGTAAAACAAAATGTTTCAGGATATAAGGCAAATTAAAATTTGCAATGTTTACCAAGGACTCACATCAAAGGGCACAGGTTTTTTTCTTAATTTGACAGTAAAATGGATGAAATGATGCCATTATGAACATATTCTGGTTAATAGACTGGTAAATGCTGGCAAGCACAGAGCATCTTAATAAACCCATTTGTCAGAGAACACCAATGAGGGTCCTTTGATCGATAGTTTTCAATGGCTGTGTTAAAGGAACGTTTCAGGTTCAATACAAGCTAAGATCAATCGACAGCATTCAATGCACGATAGCAATTACCACGGGAAAAATACTTTTGACTGGTTCTATTTTTTGTAAAAGACAAAACCCACTGTTACAGTGCACTCAAAAAAATAAATAATTACCTGTACTTCATATAATTAAAGAAAGTTTTAAACGCAATTTAATTTAGTTTCATTTGAATTAAATCAGTTTATTTGGGTCAACACAGTTAAGTTGGATTAGGTCAAATTAAATTTACTGTAATATGTCTAACCTAACTTTATTATATTTGTCAAAATATATTTTCTTATGTTGGTCCCACTTAATTTAATAAGGTTTCTATTTCAAACAATACTCACTGTTGTCAGGTAGGCTTGCTGCGATAGTCGGTGTTACCAATGATAGCTACACGGTGTTCAGCCACATACTGAAAATGACACTGTCATTTTTGATTATTTTTTTTATAGTAGTAAAGATAATTTTGTTTAGTAATAGGACTGACACTACTCAATTCAGCCTAAGCCGAACTACAGTCGCAGCACAGATCAGGAGTCAGATTTCATTTATCAAGGTTATCAGTTATCAGTCAGATTTATTTCAAAGCGAAATGTAAAAGTGCCTAATGCAAGCAAGTTTGCCATTGTACCGCTTTATTGTCGCCCCGAATTGCCGCTAATCTGAATGAACTGAAAATGCTCGCTCTGCTCCGCTCAATCCCGGCAGTTGAACACGCACCATAAGTGATTTAAAAGCGAGGTGCAAAAGAGTGAAAAACTCCAAAGTGAATTGTTGTGCCATCTAGTGGTTTAAAAGAGAATAAAGTCAAATGCCCCTTTTACCCCGGTGCGCCTTTAGCCCTGTTGTAGCCTACCCTGTAGAAAATCTTATTAAAGGTTCTCTAAGGAATCCTGGGTGACATCACTTCTTGTTGAACTATTGTCAAACAAAACGGAGGCTAGCTAGACCCTCCCTCCTCCTCATCCGCGCACTAACCCCCAAACCCACCCCCAAACCTTCTTGTCGGTTATTGGCTGGAACAGTTTGTTATGTTTCTTAGAGCGGGTCGCTAGAGTTTGTTTTTGTAGCCGTTTGTGGAGCCTGGGGTGTCGCAGAGACCGCGTTTTTTTACAGTGTGTTCAGGGGACAGGCAGCCAGCGGATAGTGAGGAGATGTTTGCTGTATGTGACAAAAAATGTTTTGGCCTTAAAAACGCGTGACATCGCTTAGAGCACCTTTAACCAAAAGGGACCCACTTCATATTAAGTGTCTTTAACTACTACATAACATTTAACTTAATAATTTTATACAATGCACTTATTCTGTACATGTTTATATTGTACTTTATTTTTGAATATTTCAATACATCTATATTTAATTATACCATCTATCCCTCCCAAAAGCAGCAAAAGCTTTTTGCAATACAAATTCAATTATTTTTTACTGGCATTTCAGGTTAGTCATTGCATTAAGTAATGTTGACATACAGAACATTTTAGTCATGTGTTACCAATGAGTGTATGTAAAAGCACATATTGTATATTGATATAAAATGAAAGGGATCTGTCTGCATTTGTACAGGTGACATGCTAGTAGCTGACTGCAATCCTTCTTAAGTCTGTCATCCCCTTTCCTGCTTGGTTGTCAAAGTATTCCCAGATAAAACTCAAATTCTCCCAGACACGCATCAACGAAACAAGTAAAGCAATTCAAGTAGATGTGACACATGAAGACCTCCCTAAGAAAATAGGGAAAGCAGCCTGTAAACACGTACAGATCTTTCTCAATAATGAAACAGGATTCACACACTTAAGCTTCATAAAGGTACAAGCGATGACAACATGCTTTGATGACAACAAAGCACGATTCGTCAACAAGAGAGTATCACAAGAGCTTAGCACGACACTTCACAAAACACATCTCTCTCAAAGGAGTGATGGGGCTTCAGCCTTGCCTGGTGCCACACACAACGCACGCCTCCTGCTGTGGAAAAAATCGCATAAGCTAAAAGTCAAAGCACGTGCAACAACAAATCTATATCTGTGGAGAAAGAAAAACCCAAACACAGAGAAATATGCTCCTGTTCTGTGAGCAAGACTTAGACTCCTGGTCTATCAGCCTCAGCCGGCTCACCCACAGACCACCCACAGTGTGTTTACTGACCGTCTGGATGCATATACCACAGAGAACATGCAGAGTACTGGCTGAAATCTGCAGTTCTCATCTAACTGGATGGTGCCATGCAGGGGTGCATCATTCTGCCTAGAAAAAAATAATGTGTATAAGGTACCGGATTTATAGTGGTTTTAAGAAAGAATTAATAGCTGGATTTGTTTGCCAGGATAGTGGAAACAAATCTTCAAAAAGCTGTTCTTGAGGAACATGGTAGCGAGTAGAATAGATATTCACAATCAAAATTGTATTTGCAATATTGTAAACCCCCCCTTTTTTTGGCATTAAAACACTTTTGTCAGGATTTACTAAAGACACAGTGAAAAAATAGCGATGAAAAGGCGTGGGTAGAGTTATATTTGCAGCAGACCTTAATGGATTAGCATTTGAAGGAGTTTCTCTTTCAGACAGGAGGAGAGAATGTAAATAAATAATCTAACACGATTAACTAAAGATTGTGATGATCAATTTACTGGTATTTGTGAGGGGGAAAAGCATACATCAACCCATTTATTTGTGCTCTTTATTGTTCTACTGAAGAAAAAAAGTCACATACATCTTGGATGGCCTGAGGGTGAGCAAACGAACAGCAAATTTTCATTTTTGGGTAAACTGTCCCTTTAAGGAATTAATTAACCAACGATTGTGGCTTGTCAGACTGTATGAAAATGATCCTCGTTGTAAGCCATGTCACTGTAACATCTCAGTTGTCATTTATGTCAGACTGAACGGCAGTCAAGACGCATTAAACACAGACGCACACAAGAAAACTCGTCCGGAGTTCAATCAATGACACGTTCAGTGACGGTGAACTGCATTATACGCGGGATTGAAATGGTGAAATGGAAAGAATATAGATATTTTTTACTTGGTTTTGTCGATTCAATAATAGTCATTGGGGTCCAAAAAACAAATAAAACATTGGACAAAAAATATGGACCAAAAAAATTTTCATAAAAGGTGAACAACTGCCTTTTAAGAGCACTGAAATAGTACATTGAAAAAAATGATACATTGATGCAGCCATCAGAACATTTAGACTGGCAGACTGTGCACAGCTCACTCAATGGAGGATCTCAAAGCTATAATCAGATTCCGTCAGCAGTTGTAGGCTGCTTACGTTATGAAATCACATTGAGTAGAAATCGCAAAAGACTTATGTTGAGACACTGTTTATGATTAATGGGGAATATAAAAAATGATTGGGTGGATTTTTACCATTATAGGGTGGTTGTGTAAACCAGGGCTTTCAAATAAAAATTATAATTCCGAATATTCATTGAATTTATAAAAAAAAAAAAAACTGCACATTCGAATGCAAAAATCGTGCATTCGAATTTTTGGTGTGTCAAGAGGTGCGCGAGACATGATGTCGACATAACTGATACGGTTTGTTTTTGTTAGCATATCCGGTATATAGTATATAGGTATATTGACCATGTGTTTTCATCAGCTGGAAACATTGTCAACAAAAACCGATCAGCACTCGCTGCAGATCAAGTTGACCGTCTGGTGTTTTTGACAAACAATATATGTAGATGTGTAGTGAGTAGAAGTGGATTGTTTCTGAATGGAAGTTTGCCATTTTGGGTTCATGTACATTACGCTGTCTGTTGAAGCATATTTTCTCAGTTTACTGATGCACTTACACAGTTCTCTGCACTTTATATTATATTTTAAGAAAAAATATTTGAAAAGTTAATGTACTTTAAAAAGTGAATGTAATTTCATTTCAATAAAAGTTGTGTGCTTGATTTGGTTTATATTTGCTTATTGCACTCACTTTGCACTCTCTTGCTGGCATAAGAGACAATACAGTACATTTTCCCTTTAACATTAAGTAATTTTGCATAATCGGTCCCCATTAAAAGCTTTTAGAGGTAAATATAAGGTACAAAAGTCTACCTAGTGACAAGCTATACCAATTTTTCTTACAGAAGAAGCCAATTAGCTAATTCCATGTGAAAAAAGGGCCAGTGAGTTCATGAAGGCCAGCAGGAAGCAGTTAGAGATAGCAAGTTGTGGTGTGATGTCAGGTTTAATTAGCCAACAGGGCCTGAGGACTCATTACTCACCGAGCAGAGGATAGGAGACTCAGAGGGAGAGCTGTTTACCACACATCCTCCTCTCACCACAGGGTCTTGATAAAGGGCACACAAAACCACCAACGACCCCCTTTAGAAATATGTCAACCATTTCAAAACATAACAGGAACAATTATGTGCATCTACTGTTGGGTATGAGCAAGTCAAACACAGGTCAGCGATGTTTGGAATTATGCGTCTAATGGGGTGAGAGTGAGAGAGTGAGAGTGAGAGTGAGGAGTGAGAGAGAGAGAGAGAGAGAGAGAGAGAGAGAGAGAGAGAGAGAGAGAGAGAGAGAGAGAGAGGAGAGAGAGAGAGAGAGAGAGAGGAGAGAGAGAGAGAGAGAGAGAGAGAGGAGAGTGAGAGAGAGAGAGAGAGAGAGAGAGAGGAGAGAGAGAGAGAGATGGGTTTCACTCACTTCTTCACCCTATCATCCTTCACATATTCCAAAGCCTGAGCTCTTATTAGTCTGATATCGAACTGACCGTGGTTTGAGAACTGACATGTTTGCTTGACAGCATTCGATCGATACCGTTTGCCTTGATATGTGTGATCACTGACGTTGCAATTACAGAGCCGCTTCAGTTATCCAGATGTGGTTCTTTTGACATAAATCATTCAGGATTTTGCTGGTGTGAGACCACAGTCCGTTTCGGATTGATAAACAGGATAAATTGTATCATGTTGCCCAAATACATAGGACGTATTAAAGTCTAGTCTTTAATGGCTCTGATATGAAGCATACTGTGAATACAACATTTACACTAAGTTTTTTAGTATCTTACCATTTAAAAGAACCGCTTTCTATTTTAATATATTTTCCAATGTAATTTATTCCGGTCATGGTGTAATGAAACAGAAGGACTCACACAGGAAAAGTAATCAACGGGTTTATTTGCAGAAGTATGTGATCGCAACGATGGCAGCAGATGAGTAACTGATGAATATGGTGTTCAGGATGGATATCTGGATTGGAAATTGTCTTATCTGTTGCAGGTTCTGAAATAGAGATTGAGGCAGATGACTGAATAATTTGGTGACAACAGTGTCACAGTGAAGCTATTGAATATGAATATGTTTGCAGACGGTCCCTTATTCAGACTTCTCTCTCAATCGCCTGGGTATAGAGGACAATTGGGTTGTAGCTCGTTGTCTAGGTTACTGCGATTGTTAATAGGTGTAGTTTGTGTTTTAACGTTTAACTCACGAATTTTGTTTCGGGAAGTTCGAATGTGAACTTGCCAACTTCACTGAATACCTTGAGTTAAGCACTGACCGCATTTCTTTATATTTGAGTTCAAGTTCAAACACTACACTACGAAACGTGCAGAGCTCTGAAACACTGCCACGGGGTGTCTGTCCGAGCTCACAACCGGTTTTGTGTCGGAACGGAAATATCTTTGCGAGGGAAATGCAAAAGTTTTGCGTGGGAATGCAAAGTTTCTCGAGGAAACGGAAAAGTTTTGCTTGGGAATGCAAAGTTTCTCGGGGGAATGCAAAAGTTAAAAAAAAAATCTCCCATCCCAATTTTTTCCACCAGCATGTCCCTTCGGGAGCTCCTTAATTCACAATCACAAAAACAGAACCACTGCACGTTTGCTGAGGGGTATGCAAGATCAGTTTTGGCGCCCATCGAATGCCCATTCACAAACATACCACGACTTCTTTTTTTTGAGCAACAGACACTGTCTACTGATACTAACGTTAATCACTTTGCATGCAGCAGACAACAACGTTCAATGGCAATAGAGATCGCTAAGATATGTGACCAACTGGGCGGCAACGTCATCAGAACGCAAAGAAATATGGGTATGTTTGGCCAGTTTACATGGACTGGCATAGCAGGCTTGCTTTCTGGCATGAAAAAAATAAAAAGTAGTGTGAAAAACATATTATAATCCTACAAAATGCAGCGGACTAAAGATAACATTGTCGGACCATACCGCCTAAAACTAAATCTTAATGCAAAGACGAGATATGAGAACAAAATAAAGGGAATCAAGGGACTGGATCTTATGAGATAGTGACCGGTCAGGAGACTTCAACCCGTTGAGTGAGTGAGAGAGAGAGAGAGAGAGAGAGAGAGAGAGAGAGAGAGAGAGAGAGAGAGAGAGAGAGAGAGAGAGAGAGGGAAGAGAGAGAGAGAGAGAGAGAGAGAGAGAGAGAGAGAGAGAAGGAGGAGAGAGAGAGAGAGAGGAGAGAGAGGCGCGATCGAACAATGGAAACAAAAACATACTCCGTCATTTTGTTCATAACAGGACATCATTCAAACAGAACTGCAGCGTTTACTTATATTTGTGTACACTCGCAATAAAACACAACATTGTGCTTTTGTCACACTCTAAACTCTGCTGCTATCTATGCCATTCGTCGCCTTTTTGTCACCTCTGAAACATGGCTTGTGCTATTATTTTTCCACACTGGAAAACGATAAAAGGATTTTCCGTTCTTAAGCTTTATGCCACTTCTATCATGAGAACGACTACTGCAGTTTACAACACAGCAGGTAGACGGAATCTTGTACACTGCATTCTTCCCTCCATGCAATCAAGTCTGGCGCCTTCTGTTTGTGCCGCGGATCCCCAAAATGCTTTGCGTTTTCACATTAGCTATCTCTATTGACTTCGTAACTTAAAATAAAAATAAATGGTTAAGCTTACCCATCTGTTTGTTCACGAGGACATTGCTGGTCTTATTATAATGCATTGTTTTTCATTTTCCCTTGTCTTTTTCTGTTCTGCGCCACAAAATATTTCCCTCCTCTTTTTTCTTTTTTGGTCATGAGACATGGCGAAGGGTGAGTGGTTGATCAAATAAATTTTTGAACCCTTTCAAAATGCTAAACAAAAATGTAATGTTAACAATTAAAAAAATTAAAACAAATCAGCTTTTGATAACGTTTTGTGTTAAAGGTACACTGTACACCCTCTAGCGGTTAAATACAACCGCATGCTTTTGCGGAATAACACTGTTTTGGTTGTGCTTCGGTTCTGAGTGACTGTGGGGATGAATAGGTTCTTTCTCGTAACTAAAATCATACTGCTCATTAAACATTCAAAACTAGGCTTAGGAGATATAACAAGTTTAGATGGAAGCAGGATCTTAAGCTGACCAGCTGAAGACGTACCATTAATAGCGGTATGTAGGCCTACTTGGTAGAAAATAAATTCCAGCGCAGCTACAACAATCCATAATGAAATGACCTTTCACAATAGTTAATGCTTTACAATGAACTCTGTTAGAGAGCAACATACTGTATCTGTTCAATACAATACCTTACTCACCTGCTGAGTAATAAAAACACAATCTCCACGTCGCCTTAACATGTCCCCTATCTTTGAAAAGCCAATGATTCTCGTTTTATTGCGAGCTCTGTCGTGTTCTCTTTTTGCCAGCAGTCTCACACACACACCATACACGCATCAAAGTAGCCTATTCGCTCGGAGGCGGAGCAACTCTATTTAAGAATATGACGAGACACACACAGGAAAGTAAGAAATTATGTACAAAATGTCCTGCAAAACCCATCTGGCTAGATCTTTCATTAGGTTTTCCATAGTGAATCAGGGCAAGATGTTTTGCAATAAGGATTGATGATGTATTGATAAAAATTTTTGTTAATATTGAAAAAGAAAGGTACATAGCACCATTTTGGAAAATATGTTTTACTGTACTTTTGATTAAAGCCATGGTAAGCATAAGAGACTTCTTACAAAAACATTACAACATCTTAATTATGACCAGTGTGTCTATGTGAAACAATAATTGGATAATCTCACAGCAGCCATAAACACCCATTTGTTAACAGAGCAGGAATCCATTTCATCCAATTCAATCACATTTTGGATTGGATAAAATGCATTTTCAGACCGAGTCAGACAATAGTGGGGTAAAATGATAAACCGTGTCTGGAAGCTATGGATTGAGTTTAATTACGCTTAGCTTGGGGCATATTGGTTATTTCAAAGACTTTGTGTTGGTTTGATTATTAGAATGCACCTGTTCATTAGTCACATTTACCTCCATATTAATCAGCACTCTCAAAGATAATAAAGGCCATCCATGCATACTAATTGAAACATAACATGATAAATTGAATTGATTTGTGACAATATCGCCGGATGCATCAAAGCAGAATAAATGAAGGTAAAAGAGGCATTTGAGGTAAATTATTATTATTTGGTTAGCATCCTTTATTTATTCAACTGAACGTGTTTAACCGATCCTTCCTCAATGTGTTGCTAAATTAAATTATATATATAGGTCAACGAAAACTTCCTTCATTTTAAACCTAAGATCGCCTCAAAGCAGATTCCACGAAAAGCCTGAAGCCGGTCCTCTGAGTCTAACACTCCATTATTAATATGATTCAGAGCCTCCTGTGAGCTGGTCTTTGGAGGATGTTCCAAGTCTCTAACTCTCTTACTCTTTCAATGCTGTCGGGTCTGAAGGCTCAATCCCTCTGGCGCACACCTGGCTAGTTACAAAGGCTTGGCTAAAATCACCCAAATTTGTCCTCTAGAGTCAAACAGCAACAGTGCGTGCACATACACTAAGAAAGCTGTGTTGGCTTATTCAAATGTACATCTGGTCTACATTTGAGTGTAACATGAAGCATACTCTCAAGTCTATAGGCTATTAACGTAAGAATACTTCTTGATAACTGATGTCCTGTATTTGGGAGATAACTTTTGATGTTGAGGCTCCATCAAAAACTGATATGATGGGAGCAGAGGGAATGTGGTACAGGAAAAAGCCAGGCTTGTAAACAAACATTGAGGTTATATTGAAGGCAGTGCTTTTTCAACAACGTTTCTGCCTTCCATTGCAGCTTTAGCATCAGACGCCCCGGTGTCAATCCTCCAATAAAACCAACTCCAATGGGGAAACATATCCTTTATGAGGGTCATTTGCATTTAAATTCAGATCAAAAATTGAGGATGTCAAGCTGGAAGGCCATGAAACAGAAAATGAAGCTTCAATAAACTGGGAAAACTGTTACACACAAAATCAGATGATGATCAGATCTGCTTGAAGAGGCAAGGCGATAACAGATGAGAAACTAATGGATATTGAACTTACTAAAATACTAGAATAATTGGGACTTGATTATCTTGGAGAACCTCTCTCTATCCAGGTTTAGTGTGCCGACAGTCGGAATAAGAACAATGACATGGACTGTCAATAGTGTGATAGAGAATCATGTAGATGATGTTTGCCAAGGCTTAGTTAATGAATTCTCTCCTCATAAATATTCATTTAGTGCATTTCCCTACTGGATCTAATTAACCCCTTAAGCCCTGAAGGCATTTTTAGAGTTGTTTTTTTCTGAGTGACATACACAAAAATAGTCCAACGTGTTTTAAATTTGTAAAAAAAAAAATTTAAAAAAAATCATTACATTTGAACATTCTCATCCTGGGAAACTGCTGATAAAAGACAAAAATATATACTTTTTTATTATAATTTCTACATATCTTTCTTATTTGACATGCAATAACTCAGGAAGGAAATAAGATAGGATGACCATTATTTATTGCTGATTTTCCCCAACATGTGAGCTGCATCTGGATTTAAATCTGAATTTTGTTTCTTCACGTACATTCTACATTCTACTCTGTGAGACCTTTCAAATGACATAAAACATGACTTTCTAAGCTGTATCATGTTTTGACATATTACAGTATAGTACAAAAGAGGTATTTCATTAAATTCCTTCTAATTTTTTTCAATTATTTTTTTTATCAGCAAATAACTCAGCACTACTTGGGATTTAATCAAATTGGCTACCTTTCATGCATCACATAGCATGCATTGTAAAGTTCAAATGACACCTATTTTGTGTTGATCAAGGCAGTAGTTTTAAAAAATGCCACTGATTTTTTTTCATAGGTGGCGCCCGCAGGCAGTACACTCTGTTTTAGAGGGTCAACTCAGCACTCATTAAGAGCTGATCAAAATGGTTAGATGTGTTAAAACGTTTCTGAGTTTCTAAGCTTTCAAATGATACCCATTTTGTGTTATTCCATTCAGTGGTTGCTTAGTAATTTGATTATGATTTTTTTTTTTTTTGCAGGGGTGAAAAACTATTAAGGGATACTATTAACTATTATTAAGGGATAATAACATCAAGGATGGTTTAATAAAAATAACTGATAACTAGAAGTCCTAGAAGACCAGATTTTATCAGCTGACCAAATAATCAAATCATTAAATAATTTAGCAGCCAGTACATTGAATAGTCAAACTATGACTGAGTTTAAGTCTGAAAAATTACTTTCATACAATCTGGACAAATTTGCCAACAGCTCAAATATTGTGCCAGTTTTAACAAGATAACACTGAGTGGATTATACAACTATGCGGCTTTCTTAAATCTGACACCCCTGTCACATATGTGAAGCCTAAGCAGGGATCGTCTTCATAAAAATGGCATTTATGTCACTGCTATATATTAAACGGGCTATAAAAAGAAATACGCAATGTGAATGAACATTAAAGGAGATCAAATGTGCATAGACACTTTTTGCCTGTAGCAACTCAGCAGTAAAACCTGGTTAGCACAAGTAACTTAATACTGTTTAATTGAATCACGTCAAGGACAAAAGCATCCTAACACTACATTAGTGACACTTTGCTTGCTCCCCTAAAATTGATGTTTTACCCTTTCATAGAGGACATTACAAATCAGTGTTTGCCCTCTAGAGGGAAAACACATCTCATATAGCTACACGAGATTATGCCTTGCGTAGTTTTTTGCCAGGTTAACATTCATTCGCCTTCCTGTGACTCATCACATTCCTCATCAAAACAGATCAGGAGAGGGAGAAAGAGAGAGAGGGAGCACTCAGAGGAGATCAGCTCTATAAATAAAAAGGATAAGGCATGATTAGCATATACTTCCAGCCCCCTTACGTATGCCAGTGTCTCGGCAGACAGTAGGCAGCAGATTGTTTCAAATCTTTGGCCTCTCCAGAGTGCCACAGGCTGTGGCAAACACAGACTTCCTCTTCACGCTATTAGCGCTGTGACCTCCAGAGTGTTAGATCAGGTATTGGGTGCAAAACTAGTGGGGAAGAGAAAGGCTTTGTCACGTGGTGGTGAGGTGCCTGGTTTTAAAACCGTCCTCGATCGTACGTGGACGTTCAAAAAGGTCAAAGCCAATCCAACAAAAAAGGTCATGCTTTGACATAATCACACAGCCGAATCATTTGGATCTGGTCTGTTGAACAGCTTGCAGACTGTTTAGAATTGAAAACTTTAGGTTAGATGAGGGAGAAGGTCAAATCATCATGCCCTGGTAGATACAAAAAGTTTAACAAGAGAGCTATCTGGAAAGATAATCTTGTAATTTTGCATATAGATTAGCCACAAGAATACGTTTGGACCTTTGTGAGATCACTGTTTCCATAGGAACATAACGTTCAACAGGCATCAGGACTCTCAAAATAAAGAAACAGACACGAATCAGGATCAACAACCTGAAAATGATGCCAGAGAAGATAAGATTATAACAATTGTTAGCAGATAAAACAAAGCGTCCCTTAATCTGATGCATTTTAGATGCAAGAATGAATTGAAAGAGTATGCTGGATAAATAAATGAAAAAGAAAATAATATAAAAGAAAAATAATAATAAGTAATAAAAGAAAAATTATAACTTTATTATTGCTATTTATTATTATTTAAATTCAGTTCTTCTACAGAGATTATTTTCAGTGATATACTGTCAAAAACGTTCCACCTGCAGCTATAATTCATTCTCTTTAGTACTGCAGTACAGTGATGAAATTTTATATTATAAAATATGGAGGTGCAATTTGAACAGTGTTTTAAGTATCACAGCTCTCTTGGGAGATGGCGAGCAAACGGACGCAATTAATAACCCAACAATAACAAAGACAAAAACAGATGCTGTAGGCAAAATGAAAATATTTTGCCCTCACTTTCTTGTAATGGTAATACATGGTAATTCTTATAATAAAGATCAAATGCTCTAATGAGTCACCGCTTAATTAAAACTTAGAATAAATGCATGATTAGATTACTTAGTTATACAAAGCGATGCTGGCCTTCGCATGATGTCAAACTGCCAGGTTTAAAGGGATAGTTCACCCAAAAATGTAATTGTTATTAATTACTCAACATCATGTCGTTCCAAACCCGAAAGACTTTCGTTCATCTTCGGAACACAAATGAAGATCTTTTTTGAAGAACTCTTTGAAGCGTCAAAGTGGTAGTTACGTATAGACTCAATGGAGGGACAGAAAGCTCTCAGATTTCATTCAAAATACATTGTGTTATAAAGGAGAATGAAAGTTTTATGGGTTTGCAATGACATGAGGGTAAATAAATGATGCCAATTTACATTTTTGGATGAACTATCCCTTTAAGAAGCTGGCAGGCGAGTTTCTCTGAACAGGTTTCGTATATGCTAATTAGAGAAGAATAACTTCACGCTTGTAGAGGTCTATCTGTCCTCCAAATCAAAGAATGAACAACATCTTGATAGGAAATGATCTGAAACCATTCCCCTTTAATGAATGCCACCCCTCTCCTCCCATTCCAGCCGAGAAACTATGCAATGTAATGACACATGCCACTAATGAAGAACATTTTACAATGCAGACTCCAAATAAAATCAGACAGAATTAATTACAGTGAGCCGGACTGACCTTTTCAGCTTGATAAATCATAAAGCGCCATTAGGCCTGTAGACATATAGAACGCCTGGCTTTGATAAACAATATCCTCCCTCCTTTATTGACCCAAGAAAAACACTGCACAGATATTATGAAACTGAGTTCTGACTGAAAGCAACTGTCTATCCCGGGTTTCTAAAGCATTTTCTTTCTAGACCCATCTCATAGTACATTATTTAGGCTATCGGTTCCTCCAATTGCATTCCATCATTCCAACTTGAGCCCAAACTATCTTTTTTGGGGGGAAAACACATCCATAGCTTTAAAAATTATCTTTTAACACTATTGCGAAAGCAGCTGCATGTTCTTTATACCTATGAATTCCCATTTTGATTGGTACATTTCAATCACAAACCTATTCACAGAACTCATGATTGATTGGAGTGGGAAAGAGATTGAGGCCTTGACAGCTGCCAAAGAACGTTTTTACCAATCCTGAAGGAAAATGAAGCTCGAATCTTTCAAAACCATTCTTTGATATGACATTTAAATGCCAGCTACACAGAGTCGTTTGTTATTGCCTGCTTGATATTAATAAGGTTTTATGACTTCTTAAGAAGGCAGTTTATACACATCTAGAATATCTATATTTTCTTGTTACCACAAACACACAATTACATGTACGCACTGCTGAGTGGCAAGCCTGTACCAAAAGCAATTACATTTATTTATTTTTCCTACCAGAATCTAGACTAGAGGTAAAAAAGCTCCAATAAATCTTTTTTAACACACCTGTGCACATCATCAAAAAAATCTCAAGGCTCCTTGCCTTGAATAACAAGCAAATACAAGGCAACTCACAACTGCTGATGACTATAATTAGCATGCATTGGCTTACACAATACTTGGAACTAATCATTTCAAAACATTCACACCCATTTAAATGGGTACAGAAACCACCATAAAGACCACTGTTTAAATGGTAAGTACTGTGCTTCCATCAAAAAAAACTTAGAGATGGTCAAACATAGAAATTTGCTAAATGCCTTGGGCCATTAAGACAAATTAAAAGCAATGCACTGCAGTAGTCCACTCTAATGCACTAATGTTATTGATTGCAAGTCATGGTTCCAGTTTGAGTCACAGTCCGTAACAATATTCGCACTAGAGTAAGAGAGGAGAGTGCTGCGATATTTGAAAAACCAGCTCTAAAAGCCCATCCAAATGCTGGTCTAATGCGGTTTTCTCAACCACTGATGCATAATTGGATGCTTGTGGCGATATAAACGTAGCTCTGTGTATAGAAGGTGATGAACTCATCAGAAAGCCAAAAAAAACTTTGGCTGCATCTCATTCTAAATCAGTAGACAATTTTGGGGACTATCAAGGGTTCACTAAATATGATACGGTTATCTGCAACGTGTATAATATGAGGTTGAGGATTAAAACATGGCTGGGACTAAGGGTTGCACAGACTAGTCGATATTAATCCGCTGCCATGACGCTTTGACGTCGACTAGTCGCTGATCATGGTCTAAAGAGGGCACAACTGGATAAGAAATCTCTAAAGAAGAGTTAGTTGACATGTACTTGCAAATTAATGAGAGTTAGTTGACATGTAGTTGCAAAGTTACTTATAGTTAGTAGAATGTCTAAAATGGACTATCGAAATTAAATGTAAAAATATAGTGTAAGTGTAAATATAAGACAATTAACTGAAAAAAATATGTTGAAGTACTAAAATTACTAAACCTTAATGACTGTGTGGATGATAATGGTTCTCTCACCTCTGGTTTTTTCTCATAATTAAAAAACGAGAGAGATTGGGATTATCATTCTGCTCATAAAACATTCACTATTAGGCTAAGAGGTCTACTAGAGATATAACAAGTTTGGATGGAAAGTATCTCAAGCTGACTAAGTGAAAATCATTACTGTATCTATTAATAGACATTACGCCCGTTTCAGCACAGCGCTACAGAAAAAAATTCAATAAAATACCTTACTCGCCAGCTTTAATACTTAAAATTAAAAAGCTATCTCCTCATTGCTTTTCCAACATTTCAAATACCTCAGGTCTCGCCATCTCTGAAAAGCCAAGCCAACGGTGATTCTCGTTTTATCTCGTTTATCTTACGAGCTTATTCCAAAGAGGTTTGAGATGCCACTCCCACACCATACACACGTCAAAGTAGCCGGAGCAACTTTTCTTTATTTACGGATATGACGCATCTACGAAATTTTCAGAGAAAACCATCCGTCCTGTCTAAAATATAGAGACTTATAATAGGCTTACTATAGTGAATCAGAGTAAGATAAAAACACATTTTGGAAGAAGGATTGATGATGTATTGGCTTCATTTTGAAAAAACAAAAAAAGTTACATAGCGAAAGTAATTATGAGCAGCTAATAAGACAATGGAATGGCCAAGTCCCTGGGCAGTGTAACTAGAGAGGAAAATATAGTCAGCTTGTTGTACAATTCCAGTCCAAAGGTCTACTTATGACATTTTAAAATCAAATGTAACTAAACAAGCGTTCTTAACAGTCAAAACACAACAGCCAACAACACCTGAGTCAACATCTTCTGTGGATAGTCACCATTATTACTATCTGTTCCATATTCAATCTGTCCATGAGAAACTATAAATATTTATTTAAGGAGGTTACACTGCATTCTCCTCTAATCTCCCACAGCAGCGTGTCAGACCAAACAGGAGAGCAAAAGTACATTCATCAATGCACCTGTGGATGACAGGGATGAAGAAATAGTGTTTCTCACTCAGCCACAGAAGCGTCAGGCTGATAGACTTTTCTGGATGCCTGATATCTTTTCAGAGCACACATCTGTAATACTGAGACAGTGGTGTCTCACTCCATAAACAAGAGGGTAGATAAAAGAGAAAGAGTGACCAGGATTCAAGTGCAGTCACCAGATCGAACACTTACTCACCCTTTATTCAACTTTGTCCTTAAAGGACTGAGTTCACTAAAGTTCTCTGGTACATTTAAAGGGAAAAACAAGACTTTGTTCTCGAGGGGTATCGGAATATTTGATTTTTCTGGAGGTAGTATATTAAGTCTTAAAGGGACAAATTTGTCTTTGTTTACTCACTTTTAAGTCTTTTTAAACCAGTACAACAACAACAACAAAATATGGAACACTAAAAAAGGTGTTTAGTTGAATGTCCGACCAGCTCTCTTCCAGACAATGAAAGTGTATAGGGAGCAGGAGCTTTCAACCGTAAATTAAAAAGTGAAATTAAAACAAATGAAAGTGATCAACATGACTTGTGCACTATATATCAAATATTCTGAAACCTTTCAAGAACTTTGTGTGAAAAGCTCACCACGAAAAATCTTGTTTGTCAGCTGTGGTCACCATTCACTTTATGTTATGGAATGAGCAGCATGCATAAGTAATCATTTAGATTGGGGGGGTTAAAAAATTGTCTTCAATAAAACTTCTTAGCAAACTTTTAGGTGTCGTCGACTTGTTTTGTTGCCGGGTGCAAGGATTCAAATGTTTAGCGGGATTGAATTATTTTGGTTTCCACTGAAGGATCCAGCACGTTGTTAGCAAAGAATCATAAACATGGAGAAAATATAGAGACGGAAAATCTGAAAAACTTCAGTGTTTGTAGCTACAATTTCAAACTGGATGACAATGAACAGTGTTTTAGGCCAAACAGAAGAAGACAGAAGGAAACTGCCGTTTTATCAGTTTCACCCAACCTCCTGAAGCAAAACAACGTTGCATACAGTATATCTTATGTCTTTGGTACAGGTAAGAAAGCTGTTGTCGTAGTGTTCCTTTTTTAATGCTGTTTAAAGAGTATACAACCTACGATACAATTTTCAGTGATAACCCCACTCTTACAATAACTGTTTTGTTAATAAACCTCTGTCTGTCCGTGGGCGAGGTTAAAAAAAAGCATAAGTATAATCTGTAGTTTTCACATAGATTTGGAGCTTTCAAGTTTTGCAGACAAATATACTTTCTCAGTCCAGGTAACACAGAGAACGAGTTATCTCTTCCGAAATTGTAACAATACAAAGTGGGTTGAAAATTGGTGAAGTTACACCTTAAAATTACTTTATTGTTAGTAGTAGTAGTAGTAATAGTAGTATAGTAAAGACTTTTTCATTGTTACACAAGATTTTTATATTAATTAAATCCTGTTCTTTTAAACTTTCAAAAACATTAAAGGAACTGTTTTAAGCATTAATAATAATAAGATTGTTTTAAGCTCCAAAAAAAAATCTGATTTTCCATCACAAGAATAAATTACATTTTAAAATATATTCAAGTAGACAAACATTGTTTTAAATAGTTAATTGTTTATTATAAATTATAAATTTATTTCAAATAAATTTATAATTAAGTAGTTAATTATCTAAAGTGAATTGCAGAAGTCTTATAGGAGGTACGATAGGAATAACTCATGACTTGCACTTTATGGGGATCGATTCAGTAGACTTATGGTCACAGTCACAGCCTAGGGCTTTACCTACTACTCCACAGCACCCCCACAACAGGGGGTTCATTTATTTTACATCACGTTCTCTGTCCCCATCCAATAAACAAACATACATACACACACAGATTTTATATCACCATCTAAAATAATAGAGAACAGGCTTTCACAGGCATCACCTCTGCAGTTTTAGCATTCTGCAACTTGTGGAGATGTACTTTGTGTCCCCTTATCAATCCATATTAAGGCCGTCTTCTGAGTTTCAGTCTAAGCTAGTTTTCGGGGGCCCTGCGCATGAGGCCATGCGGTACACGGCAGTAAATAAAACACATAAATGTGCCACAGCAGACAACCAGCAGACACCAGCCCTTTCAATGTTAATAGGAGAGCATTGGTTACCCGAGTTTAAATAATGGCCTCCTGCTTCTATCTCTGGGGTCAGGTACCCTAGGTGGCTGGATTTATGGAGTTAGCAAATTGCTTTTCTATCCTCATTCTTTGCGCCTCTTTCTGTCTGGTCATCCTTTCTTTTAACACAGCACGTGGATGATGGAAAGGAACAGGGGGGTGATTGGCCTGTTTTTACACTTCCAGAGAACAGGACGTGTCTCAGCGCCAGGAGAAAGCACGGAAAGGTGCTCATCAAAGGCGAGACTCTGCTGACACGTACCATTACCAAACCGTTTCTCACAGGACTAAAATGCTTTATTCCAGCATAGTTGGAGATGAGGCCACCGCTGATGCTGCTGCCAGTCAAGAGTGATTGTGATGACCGAGGATGACTCTGCTTTTCAACTTCCACTACTCAAAGCCTTATTTGCCATATCCCTTGACTACTGGGTCATATATCCCATCACAACTTTCCACAACTAAGGCAATCAGAGGTCATGTGATTGCAGGCGAAAACATCAAAAGCCAGACGGGAGGAAAACAAGAAAACCAATTTATATAACCAACATTATACGTATACACTCACAAGACTAGAGGCAGCTAGACAGATGTGTTTATCACAGTATTGGCAAGGCACTGTATTGATATTCATCAAACATTCTAGTTAGGGGTTTGTTCTAGTCCCAAAACTGATTTTTAACTATATTATTTTCTGCCTCACAAACACTGGCATTCCCTTCAGGAAATGCAAATCTAGTTTATTTAAAACATATTTTTCCGTCATATACATATCTTAGTCAGGGCCATTGTTTGTCTCCAGTAAACACCAGTGAGGCACATTTATACTGCTACTTAAATGTCTTAATTTATCAATGCCTGACTTAATCTAAGCCTTGTCTGTGAAACCAGGCCATTATGATACACAGTTTCAGCAGAATCTTCAAAGCAAAATTTGAACAGTTCATAACAATTTCTCTTTCGCCGAATCTGTTGCCATAACTCCTGACATTTTTAGATCTCTCCTCTAAGTGAGGCGAAACAAAAAACAAGGTAAACTTCCCCTGATACTTCTTTGTGTACACGCCGCCGTCTGAGCAAATAAATAATGTAGTCCAAAAGTACATGCTGATGATGTGCGCAGGGAAAACAAATCACTAAGAAAATGAGTTACAATTCAGAGGTGTAGTGGCACACACTGCACCAATAAATGTTCTTGTCAAAACACATTTCAAAAAGTGTCATCAGACAACACTAGCTGTTTGTCACATACACTGACGACTTCAAGAGAGGGAATGGACATGCATGATCTGGGGAAAAAGAGAGGGTTGTGACAAAGGAATACATTTTGAATGATTGGTAAATGCATTTTCAGATTACACATAATGATTGAACATTCATGGTTCCCACAGACTAAGACAAAATAATTTCCATTTTGAACAGTTCATGATTACTGCACTACTATTTCAGAATCTTTTATCAAGATTGCTGGGGAGGATTTTCAATTGTAAGTGAGGTACCACTCTTTTGAATTACAGTTTCAAACCAGTTATATGTATTTGTGTACAAAAGTCTAAGCCTCCATGCAGAGCATAGAGAAATGTATTCACTGGCAATTTCAATGCCTTTTCCACGACTTTGAACATTCACAAAAACCTTGATATTTCAGGTTTGCCATGACTGTGTGTGTGTGTGTGTGGGGGGGGGGGGGGGGGGGGGGGTGGTAACAGCAATGGAAGAGGGTGAACATGCATGATCCGGAAAGGATCTAATAAGTGGAAGAGGGTTGTGACAGTGGCATAAACTGAATGACTCTTGAACAAAGTGGATGAAGTGATGACTCAGGCGGATGACTCTTGATCATTTCAGCATGATCTACTGTATCGGGCTCGACATTTATTACTTTTCCTCTTTTTGTGGCTGTTCAGCATGAACCAGCTCCAAAGGCTGTCGACATTTCAGAGAACAAATGTCAAAACCCGCACACATTTCATTTTCACAATGAGAAGTTAGACGCTATTAGGCCTATGTAGGCTATGTCTACAATAGAAGAGGAGGGAAATTTGAGTTCGGGTAATTACAAAAATCAAAGAAATACAGCCAGAAACATGTTCAGTGGCCGTGCTAAACAGAAAACGCATAAGTGAACGGTGTTCTTAGAACCAAGAATTATATGAGCCGGTTCTTCTAGTGAAATTGCCTACTGTTGTGCGATTTCTAATCGAATGAATAAGTAGGCCTAGCTTTGATAAGTTCAACATGAGGCGTTTTTCATGTTTAGCTAGGCTACTGAATAAAAACAGTGCAAGTACATTAAAATACTTTCACGTTTCCTGCACTAGTAGCCTACTAACACTGAATCTGCAGCTAAAACACAATAGAGATCGCTAAGACATGTGACCAACTGGGCGGCAACGTCATCAGAACGCAAAGAATTATGGGTATGTTTGGCCAGTTTACACAGAGTTTAGATGGGCTGGCATAGCAGGCTTGCTTTCTGGAATGAAAAAAATAAAACAGTAGTGTGAAAAACATATTATAATCCTACAAAATGCAGCGGGCTAAAGATAACATTGTCGGACCATACCGCCTAAAACTCAATTCTAATGCAAAGACGAGATATGAGGAGAAAATAAAGGAAATCAAGGGACTGGATCCTTTATGAGTGACTGGTCAGGAGACGTCAACCTGTTGCCCAACTTCCAGCACAACTACATGATATGAGATATATATAAATCAGACTTGACAATATATTCTCAATTCCAAAAAAATAAATAAATAAAATGCACAAACGTATGACAAATCTACACACACGAAGTTTTCAGTAACTTCAAGTCGCAAGTTTAAGCACCACACTCCTCGCGCTCTCTCATCTATCTGCATGCAGTCAGAATTCATGTCAAGATTGCAATCCTGGAGTGTGTGTGTGTGTGTAGAGGGCGCGGGCACGAGCGGAGAGAGAGAGAGAGAGAGAGAGAGAGAGAGAGAGAGAGAGAGAGAGAGCCCTGCTTATGAGTGACGACGGACGGAGGACAGAACCACTAAACATTCAAACGTAACCTATATGGTTACACTTTAGATCTGTGATATTAGTCTGATTTTATTTGAGATTTCGGCTTCCAAAGATTATAGAATATATTTGAGGTATTTGAGAGAGAGACGCGATCGACTGGTGGAAACATAAGAACATACTCCGTCATTTTGTTCATAACAGGACATCATTCAAACAGAACTGCAAGGTTTTTAATTATATTTGTGTACACTCGCAATAAAACACAACATTGTGCTTTTGTCACACTCTAAACTCTGCTGCTATCCATGCCAGGCATTCGTCGCCTTTTTGTCACCTCTGAAACATGGGTTGTAGTTATTATTTTTCCACGCTGGAAAACGATAAAAGGATTTTCCGTTCTTAAGCTTTATGCCACTTCTATCGTGAGAACGACTACTGCAGTTTACAACACAGCAGGTAGACGGAATCTTGTACACTGCGTTCTTCCCTCCATGCAATCAATACTGGCGCTTTCTGTTTGTGCCGCGGATCCCCAAAATGCTTTGCGTTCACCACTGGTAATACGTCACTGGTGACGTCACATTAGCAATCTCTATAACGTGTAGTCCGAAAAAGTGATCCTCATGATCCGGTTCTTCTGTGAATCAAAATCAAACAGCGCAAATTACTCGAATAGCCTACACTTCTGAATCAGTCAGAACGGTTAGTGAATTATTCTGACTCATTTACAGAAACAAAATTACTTAAGTCATAATATTTAACTCGAACCGCTGAAATGATCACATAGCCATGCCAACCGACAGCAAAGGGCAGTGAATGCAATAGGAATACATTTCTTCCTCAAAAGTAGGTAGCCTACTAAAATAACGGATGAAACAGGAATACGTTTCAAAACCAGAACGTAAGTTGGCCTTAAAAACGTTAACATCGTTAACATCCTTAACGTTAACATCTCGGTTACATCGCATTTAACGTTACTTATATCAGCTTATAAAGTCACAGGTGCAGAATCAGATGAATGTCAAATAAGAATCACTTGCAAGATATTTTTCTTAGACCGAAAATAAACCACATGGTCCGTTACACTGGACATGTCAACCGGTTAAAACAAGAAAGATTAAAGATTGACAGTTAACAGCAGGCCTTTACACGATATATGAATTGGCATTTATAATAATTAGCCTTATATGCACATCACTAGAATAATTTCGCGCGTCTCTAATTTGAAACTAAAACGCTTTACGATTCTAACAATCAACACACTATGAAGTAGCCTACAGCAAATAGTCTTACCTTTTCTTTTGAAAGGTGAGAAACAGCGAAAGTAAAGCACTTCAGATTTCCATTTTACACGGACGCTCAGATAAAAAGAGGAAAGCTGCGGGATGAGTGGAGAAGTGATGAACAGGCAGTCGGCGGTGAGCAAATAATCTCATACATGAACATCAGCCGAGCAAGGGAGATATCGCGTAGTTTTGCGCTTGTGGAATTCATCGTTTGAAGTTCTGCACCTGCCTCAATTCATGATAACGCATCAGCTGTAATCCCGGAGGAGTGCGCATAGTCTTCATTCACTCCAGATGAAGTTTGCTGGACGGCATCATCGTGACGAGCTATCGCTGAAAATAGCACGGTCGAGAGAAGGGACACATCGTCGCGAGGCATCTCCAGAGCCCGTCATAAACACGAAGATGTGTCACGCAGAGTTGAAGGCGCTCGCATTTATGAGACGGGCTGTAAAACGTGAAGCCGTAGAGCTTTGCTGTTCACACTGCCTTGATGCTGAGATTTCCTAGGATGCACTTGGACCAAGTTACCTAGGGAATGCTTACAGTGTTCCTGTGGAAAACAATGGTCTTTATTGAATTTTAAAGGAGCAGTCGTTATAGCGAGAAGCATAATGTATATCCTTTGCATTCAAACCACAAAATCCAGTTTGAGGTTTTTGAACAAACCAACCTATTAAAAAATCTATAATTTTAGGTCATCAAATGGTGCAAATATGTGTAATCTTAAAATTATCAATACAATCAGGCTTTTTAAATGTTAAAAACACAAATATCATACAAAATCTCAATCGTTACAAGTTCACAGGAGTCCTGTTTCAAGTCCAGTGGATCCTGACAAATGACTGCAACACACAACTTTGCAACACCTAATACTACATCTGAGACCAAAGGATTCATTTTAATGTGAGACCTGTCAAAGATACATAGCCGCATCTGGTGTATAGGAATAATAAACAAGACTTTTCATCAATCTTTGACATCAATTTTAAATCGCTATAAATAATGAGAATTGTATTTCAGATGGCAGTTAAAACAGTCATAATCGTGTTTTTTTTTTCTCCAAATATTAAGGTTCATCACAATGTTTTAGTTCTGTTTTCTGTGCACAAATGATAAAAATGCAAAAAAGGCTAAAAATATACACAACACTGGAAAAGACTAGAAAGTAACAAAATGGCCTGTAATGTACATTTAGTATTTACAATGATGCAAGTGGTTCCTTTCTGCCCTCTTACGGAGGATGGTTATAAAATATATACATGTTTTATGAATCCCCAGACACCTGGATTTCCTGCCAGCATCAAGTCTGACTCGAGGGCTGTCTGTCATCTTGACAGCTGGAGCCGTGGCCAGTGTTGGTCTGAATAAAGTTGTTGAGGCCATCAAAGCCTTGATTAAAGAGAAACTCCAAATACCAGTTCCAGTACTTCCCGGTCTGCAAACATGAAAAGAACAGATACTGTGAATGACTGAGGCTCAGGCATGCTCTCGTGTTGATCAGAAATCAAATCTATGAGAGACAAACATCAGAAAGGTTTTTAATAAAAAGATGATGATATAATATTAGTACCTTTATGGAACCAAGATCCACATCCTTCCTCTCCGGCCAACACTGATAAAGAGAATATAAATATTCATTGTTCTCCCTCTGCTTTAAATCTCAGTAGTACACTGCTGAATGTTGCAGTAAGACCAAAAAATGTACTTGTATTATTAAAGATGATGAAAACTCCAGTCTCACACAGATTCCATGAATAATAAAATGTGGTTCTGTATTAATGGATCCTCTATAAAAGATACATTAATACCACATTTATCTCTTTGTCCAATCTTAAAGTTATTAGTGAAAAGAGGCTGCTGCCCTGTCCCCAGTAGTGACAAAAGGCTTTACACTTGATGTAATATAATCATCGAATTAACTTGCGCAGCTGAGTCCCATTCCTTCTCTCCAAATGAGATGGCAGTCAAGCATCACTGTTCTATTACGAGCTCTTGTGCTATTAAATGGCACTAGTGTAAGAATGTCTCACTCACCCTCTGATGAAATTCGATGGCATAGCTGAAAAGTGCCGGGTGGTGGATGAGGTCGAAACGGCACCAGGGTTCTGCTACTTTGCTCAGAGCAATTAGATCCTTGTCGATCTCAAGGTCTGAACCAGGGGTGCCCCAACAGGAATTCCACATGGAGCTCACCATGGCTTTAAGGTTATGATTAAACTCCTTGTATGTGTTTCTGCTAATGTGGAAGGTTTGCTGTAATGCAAGAAAACATTAAACGTGAAACTAAATGAAGTCAAGACCCGTCAGACAAGTGTTTGTGGGTTAAATAACATCTGGTGCCACTAAGGGGATCTTCATGATTTACACAGTGAGACACGAACCACCTTGCGAGTGAATAAAAACCTTTGCCCATTTATTTTAAAGGATATTTAAATGATATTTTAAATTATTTGGCCATTTTATTCTCTACAATGCCAGTGCCATGCTCATATTTTGAGGATTCTTTGTCTCCACTGGGATTCAATCATGAAAACTCCTTTCATCCCCAGCAGGTAAGGTGAGGATTACAGCAATAAATTGTAAATTCTTAAAAGCACAGCTTGAAGGTCTTTCTAATTTGCCTATTATGAGTAAATTATTCAGACAAAAAAACTCCAGCATACACACAATTGGCTTTTCATGATTTTGCTGTGTTTGTTTTATGACATAATATCCCCTCATTACCTCTCTCTGCTGCTCTTGTTTCTTAGCCAAGGTCAGATTCTTCCGGTATCTGAAAAAATAATAAAAACAACAGGGTTTTATTAATAAAATTATCATATTATAAAGAATTAATCATGCAAATAAAATGAGACCACTCAGGTTCAGTAGTTTGCGGTAAACTAATTAATAATACAGCAAGGATGCATACAACTGATCAAAATTGATAGTGAAGACAATTACTTTAAAGAATTATTTCTAAATTATAAATGCTGTTCTTTTGAACTTTCAATGCATCAAAGAAAAATATATCACAACGGTTTTCAGAAATGATAGTAATAGGCTAAATGTTTCTTGAGCATCAAATCAGCATATTAGAATGATTTCTGAAGGATCATGTGGCACTTAAGACTTAAAGGTGCAGTGTGTAGCTTTTTGGCGACATCTAGCGGTTAGCAGGGCCGGCGCGTCCATATAGGCGAACTAGGCAATTGCCTAGAGCGGCACTTTTGTAAGGGCGGCAAAATTTGTGCCAACCGGGAATGAACAATTCACAAAATAGGTTATTTGTATGATTTACTGAGCTGCCCCTGCTCTCACGAGTCATGACTGATCTACTGAGCTTCCGCCGCCCAGCAGCGCCAGCGAGGGCGAGCCCCTGCTCGCACGAGTCATGACTGGGTGATGGGAAGTTCGGATCATTTTACTGACTCTATTGAGTCATTCGAGTCATTTCGTTTATTTAAGTGGCTTCAAATTTGATACTTTTAACAGCCAAATTTCCCGATCACATCCACCTACCCAATGTTGATCATATTCTGAATGAAGAAATCGTAATGCAGTAAACAATTATTTACAGGGAACATAAATAATTACTTTACCTTCCGAGTTCCGAGTCATACGTTCATTTGGGTGATCCGTTCATTGTGTCACGTGACATACGCAATGAACAGATCGTTCATTAATCACCTAGCAGGGACTAATGCAAGATGTCGAAACGAAATAAATTATCTCGTTGCGAATATAAAAAGAGACGACTTATTTGGAAAAGTTGAAACTAATAAAAAACTACCTTCGCAGTAGCCTACATTGAAACAAGACAGCTAATGGACTGGCAATCTCCATAGAACAAGAACTGGCTCAGAGAATCGAAATAGAGGATGTTAAGAGCTTTGCTGCGATGAAGGGCCGCTGTGCGCGTTTCTGAAACGTAAGTTAAGCTTCATTTGCTCTTTAGTAGTTATTTTAAGATGCTGAACCTGCTGATGATATAATGTGCTTGCTGACATTTCATTTGAATACGCACATAATAAAGTGGTGTAAAGAGATGTGCAAGCAACAGTAATTTGAGGAGGTGAAATGTGATTATTTGGAAAAGTCCTGTCATGACTGCTTAAAGAAAAATGCCAGCAGGCATTTGCCTCCTGCATAAACTTTAATATTGTTGACGTTTTGGGCACACGCGCGTTGCGCACTATTTGCGTTATACGTATGGCTTATTGGTCTTTGTGTGTTGTTTGCTTGTTTTGCGTTATATGTATAGGCCTATGGCTTATTGATCTTTGTGTGTTGTTGCTGGTTTTGCGTTATATGTATAGGCCTATGGCATATTGGTCTTTGTGTGTTGTTGCTGGTACGTTGCAAATAGAGGGGCGGCACAATTGCTTTTCGCCTAGAGCGGCATAAGTGCACGCGCCGGTCCTGGCGGTTAGTTTGCGAGTTTACACTAAGGGCTCAGCCCACTGCTCACCCCTCCCTTTCGAAGAAGCTACGGTGGCTAAAACGGGACAAACATCGTCGTAGTGAGCCAGAGTAAAACAAGCCACAGCTAACATGGAGTACCACAGTCCATTATAAACCACATCATGGATAAAGTTTACAAAGCCATAGTCAGGTGAGAATCAAGGGTCTTAATACATAATATAATAATATTGGTCTGAGCTGTCGACACGACAGATCTCGTCACAGTTGTTGTGAATAATAGTAATCAGCTGATTGTCTCACGAACGTAACCAGCACATTCTCCCCACATAGCAAACCCATAATACAGCGAGGGAGAAGAACCACATGAAACTATGCAACTATAGATTTTTTCTAACAGGGTAGTAAAAGTTTAGCTGGCTAATATGAGCTGTTACTGTGGCTGAGCTGGTTAAAGCCTTGTTTATACTCGACGTGTCCGCATGAGCCCAAAGGTGCGTGCGGCAAAAATGATGTGATTGTAATAACAGCACGCGTGCCTCCGCATTCCAATAGACACCACTTATTACTAGGGGTGTGCATTGGCACTGCCCTCACAATTCGATTCGATTCCGATTCACCAGGTAACGATTCGATTCAATTCGATTCTACGATGCATTGCGATGCATCAAAATTCTACTGCACACAGCAAGGCACATTTTTCATCAGTCATGAGGCAATACAAGCATATTGAACAACAGATTTTATTGGTTGCTATGTGTGTATTATAACTCCTGTATCTTTGACATCAATGTCATTAAATTAAATTAAATTGATTGGTACAGGGTATTGAATATGGCATTTTCAAACGCGGTCATCTCCCTCAACCTCAGCCATCTTTATTCAGGGTATCTGCACATTTTTTAACAGCAAATTTAATGACTTTTAAGACCTTTTTAAGTCCTCTAAAAGGCAAATTTAAGACTTTACCACGACAAAAAAAACAGGAAAATGTTCAACACGACAGAATTAATTTTGTCAGCCATTGTTGTTTTAGTCTTAGTCTTCAGATGAAAATGCTTATTGGTCTTATTGGTCACATTTTAGTAATTTTGTCTTTCATAGTTTTAGTTGACAAAGTCAAACTTCAGTTACCGACATTAATTTTGGTAGCTATTTTAAATGTAGTCTTTAGACAAAAAATGACATTATAATTTTTCGCTTTAGGCCAATTCAATTAAGCTTATGAGACATTTGAATCAAGGTAAAAGGCTGTATTGACAATGCACTCTTTAGCAGTAGCACTTGTGCAATTCTACATATCCCTGTTCCTTAGTTCAGTGGTTCTCCAATCTTTTAGAGTGCCGTAACCCCTCTTGCACTTAGACTGCAGTCACACCTTTTCCCATATCAACCCCTTTTAATCGATTTTTTCCAGTTCATTTTTTACCTTTATAAATACTTATATAAAATAAATAATGCTTTAAATAAAACAAATAATGCTTTAAATAAAACAATGTTCAATAAATATGCAATGACGGTAAAAATGAGTTGTTACTTTTAAACATTAAATTAAAATCACCAGAAGGTGGCGGTAAGTCACTGTCTTTATGAGCGAGTCATACGTCATCGAGTCGTTCATTCATTTATGAACGGGTCATTGAATCTCACCATTCGTTCAAACAAAGCCACAGATTCGTTCTTGAATCCCCCCTGTGTGCTGCAGTTCTGCCGTGGCTTTCGTTGCAAAATAGCAAGAATATGATCAACATTAAAAACACTGCTAGATATTAGCCTGTATTTATCGCAGATTTAGTCGCACAAACAGCGCAAGCGGCTCGTGACAGAATAAAGACCAACTGAATGACACTTTAATTAATTTAAGTAGAAAATATCAAACGAAGATCACTGAACTCCAGCTTACTTGTCTGTGTTTTCAGATCATCCGCGCTTCTCCAGCAGTGTAGAGAGCGCGCGAGCATGGTTGCCAGATACTATTGACAAGACCGGCTAGAAAACATGTTATTTTAACAGAAAAGCTCTGACTGGGGATTTAATTACTTAAATCTGGCAACCGTAAGCATGAACGCTTGTAAACACAGTCTGTAATGTGTTGTTGTGTCTCCTTTATTCGTTGCCCCCAAATGGTGCGCACTGTTCAAAACAAAAAAACGGATGACGAGTCGGACAAGAAATTTAAGGTCCGTACGTGAAATTTAAGACTTCTTATCGGAAATTTCAGATTTTAAGATATTTTCAGGCCTTAAAAAGCAAAAATTGTATTTAAGACATTTTAAGACTTTTTAAGGACCCGCGGGGACCCTGTTATTGTTGTTATTATGCCCCCGGAAATAATTGAAACTTCAAAACTTTATTGTCCAAGGCCAGAAAATAAACAGTGAAATAATCAATTATGGCCCTTTGCCGCATCGATGCTGAATCGTGCATTTCCCGCATTGCGATGCATTGCCGAATCGATTATTGTTGACACCCCTACTTATTACACACAATAGCCTTTTTTCTCTGATTTTGGAAACTCGATCGACTTAAAATGCTTCCAAGATCGACGGGTTGGTGATTCCTGTAACTGTTTTCCGGTCAATGACAAGAGTAGCCTACTAATCAGCTGTCTCACGAACGTAACCAGCACATTTATCCCCACATAGCAAAGCCATAACACAGCGAGGGTGAAGAATTAAGTTACATGAAACAATCCAACTACATATTTACACCACTGACAAGGGAAAACACTCACGGTGTTTATGACTAGCTTCTTCTAGCTTTCTGCGGCTTCTCTTTCAAGGTAGTGACGAAACGCGCTCTGTAACGCTGTTTGTTCGCTGTCGGCTACGGTAGAAACATGACGTCACAATATGTCGACCTTCATAGAAGGGGATTCCCGCGCTTATGTAGATATAAATCCCTAATTCTAAGGTAATAAAAACATTACGGTTTATTAAGTAATAGGGGTGTCACGATTCTCCAAATCCTCGATTCGATTACATTTTCGATTCTAAGGTCACGGTTCGATTCGATTCTCGATTTTTACATTTATTTTTTTTAAGCACAGTTTGCGATGCCATTTTTAGACTAGACTTTTATGTAATATAATATATGACCTTTGTTCGCAATGTACACTACATTGTCAAATTTAAAACATTTATTAACAACATAATGTTACAATAACTTATATCTTCAGTCAATTAGAAACTTAAGCAAAATAACCTGCCATGTAGTTTCTCTTTTGTAACTGCAGTCTTATTCACAGAAGATGACATTCAAGTTCACAACAAAACAAACAAGGTTTAACAGATACATATGTTTTCCTTGCTTTACCTCGGTCTTAAAGTACAAACATGACTGTGAAAAATATTAGTATTTAATGTAGAATTTAATTAAATGCATTTATGATGAAATTACAACATTTTCGTGTCATGTTCATTTTGACCACGAACTGTGCGCTGTTGCTTTAACTCGGCGCGTGCAGCAAAAATAGACTAGGTGCGGAAATGAACGACACTTGTCTCATTCGTGGAGGTAGAGAATCAAGTTATTTTTGACATGCTAGATTTATTGTATAAAGATTTATACTGTTCTGAGTCTGCTGTTTTTGTCAATTTAAAGTTTTAATTTAAAAAGTGGAAGAATGGTACACGCACTGACGCACATAGCAGAGCTTGCAAAGTGTGGCTTTTTTTAAGCGCGAACTTTGAACGCGAATGTGAACGTTGTCAACATAACTCACTGGAAATCAGAAATACTCCCACTGTCCCACACCGGCGACTTTAGTGAAAGAGGAGGTCAGAAGTCCTGTCGATGGGTCTCCTGCATCTGCAGCCATGCTATCTTTTGACTGGCTGTAACTGAGGTAGAGGACTCGCAGCACTTCAACGCTGTTATTTTTCCGCTTTGCAAACCGACTGGACGTGACATGGGGGCGTGGCAGTATCGACGATTCCATTTTTGAATTCGATTATCGAGATTGTGACTTAATTTCACGTGACACCCCTATTAAGTAAGTTCTTTATACACAACTGAACACATAGTTATGGATGTCATATTGCATTTCTGTTAATAAATAGTCAAAAATGTTACAAACTGCACCTTTAAGTAATGAAAATTCAGTTTTGGAATGTGACAACTTTTATGTTTTTTTGTTGTCCTTTTTGGAGATTAGCAGTATAAGTCATACATATGGCATAATGGTGATTTTTAGATTTTTGGATGAACTATCCCTTTAAGTCTTCACAGCAGCACTGAAAGTTTGCGTGCCGAAGCAGATGAAAGGATCTTCATACTTCATTTCATCTATTGCTTACAGGCATCATGCCATGGCAATGTAATGCATTTGAAGGTTCAGGCTGTTGCCCTCAGTTTAGCCAGCAGCACACAGGTGTCTCACTGCCATGGGAACTGCACACGCAATGAAGAGTAACTTACCATCACATGTCTCACTCACCCAAAAGTACAGCAAACTCTTGCAGAAGATGCCTGTAATCTAGCATGGTCAGACTACATCTCAAGCAGAAAATCTCCAGGATTGACCGGAGTGATAAAATGACCCATAAAGCTTATTATAGCTCACATTATAGTACCTGTACATGATGTAGCCGAGCCGATCCACACTGATAGAGTCTGTGGCAAAGAGAGCTGGGTAGAACACCCCAGCCGGAGGCATGATGACCAGAGGCAAGCTGTACTTCAGAAACATGTCACACACCTAGACATGACAAGAGAGAAATATCTGCTTTAGCACAAAGTCATCAACATCAGTGTTTCTGGTACTAAATCTAGTACATAAATCTTAGTGAAACTCGGGCAGCAACTTCAGTGGATGTCACCTTGCCAAGAACATCATGTTAATTAAGTTAATCATAGCTGAGTGTACCGTCTCATAGAAGGCAAGTGTCTGGTTGAGCAGAAGAATGTGGCAGTTCTCCAGACGGAGTCCCTCAGATGCCAGCAGTCCTACAAAGCGCACCAGCTCCATAACGGAGTCCATGAAGCCAGACAAGGTCATAGTCCTAGAAAGGGGAGTGTATTATTCTTTTAACTCATTTCTTTTTTTTTTAAAGCATACACAAAATAACATGTGAAAAACATGTTATCCTTGCAGAGCGAACTATATTTCTCCAAAAGAGAACAATAAATCAGCTTTAAATCACACCTAGTATACACCAGATGTGTGTTTGTGCTATGCTTGAAACTCACACAATTCGCACAGCACAGACCCAGAGGGTAAAAGGGAATAATGGGTGTATCGCATTGATGCATGACACACTGGAGCAGTCAAACAAGGTTTTGCCCTTGATCATAATTTCTCCTTCAGCTGTGCACTTCAGTAATGTAATAAAAAAATAACCAAATCAGCAGTGAGAGAAAAGCAATACACGACAGGCGAGGGGGAAAAATCCACTGCACTTCATTACACACCGTTCCACAGAACACTTTCGGGGTAAACGAGGTTCAGACAGAGCCCAACCATAGGAGCAGACAGTTCATTGATCTCTTTTAAATATAAAATATTAAAAAAGACAGTGGTAAACCTCAGGCAAAGCTTTTAAGAGAACAAATCCCTGGAGTGTGGTCCCATTTCCTCACTCAGTAAAGTGCAAGACATTTAAGACAACAGCATTCACAACTTTTAAAAATTTTACTTCTATAAAGCAACACGTTTCCAAGAATATTCAGTTGGTAATAAGGGGAGAAAGTAATTTTATTTTGTTTTTTGAAAATCTAATGATGATAATAGCTGATAAATTGTGCAAAATAAGACTAGGGATTATTAAACATTTAATATTAAACATGATTTTTGGATACTCACATGGTGCTGTTGCTGTTAAGACTGATATCCAAACCGCCCTCCGATGCGCTGACGGAATGCCATGTCAGCCACTTCACCAGCATGCTATTCAGGCATTCGATGACACTACACTGTGAGGAGGACAATGCGAAAAAAAGGTACAGATAAGGGCGGGGAAAAAAAATCAAAACCTGCTTTCAACTGCTGCAAGCTTAACCACAACACCACTCAAACATCACAGGAAGTGCAAAGATGCTAAGGCTTAAGTGTGGAAAGACTAATTCACTTATGTCTGAACTGTTTGCGCATTCATTGCCATAATCTGGCTCGTGTAATACTCATGCTTGGCTCGATATAAAAAATAGGAAGGAAACAAATAAGAGTAGATTTAAAAACAACATACAAACCTTGAAAAATACTGTGGAGGTAAAATAAAGTTGCTTCAGTGGCTCGAATAGAAGTTTATGCATGTCTACAGACAAAGAAAACAAACATGGTTCAAGTTATAGTTTTATGCACAGGATGAATAGAATTTTCTACCCTGACCAATAAAATGCTAAAAACAATGAAATATGATATATATCTTATCAATAAAGAATGTATAAACAACATTAACATTAGGGAGAAATTATCTATGATATTGCTACCTACTTTTGTTTTCAACAATTTCCACTAAACCAACAAATGCAAAGAGTTTTTTAAAGAACCCTGACTGTGACGAAGGTAATTGGGATACTTACAAAGGCTGGGCATCAAGGGAATGTCACTGAGAAGTTCCAGGATCTGCGGCCGGAGCAGAGAACCATCCCACACACTCAGGAACTTATAAAGAAAACTCTCTGTGCTGGAGAATCCCTCCTGAAAAAAACAGACACAAACCCCGTCAACATGGGACTGGAGGATTTAACAAATAGGGAGATCATTCAGGAATTCAAAAAAATGAGCAAAGCAGAAAGATGAATGATGGATTTGTGGAATAAACTGCAACATGTTTCTCTCAAACACATCCAACTTTGAGGCTACCAAGGTTAATTTCCTAAATCTTCTGTTGCTCAGTCATACCTGCAGGAACTGCTGTGAGAAGAGGATTGTGCTCAGAAAGCGACAGGCTTCAGAAGTGTTGTCAGAACTCCCATCCACAGGACATAGTAAAAACTCTGCCAAAAAACATGAGAATTAACCATATTATGGTACTGAACTCAACTCATAAAACAGAAATTGCCTTTTAAAAATGGTAACATGCAGGCTGGGAGTGACTACAGAACTTTACATATGACTGAAAAGGTTTGGCATTACAGCATGAAAAATTTACCCTCTTGCAATGAGTGTCCAAGCCAAAAGTTAAGGCGCAGGAAGGCAGATTCATCCTGTACACAGTCCAGGTAGTGCAGAGCCAGCGCTGATCCCAGCAGCGAACCCATCTGGGCAGGCAGCTGAAAACAAGTTATGACTTCAGCATTAAGCAGCAAAATGCTATGCAACGTGCATCCGCACAACATAGAGACAGTATATCATATACAAGAGCTGTCAAAACAGCTGGAGGCAAATAAACCAATTCAGTCATACTTCTGGCTCCTTCGAGACCTGCACTGAAACCAACAATTTGTACAACAGTTAAATATTCTGCCATTCTACATTCTTTCACTATTTCCAAAAACTGTAATTTGTGTCACTCTGCGAACAGCTGCCTCTCAATATGGGAATTTAGCAAATAATAAAATAATTAGGGATGCACCGAATGTTCGGCAACCGAAATTATTCGGCCGAAAATACCAAAAAAAGCACTTTCGGTGTTCGGCCGAACAAGTAAAAAGGCCGAATAAATTTGACCGAACAATGACGTTTTTGATGACGCGATCAAATAGTAACCAGCGTAGAGTGAGAGGCACGCGCTTTATAAATGCAGCCAACATGCCCCCTTTGAGGAGAAGACAAAAGAGAAGCTCATCTGATGCGTCTGTGGCAGACGTTGTTACTTGCAGCACTAAAGCGTCTTTTAACCCTCTAGTTGACAAACGCGCCGCCGCGTTTTGCTGGATTTTTTTCACATAGCAGCAAAATAGACTTAAATACTCCGTCATTTATGGTCACTTAAATGCAGACTTAAGAAATATGAAAACATAAACTGTTAAATGACTACTTGTGTCCACTTACAATCGAAACAAAACTGTGCTTTTGTAAAATAAAGAAAATAAACAGGGTGTGCTTTCTGCCTCTGTCTCCGTTAACTTTTTTTTCTGGAGCACGTCTCTAAAAAACTCAGCCAATACAATAGTCACACAGGCAAAGGCATATCATTTAATTGTCTACTTTTAAACGATGTAATTCAAAACGAAAACAAATATTCTGTTTATGTAATCTGTATGAAAAGAGAGAGATGAAAAGAGTCGTTCTCATGGCAACTCCTTATCTGCTAATCGCCACGGAGAGCGCGCGCTATATTGAAACCCAAGTGATCCAGCAATCCATGCAAACCTCAACGCCCACGATAAAGTTTATGTAAACCGCAAAAGTAGGCTTATGTCTAGGACAGTTATTCATTTGTTGTGGGTTCATCCACATTTTTTTGCACTTTTTAATGCACTTTTTTAGTTATATTCTTTCAGCAGTCAGTTATAGGCCTAACATAGGCTATTCAAGAAGGGGGGGCTTCAAAGATGGGCAAATAAAAATATAGTTTTTATTTTACTAATTTATTTATTTTAAGTTATATTGTGCTTTGTTTAAATAATATCTGCTGGAATGTTAAAAAAAAATTCAGTGTTAAACAAATTGTATTTTTGCAATTTGATGTTTTTCTCAAGACAAAATAGTAAAAAAGCATATTTTTACTATATTAAATGCAATGGTGAAAAAATTGGCAAAATAAATGGATAAAATGTGAAATACCGCATTCGGTATTCGGCCTTCGGCCAAGCGTTTCATTATTATTCGGCTTCGGCTTCGGCCAAGAATTTTCATTTCGGTGCATCCCTAAAAATAATAAATCTAAGTGACAGATTGACAACGGACACGGCTGATTCTTTCTGTAATTAACAAGCAAATGAATCATTCATCTGAGAAACAACTGGTTCTAATGATGGGGTTGCCACAGTGAGAAAGAATCAATGATCCTTCCCAACAAACAAAACTGCCTTCTTTCTTGATCCTTCCCTTTTGCAGACTGCAAAATTTTGCAACTTAAAACGTGGTGCAGGAACACAGTGAAAAGGTTAATTTTGTCCAAAATTAAGCATAAATGTCAGCAGACCTTTAAAAGAGATTTAATAAGGCTTATGTCAGTGGATCCGCCTGGTAGACTGTTTGCAAGATGCTCCTAAACTTTGTCAATTGAGAGTGTAATATGTTATTTAGTTAGTTACAGAGATGCCAGTGTTTAAGTAAAATATAATTTTACAGAGTTGTTTAATGTTCATCTGCATGTTCTGTCTGCTGTGAATAATTGGCCAGTAATATCAAACCAATATAATGAGGTGAAAGATTTAATGAAGTGCTCATTGATTAGTCTTGTGAAGGCTTAGCTCCACCAAGTGGCCAAACCACAGTAGTGCAGATCTTTGTTTACAAATCACATCAGGTGAATGCAATGTAAATAATATGCAATATGACATTTTGTATTTAACAATCCCAAGAAATCAATATCCTATTGGTACGGTCTATAAAAAGCAATACACTTCAGTTCGATAGATGATGCATATTGTGAGAACGAAAAAGCTATGTGCATTACCTCTATATTGTGAATGTTCTCCAGTAGCTCTTTGAAGGAACGGAGCTCCTGCAGACGGACCTTCTTGCTGGAGTTGCTGTCGAACGCTGAGCTCAAGGGAGGTATCGCCAGATGATGTAGTTTCTATGAACATTAGGAAGTGAGAAACATTCATTTCATAGACTTTGATTTACTTAAAGGTGCTCTAAGCGATGTCACGCGTTTTAAGACCAAAACATTTTTTGTCACATACAGCAAACATCTCCTCACTATCCTCTAGCTGCCTGTCCCCTGAACACACTGTAAAAAAACGCGGTCTCTGCGGACACCCCAGGCTCCACACACGGCTACAAAAACAAACTCTAGCGACCCGCTCTAGGAAGCATAACAAACTGTTCCAGCCAATAACGACAAGAAGGGTTTGGGGGTGGGGTTTGAGGGGTTAGTGCGCGGATGAGGAGGAGGGAGTGTCTAGCTAGCCTCCGTTTTGTTTGACAATAGTTTGAACGTCAACAAGAAGTGATGTCACCCAGGATCGCTTATGGCGCTTTTCCACTGCATGGTACGCTCGGTTCGGTACGGTTCGATTCGGCGCGGAACGGTTCGGTTCGGCTTCGCTTTTCCACTGCGTGGTACGACTCGGCTCGGTACGGTTCGGTTCGCTAGCTCGGTTGCTTTTCCACTGCAGTTAGTACCCATTCAAAGTGGGTGGGACTGATCGTTACACTGTTTGTAGGTCCGGTGATAGCCGTGTGCGGCTAGCTGAGCTAGCTGCTACTTCTTGGAACACTTTTTCATTCTGTTTTGCCCCATCCAGCTCTCGCTGGACCCGCTCCTAGGCAACCAACGAGAGGAACGTCTGCACCTCGACCACGATTCAGCCATTTCCTTTTTAAAGTGTTGATCTCTTCTTTTTTTTTCAAGTAAGTAAAACACAGGTGCTACCGTGTTGGCTGTGTCTACTGGTTATATGACTCTGTATAGCGGTTTAGTGTCTCGCAAATCCAATGACGCTGGTAGTGACGATTCTGTCTGTCTGACCAATCAGTGATCTGCAGTGTTTCACGTCACATTTTAGTACCGGTACGGTACGCTTGGAACCTCAACAGACCAGGTACCATTTAAGCGCGCCGAAGCGCGCCGTACCGTACCGTACCATGCAGTGGAAAAGCACCACAAGTGAGCCGTACCGAACCGAACCGTACCGTACCATGCAGTGGAAAAGCGCCAAAGCGTGCCGTACCGAACCGAACCGTACCGTACCATGCAGTGGAAAAGCGCCATTAGAGAACCTTTAAAGTCCCCATTCCTATGATTTCACAGAATAACTTGTTAAGGCTGGAATACACTAGACAACCTTTGCCAGTGAGTCAGTCTGCAGATTTTGGACCTCTGCAGTTGACAGATTTCACAGGAAACTGTGCAAAGTATGATGGTCATGGACACAATTTTTAAGACTTCAAACTATGATTCCATTCAGTCTGAGGTTTTATGTTTGTTTAGGTTTTTATGTAATTTGAGCCGATTTTAGAATATATTGTTATCATTTGTCATGCATCTCCTAGCAACAAAGTGCATGTTTCTGTGCGAGTTTGATGTTTGGGAATATTTGAAAGTAAGGTAGTGCACGATCCTCAGTTGTTTAGTACATGATGCCCAGCTTTTATCTGTAATAACCAGAGACAAAATAGACAAGTGTATGATGCCTATTGTTTTAAAATCTGTTCAAGTTGTGATGTATTCCAGCCTTTAGTTGACAAGTCAGAGTCCTGTAAAGCTCTTTACAGTATTACGCTGATGACACATTACCCTCTTTCTGGAGGATGGCTTCTCTTTCACATCTAGGCTCAGGCTCTGGTCAACTAAAACTGCACCCTTGTTTTTTCTCTGCACAGCACTCAAAGCCACTTTCCAGGTGGAGTTGTGATTCTTGAATCCAGTCTGGAGAACAAGAAAAAAAATGCAGTCTAAGAGCCCGAAACATTGTTTTCTGCTGGAGAAAACAGTAATGAAAACACTAACCCTCACTCTTGCTGGATGAGAGAGCATCACTAAGTCTGGGCGGAACACTTTGTAGAGTACTAGAAGTTGTGTGAGAAATGGTTGTCTGCCCTTATAGAGGAGAAAGGGAGAAACACAAAGCACTTGTCAGATGAAATGTATTGAGTTAAAAAAATACATTCTCTAACAGTACAGTAAGTCTACATTTATAATAATGGATATTGAGGCGTTTATTTTAATTGTACCATTTTGGCTTGGACATCCAAAAGTTTCCTGACTCTGTACGGGTGAACTATGAAAAACAAGCAAATAACATGTTTATGTTCTCATGTAGCATTCACAGACATACAATTTAAGCCACTTAGTCGACAACTCACCATGTTCCCGCATTGTTAAAAGGTACAACAAGTGGCAGATAAAAGGGCACTGGAAGAAAAAATATAGCACATTAAATTAACATTGAAAAACATATTTTAACGAAATTATAAAACATTAGCAAAGCACAACCAACCAGATTTTCTTCAGTCACAAAGCTGAAAATGAAGCCATAAATGGATCTCAAGTTGTCTTTGCAGTCAATCAGGTCAAAAACAGTGAGTACCCAACGGACAAAGAGAACCTAAAAAGAAAATATGTTACTAAGAGAGTGAACTAAAAGTTTCAAGTCACAATGAAATGAAAGTAATGACAGATATTTTCTTCCATATTGTGACATACATCAAATTGTACTGGATTTTGAAAAGAAAAAATGTAGGCCGGGGACTTGGTTCTATGCATCGGTTGTTGATTAGATTTGGAGATCTTAAAAATGTAGGCGGATGAATGTGAGTTTGTGTGAACTCCAATGATTAGAGAAGTCCTGCACGTCACCAGTGAGAAGTCTGTTGTTTCACCAGAAGATCAAGTTATGGCATTTTTATTAAAATAATAATTAACTGAAACATGCACATGGATAAGAATTCTCCTCGCATGCAGACCAGGTCAGACCAATCATCAGCCCTTACCTGTGCATTTATTGGCATTTTCCCTACACATAGCCACGACACCCCCTTCATGATGGCCTCCTGCGGCACCACTGAGGCAGGTATTAAAAACTTCAGCACTCGGGTACAGTTCGCAGTTCCTGTTGGATATAACTGAAGTTGATCATCTGTGTGATGAACCACTAAAGGCATTCAGCAGAATGAGGATGAGCCGAGCATGACTGATCTCATTGCTATAGTGTTTCTTATGATGGATTCTTTCTCATGTTAAGCAAACAAATACAGGTAGCTAAAGAAATCCATGTATGTCTTCCTGATTATATTAACCTGCATTGAGGCTCAAAGCCAAGTCCAGCAGCACTGTGATGACTTCCGGAGAAAGACCTTTACTGACAGCCACTGTCTCCACCACCACTATATTCCTCTCCAGCTCATCATTCCCTCTGACTACGGTGCCAGCTTCCACTGTAGCATACAAAAATACATGTAAATAGAGATTTTGACACTTGAAGTTAGATGTGATACAGTAGCCTATCTGATGACGAGAAGGTCAATAGAGATCGCTAAGACATGTGACCAACTGGGCGGCAACGTCATCAGAACGCAAAGAATTATGGGTATGTTTGGCCAGTTTACACAGAGTTTAGATGGGCTGGCATAGCAGGCTTGCTTTCTGGAATGAAAAAAATAAAACAGTAGTGTGAAAAACATATTATAATCCTACAAAATGCAGCGGGCTAAAGATAACATTGTCGGACCATACCGCCTAAAACTCAATTCTAATGCAAAGACGAGATATGAGGAGAAAATAAAGGAAATCAAGGGACTGGATCCTTTATGAGTGACTGGTCAGGAGACGTCAACCTGTTGCCCAACTTCCAGCACAACTACATGATATGAGATATATATAAATCAGACTTGACAATATATTCTCAATTCCAAAAAAATAAATAAATAAAATGCACAAACGTATGACAAATCTACACACAAGAAGTTTTCAGTAACTTCAAGTCGCAAGTTTAAGCACCACACTCCTCGCGCTCTCTCATCTATCTGCATGCAGTCAGAATTCATGTCAAGATTGCAATCCTGGAGTGTGTGTGTGTGTGTGTAGAGGGCGCGGGCACGAGCGGGGAGAGAGAGAGAGAGAGAGAGAGAGAGAGAGAGAGAGAGAGAGAGAGAGAGCCCTGCTTATGAGTGACGACGGACGGAGGACAGAACCACTAAACATTCAAACGTAACCTATATGGTTACACTTTAGATCTGTGATATTAGTCTGATTTTATTTGAGATTTCGGCTTCCAAAGATTATAGAATATATTTGAGGTATTTGAGAGAGAGACGCGATCGACTGGTGGAAACATAAGAACATACTCCGTCATTTTGTTCATAACAGGACATCATTCAAACAGAACTGCAAGGTTTTTAATTATATTTGTGTACACTCGCAATAAAACACAACATTGTGCTTTTGTCACACTCTAAACTCTGCTGCTATCCATGCCAGGCATTCGTCGCCTTTTTGTCACCTCTGAAACATGGGTTGTAGTTATTATTTTTCCACGCTGGAAAACGATAAAAGGATTTTCCGTTCTTAAGCTTTATGCCACTTCTATCGTGAGAAACGACTACTGCAGTTTACAACACAGCAGGTAGACGGAATCTTGTACACTGCGTTCTTCCCTCCATGCAATCAATACTGGCGCTTTCTGTTTGTGCCGCGGATCCCCAAAATGCTTTGCGTTCACCACTGGTAATACGTCACTGGTGACGTCACATTAGCAATCTCTATACAGATAAACAAAATATCTAATAACGTTAGTCTGAATTCGTCCTGAGTCGTTGGCAGATTTACAAAATAACGAGTGAAATAAACAAACAAACAAATAAATAAATATCTTCTTACTGTTAAACTGTAAACCTCTAAACTGTTTTTGTAAATCGTTTCTGTTATGTTTTCTGCTGCACTCACCCTGAGACAGATACTTCACCGCGAGACCAAAGGGATCCGCCTTGCCTTTTCTTTTTTCTTTTTCTGCCAAACGCAGACTTCTGTTGCTCGCAGAGGAGGCGGATGAGTCTGTTTCTCCGGAAGAATCGGAGAATAACCCCGTAAGGTTAGATAAATCGGCCATTTTTTCGCTACATAATATTATTTGTTGTTTCTCTCGTGTTTGTCTGCAGTAGCATATTCAAACCAAACGCCAAATCCGCCGCGACCGTTTGGACATGCGCACTGGATCACTTCCTGTGCAGCAACCACGAGCGCTAACTCAATGAACTGAAGTGGAACAGCTAGCCTATACAAGAGCCACTCTATCTAAGAGTGTGTTCTAAAATATAATTGTGTTGTTCGTTAATTTTTTGTTTTTCTCATTTAATTTTTCATTTAAATTTAAAATAGGGAAGCATGTTTTCCGTTTTAAATGTAAACTAGATTCACTAGTTACCACGGGGTGTCTTTTGGCTCAGAAAGCCTCTCGGACTAGGATCTCTTTCTCTCTTTTCTTTTGTATCATTCGATACATTAATATATTTTTATATATACAAAGTTTTATATATTTATAAATTGATACAATTACTGTCTGCAACTAAACCAGATGACCACAAATGTGGTATTTTTTTTTAGGTATCACAAAAACATCTTAAGTAGGCCTACTACTCAGACCCAGTGCTCAAACAAGGCACTGCTGATCCACTCTATTTCATGTGGTGTTTTAACGTAGAAAGTGCACCTCCGCCACCTACTGGACTGGGGTGTGCACTGCAGCATTAGGGTGCTTGAAATGTGACAAATATACACTACTACAGCAGCAGAAAATTGACAAGATAATGAGTTGACTATATTTGATAAACAGAGATGTGGCTATCAAAGGGTAAGAACTGTAAATAGGGTACAATAATAAAGACTATTTCATGCTATGAATGACAATACACAGTTGTATATGCTTTAAAGGGTACCTATCATGGAATTTTGAAAATTACTTTTCATGTAGTGTGTAACATAGATCTAAGTGAACAAAAACATCCTGCAAAGTTTTAAATATGAAAGTTCACCGTATACAAAGTTATTGTCTCTCAAAAGTAAGAGTTGAGTCGCTGATATGAATCGATAGACGAACGATGCACTTTCGTACGTCACTTGTACAAGTTATTTGAATTCGACACGCCCACTCAGTGCGCGCGCCGAGCAGACAGAGAAACCTGACAACAACGTCAACGAGACTCTGTTCTGACTCTGTTCTGAAGTGCGAATCAAAAGCAAACTTTTTTTTTTCACTGCCCAGGGACGAGCATGTGAAGACTCAGTGGCTAGAGTTTATATTTACAACTATACCACACAAGTATAGCCACCTTGAGCTGTGTTTGCGTTATTTTAATGACGATCGCTTCACAAACACAAATGCTTTCAAGTGTGGATTGCGGGTCGCCTGATACTGAAGGAACGTTCAATACCAAGTTTATTTGGATCAGCTTCCTCCTCCGAATCACAACCTGTAAGTACTATTAATAATTGTTGCTTTTTGTGTGTGTGTGTGTGTGTGTGTGTGTGTGTGTGTGTGTGTGTGTGTGTGTGTGTGTGTGTGTGTGTGTGTGTGTGTGTGTGTGTGTGTGTGTGTGTGTGTGTGTGTGTGTGTGTGTGTGAGAGAGTGAGAGTTACGCTCAGCAGCTTCTAGGTCTCCAATGTCATTTTTTTTGTTTTTTGAAATATGTGAAATTATGTGAAGCGTATTGTAGTACTGCAGTGCTTTATCAATATGTTTAAGCTTTGGGCTAACGCAAAATATAACTGACTGGGTCATCTGACCAATCACCGCCGATTAGCGTCACGCAAAGGAGGGGTTTGGACAAATGAGTCGTCGAACGAATCATTAGGGAGTCGGTGAGCAAATCAGGTAAAAATAAATGCATATTATAAGACAACAAAAGTGTTTTTTTGTCATTGCATGCATGTAAAACTGTTGTTGGGGACTCCCAGAACATTATTAGGAACATTTTAAATGCCATAATAGGTACATTTCTTTTGGTGGATTGAAAATTACTTTTGTGAGGATATTTATTTTTGTTTGTAAAACTGGTTTCCGCTGCATTTGAGCTATAAACATATTCGTGTTAATATATATTACAATATGATAATTGTATTCAAAATAATTTAGTGAAAAGTGTGCAAGAGATGAAAATCACAAGTGTTTTTAATACTGTCATCCAATCTCAATGGTAAACTGCATAGAGGTTTTATTCTCAGCATCTGCATGCACAAACATTTTCCCTCACTGTCAAGTGTGTAACATGATCCATTCTGTTTAAACTAAGAATGCACAATTCATTTCTTGGACTATCTAGGCATTCTGGAAAAGGTTTAGACACAGGTCAAATCCACGTTCTCAGCTAGGTATTTTTACTCAGTACAAACAGCATATTAGCAGTATACATACAAACATATAAGACCATTTTCTCAATTCTACTCCTTCCAGCACTGTACATTTTGAATGTATAATTTTTTTAACACACCTAATTCAACTCATCATTTTCTTAGTAGTGATGCATAACATGAACATTATGTAAAATTAGAAAGACACCTCAAATGTGCAGTGCTGTGCAGAGAAACACATTGATCGAAAGGAAATACAATAGATGGAAAAAATTAGATAATAGAAATAGATGTTTTTTAAAAAGAAAAAAGTAATAAAATGTTGTAGTCCTGTCCTAAAAGAAGGGGGAAACCCATAAGATTCCAAGGATAAGATTTGTATTGGACTGTGTATTTTAAGAGTCAAACTGGATTAACAGAAACAAACCTTTTGAAAATCCTTACAAGTAAAAATACAAAAAAATAACAGTAATATAAATAATATGCAGAACTTCTTTGTCCTTAAACAAACTGGTTTTATATTTTTATTTGTCATGTTTGTAAAAGATTTTGAGGCTACAGAAAAGGTCTACCATCTAAATTAATGGGCAAAGTTTAACCTTTTAACAAATGATAGATGTACAGCATTTCCTAAACAAATCTTAATGTAAACAACTGGTTTACTCATCTACAGTAATTCAAAAAAATAAATAAAACATCAAAAAATGGCTGACATTTGAAGTTACAGTCTAAGTGGCATTTGGAATACTGTTCAATGAAGGGCAAAAAACATGATATTAATAAATACAGTCAGCAGGGAATAACAGTAGTTTAATATTTTGCTGCAAATCCACAGCCAAAACAGTTGCCACAATGGTGATTGTGGTGAGGATTTAGATTAGATTCAAAGACGTTTTTCAGGTGAGACGAGGTAACATAAGAACTGATTTTCGGGCTGCTGGGACATAAATCACCTTTTGGGACTGCTGTCTTTTTTCCCGAGCATCTTGTCTACTATCAGAGAAACACAGCTCTGCTGCCCGGCGCTCTTTGTGAAATTGTGGAGCTAAGAAACTTTGACTTTGTTCTTTTCCTGGGCATTGATCTGCTCTTCGCGTCTCTCCTCCCTCTCTGGCCGATCGTCACCCTGGCGAGCAATGAGCAGCCGGCACGTCAGCAAAATACCAAATACCAGGGCATGGGCGTAGCGTTTTAGAGGATCTCCAACCAGCTGGTGGAAGAAGAGCACCGCTAGCATGACCAGTAGCAGAATAAAGTTGGCCACGTCTTTTGGTCTCCCAGGCACAAGCGTCAGAACAATTCCACATCCCACCTCAAGAGTACCAATAATCTTGCGTAGAAGTACAGAAGAAATGCCCATTTTTTTCAACATTGGAAGGGCCTTGGCATAACTCTTGTATGCTCTTTTCTGGAAAAGGAACATCATTATGGAATTTAGAAGAAGGTAAAAGCCAATATCAAGAATATATAACAATATATAAGATAAATACATATATTTTTTAATGCATATTTTGGATTTTAAATCAGCCAAAACATGTTTTTATTTAAATGCAGTGTTTTGCCCGTTTCTGTGATGACTATAGGTTTAAGGGGAGGGGTTGGGTTGGGTTAAATAATAGAAAATATCATTAACCTGGAGTCAATGGAAATCTATGGAATGTCCTCACTAATAGGCTTACTAAAACAAAAATTGTGTTTGTGTGTTGGATGCAAACGTTTGATATGCTTTTTTATACTCATATTGACCCAACTGTACTGCACTGAATTGTACTGATGAAGTTTTTATTAAAGAAAGAAAAAAATGAACGTGTCTATGACATCACAGCAGTTGCTGCACCTGCAGATGGAAGATAGCCTAGAATTTGCTGGAAAGCGCCGCCATTGCTTTATCATGATCCGCTTCAAAAAAATTGTTTTAGAACGATATCACAACAACGTCACACGTATTTGAGAGCGTTTGTTCCATTTATCATACAGATGATGCGCATTGTGACATTGTGTCATAATTGACCTATGTATGCGGTAATAAAACAATGTTGCGGCTGTGTGCACATAATTCGCTGTTCATGCTCCAATGATGTTCAGTTGTTTTACACAGTCCGACTTATTATTAAGAATCGAATTATGTCTGTCAGATACTTTAGATTATAGATAGGTTATAACTAGGCCTACGTGCAATTTAATTTCTATTCAATATTCTATTCACAAATATTCATATTTTTTTAATAGAGCAGGCACCAACAGTAACTTACTAGCGGACATTTTATAGAAACTGCAAGAACAGACCATTACATTCCCACCCCCTCCTAAAACAAAGCCGTTTGCGTCCAGCTAAAGCTTCATTTGATTATTATTACGGGCGCTGCTAAACGACGATCACTTACCATTTCACTATATGCATCTTTGCTTAATCTTGGTGTGAGTTTAATTGTACCCATGAACACGAAAAAGAGACCCAGTGCAAAGGAAAGGGCAACAATGGTTATTGTTCTTGGCGAGGCCATCTTCTGTAAAGTCTCCCTTCGATTGGCATCCGTTGTCCCGCTTCAGCTTTCTTCACTGTCCTGCTGAAGATGCTGAAGGGGGGGAAGGGCTTGAATACTGTCAAATATGGCTGCATGTCATTCCGCTTACACTATTAAGAAGCATCATTAGAGGGCGCTGTTGTCAATGATATCCAACCGCAGTACAAGCCCGACCAGTAGCACCTCATTGCAGTACACGAGATCCGGGGGGCGGAGTCGGATCCAGATTAAGGGGTGGGGTTGGGTAGGTTTAGGGGTGGGTTTAGGGATAAGGGGTGGAGCTGGGTAGGTTTAGGCAGAGTCGTTCTCTCCATGGCTCTGGGTTTAGGTATGTAAGGTGGGAGATCCGATCTAGATCCGACTCCTCCCCGTGGATTTCATGTTCTGCAGTGAGGACCAAGTCCGACCGCGACTGTCTGCAGTAACACGTCTCTGTCCATGCGGGGGCGCTCGCAGGCGAGTGCAGAATGAATGGGAGTCAATGGGGTTTCACCCCCAGAAATCCACTTTTCTCAGAATGTAATTTTTTGTCAAGTAATTTGCAAGTTGCATTCAAAAGGGAGGGCTAAGATAATACGCTCAGCTGAAAAATGCATTTTTAAGTTCACTTATCTGTTCTAAAAATCCGTTCAAAAATGTGATGACGTCACATAATAGCAGAATGCTAGCGTGTTCCGGCCAACAACGGCCTAACCTGTAAGAAACCAAAAGGACATAAGTACTAGTTCATTCAACTTTTGGCCTATAATCTATATTGAACTTGCGGAATCAACAATAAAATCTATGTTGATTCAACGACAAGCAGGAGAACGAGATACATTTAGCCGTTTAGCTCCATAGAATCCCATTCATTTTGCACTCGCCCGCGATCACCTCCAGTGGAATTCTAATGGAACTGCAACCAAGATGATACACAATCAAAGAGTATAGAAGCATATATACGTTCTTTGACACAATGGGGCTGTCACTACTCGATCCGTACCGGAAACACGATCTGGACTGCGCATGTGCGAGAACGCGTCTCCTTCCTGTCTGATGTCGAAACCATTTACGGCAGTTGTTGTTACACGATCCGTATCGTAACTGAAGCCCAATAACTGACTTTTATTACTTTATTAATCCTTTGTCATTTTATTTATTTATATTATTTTAACTTCTTAACTATATAAATATTTTATCTTCTCCCTAAATTTGTGTTATTCTAACTTACGTGCTCCGTTTCCTGTTAAAACTAATATTTTTGTCAATTCTGTTTAAGCCAGTTATTGTTGTCAATTTTTACATTACACAGATGTACATTAAGTGTGGGCAGTATGATGGTTGAAAAGTTGCAGTTGCATGATCAGCCTCTACAGAAGTAATATTTACAATATTACTACATGTAATATTTCATTTTGTAAAGGTTTGTTCTACTTATTTCAGTAAGAAAACACACAGAGACACTCAGAATAACATTATTTATTTATTAATAAATGAATTAATCCATCTATCATCCATCCCTCCATCCATCTATATACCCCTCCTCCATCTACCCCTCCATCCATCTATATCCATCCCTCCCTCATTCTATATCCATCCATCCATCCCTCCCTTCCTCCTCCTTCATCCTCCCTCCTTCCATCCATCTCTCCTTCTCCCTTCATCCATCTCTCCTCCTCCCTCCATCCATCTCTCCTCCTCCCTCCATCCATCCCTCCCTCCTTCTATATTCATCCATCCCTCCCTTCCTCCTCCTTCATCCTCCCTCCCTCCTTCCATCTATCTCTCCTCCTCCTTCCATCAATCTCTCCTCCTCCCTCCATCCATCTCTCCTCCTCCCTCCCTCCATCCATCTCTCCTCCTCCTCCTCCCTCCCTCCCTCTCTCCTCCTCCCTCCATCTCTCCTCCTCCCTCCCTCAAAAAGTCATCCTTTGCGTCAGGAAGTTCCTCCAGGACCTATATATAAAAAGAGTTATTTCTTGGATGATGAGTATATGATAGCAAAAAAAAAACAAAAAACACTTGCAGGCAAACAATGCACTGGGTCCACATTTTGGTCTTTCCCATTTACTATCAAATGTTTATTAAATGAAAGTAGTGACAGTGACGTTGTCGTAAAAACATTGATGATGACAGGAAGTGGCAGAAAAACTTCGTTCTCGCACATGCGCAGTACAGATCGTGTAACCGGTACGGATCGAGTAGCGACATGCACAACCCACAACTTACAGTCTATGCCCACAACTAGAGGCTGCAGTTTCAGGACCGCAGTTCTAGGACCACGGTTCCAGGACCCTAGTTTTTGTAACAGCGCCACATACAGAACTGGATGATATAGCGGCGGCTGCAGTTTCAGGACCCATGGTGGTTTAGTTTGTAGGCTACACAGTATCAAGATCCACCAATTATCTTAAGTCAAAAAGAAAAAACAATTATTGGGACCTTATGTGAATTCATTTAACAAATAAGATTATGGAATAGAAAAACTCCTGCAGCAGGTAGATTAGAGCAACAAGTAGCATCAAGCTACATGACACAGTTTAAAATATTAATATTACACTTTTACTTAAGTATTATCTTAAATATCTTTTGTGTTCAGCAGAAGAACACCTGACAACAGGTGTATAAGCTTAAATCAGTTGATAAAGAAAAAATAACACAATGTTTTGATCTGGATTTATTTGTTCATATTGGTGGAAAAACTTCAGGGACGATTATTCTGAGAAATAAGAATCCCATCATGCATTTTTTTCTCTCCTTATAAAACCATGACACTTCTATAAAAAGTACAAAATGGCTAAATTGAAATGGATTCATAATGGAAATGATTCATATTTTTAAAAAGCTATATGTACAAATAAATAAAATTTCCCAAAAAAAGGGTAGGCAACTTCTTTTTCAAACCTGTAAAGAACATCTCAGGTTCAAAGATAAATAAGTCATAGATAAGTCATTGCAATGCACACCATGGTAAATCATCAGATTGATTCATCGTATACAGTCTTAGGTTTACATTGATAAACATACGAGTATGTTAATAAAGTCTTCACTAATGATATACTATCATCTATCATCTTCAGGAAGTCTCTCTTCAAGACAGAATTTCCTGAATGTTTAATTCTTTCTCAGACATTACTCAACAATCTCTTAATACAATTACAATACAAATTATAAACATATTCTTATTAAAGTTGCCTCAAAAGTATTTACAAAAGTATTGATGATGACATTCTACCCAATACAAAACAGTAACTAGTTTGCAAATGGGCTCAACTCATCATCCAGTGGGTAAAAGACATCGATGCGTGGTTCAGCAAGCCATCCGTTTCTTCATTCTTTGTGAAAACCTTCATGATACTTTTTCTTCACTATCCAGAAACAATATCCTGTTCCTGTCGGGCTTTGAGAGCCAAAATTGCTTTTCGGTAAAGGTCTATTAGGAAACAGGCAAATTAGATTAGTCTCCTACATTTCTACAGACCAGGGCTGTCTGTTTTGAGCAAATTCTTTTATCTTTTTTATTGTTTTAAAATCAGTGTAGAACAATTATTGCCAATAAGTATAAAGTTTGTATGCATGTGTTTTAAAATTCCTCCCACAAAGCCAAAATTCATCCCAAGAACAGCCCTGATCAAAATGAATAGTGGTTTAGAGGTCACTGATGCTCACCGAAAGTAGTTGAAAGATCAACAGGCTGTGCATAAGCAGTGGGGACTTCCTCTGTGTTTATCTTGTTCTTTCGTTTTACTTTAACAGTCTTCTTTTTTCTCTTTCTTTCATCTTTTCCTGTGAATAAGTACGTTAAAAGCATGAGAGGGAAATATAATGCTGTATTTCACAGTTTTAAGGACTTAAACTCCTAAAAATTAAGTTTCCAAAAGTTTTTTTTTTGTTGCGGCACTGCCATAGAAGAACAGTAAACAGTAAAATTTTAATAATCTAAAGAACCCGCTTCCACTAGAAACTTTTGTCAAATGGAAAGGTTTCATGGGTGTTAAAGGTTCTTCGTGGAACATCAATGCAAGAACCTCTATTTTTAAAGGGATAGTTCACCCAAATTATGTCATCAATTACTCACCCTGACCAATAAGACTTTCGTCATCATGATGAACAGATTTAATTTAGGCTTTTATTCACATTTAAACATTGATCAGCGAACATAAACAGAGGCTCAACCAAACATGCTTGATGCGCGAGAACAAACCTAATTGGTTCTTGTGGAAGCTCAAACGTGCGTAACACAAGAGAATAAATCTCATTGGTTCTCGCACGTCACGCGAACAAGCTTGAGCTTCCGTTTACCACAACTGATGTGTGAGTTGATGAATATTTACATGTGAATATTCCTAAATTAAGTACATGTACGTAAATTCAATGTGTAAATCATAAAGCGATCATGTCTCGTCAGAAAATTTGGACTAAATTTGGTTTTACGATCTCTTTATGAACTTTTTGAAGCATCAAAATAGTTGCGTAGCTCTCAATGGAGGGACAGAAAGCTCTCAGTTTTCATCAAAAAGATCTTCATTTGTGTTCCGAAGATGAACGAAAGTCTTGCAGGTTTGGAACGACATGAGGGTGAGTAATAACTGAATTTTCATTTTTGGGTGAACTACCCCCTTAAGCGTGTATAAGCTTCCGTATTCAGTTGCTGACACCAAGTACCTCTAGAGGGTTTGGGGACCTCACTGTTGGGGGATTCAGGTATACCCGAGTTCTCTTCTTTTACTTTAACTTTGCGTTTCAGCTTTCCACGTTTTGGTGGCAGCAATGCACTGCTGGCTTTCTCTTTCTGGCTGCTGTGTTCCTGTTCTGCTTCATTTCCTTCTGTCTCCTCCACCTCTTTTTCATTTACTCCTCTGCTTGGACTCTCCTTCTTAATTTTAACCTTCACTTTCTTCTTTTTGCTTAATTTCTTTTTTAAAGAGTTCTCCTAAAATGTCAAGGGGTAAATCAATAAGTAAAGTGAGTTATATAACAGTATAGATTTGTTAAAATTTCCATGAAAAAGATTTTTACCTTGTTTAGAATATTTCTGATTGGTTGCAGAGTCCCATTTTTGCTCTCAGTTTCATTGTGATGTTCTTGACGGATATCTGTTTTGCTTGTCCGTGTTCTGCAAGACAAGAACATCTTATCTAATTATTATATGTACACAAATTAGCATATAATACACTACCGTTAAAAAGTCTTGGGTTTGTACGATTTAAAATGTAATTCATTAAATTGATCAAAAGTGATTGTTACATAAACATTTATATTGTATCAAAAGTCTTCTATTTAAAATAAATGCTGTTCATTTTGAACTTTCTATCCTGAAAATTAGTGTATCACGGCTTTCACAAAAATATTAAGCAGCAAGTTTTAAGTTTTCAACATTGATAATAATAAGAAATGTTTTTAGAGCAGAAATTAGATTAGAGTGATTTCTGAAGGATCATGTGACCCCAAACTTTTGAAAGGTGGTGTGTGTGTGTGTGGTGTGTGTGTGTGTGTGTGTGTGTGTGTGTGTGTGTGTGTGTGTGTGTGTGGTGTGTGTGTGTGTGTGTGTGTGTGTGTGTGTTGTGTGTGTGTGTGTGTGTGTGTGTGGTGTGTGTGTGTGTGTGTTCATGTTTTTCTATCCCGGTGGGACTTAAACCTGAATGCACACAGACTCATGGGGACTCGTGTCACTGTGGGGACCTAAACTGAGGTCCCCATGGGTAAACACGCTTATAAATCATACAGAATCATTTTTTTTGAAAATGTAAAAATGCAGAATGTCTCCTGTGATGGGTAGGTTTAGGGATAGGGCAGTGTAGGGGGACAGAATATACAGTTTGTACAGTATAAAAACCATAACGTCTATGGAGAGTCCCCACAAAGATAGTAAACCAGACATGTGTGTGTGTGTGTGTGTGTGTGTGTGTGTGTGTGTGTGTGCTCTTGTTTTTGTGATATATGAGGACACAAATGTGTATAATGACATGCATATTACACTGGTATTACAACTTACATGTGATATATGAGGACGTTGCATGAGTCCTCATATTTCAAATAGCTTAAAAAACATTAAAAACAATGTTTTTTTAAAAATGTAAAAATGCAGATTGTCTCCTGTGATGGGTAGGTTTAGGGATAGGGGCAGTGTGGGGATATAATATATAGTTTGTACAGTATAAAAAAACCATTACGCCTATGGAGAGTCCCCACAAAGATAGCGAACCAGACATGTGTGTGTGTGTGTGTGTGTGTGTGTGTGTGTGTGTGTGTGTGTGTGTGTGTGTGTGTGTGTGTGTGTGTGTGTGTGTGTGTGTTAAAGCAGCACTCACTTCTCCTCTTTAGATTTGTTCCGGCTCTTCTCTATTTTTCCTCTCTTTTCCTTTTCTTCTGGCCCTAATGGTCGCTTCCCGTCTCTCATCACGCGGGCACAGAGGTCTGGGTAGTCCAGGCACACGGCTCGCAGTAGCCATCTGAGGCCTCGCAGGGTCTTTCTGTCTGACCAGCGACGCAGGTCCGTTGAGGCAGAACATGGCTCCTGTAGATTAAGATTAAGATCTACCATATACTTTGGTAATAAAACTACTGGTAACCAGTCAAGGTGTTGCCATAAACTTTAACATTTACAAGTTGACAATACTGGCATATCATCAGTTCATCTACTCCATAATCACTTCCTGGAGGTTTATCATATGTTTTGCATATGTCAGATTTTTATTTTTATTGGTCAGCACAGTACTCACAATATGGCAAAGGGACCGGCTCTGGTTGACCAGCCTCTCAAGGGAGAGAATTTCAATGAGTTCATTTCCCAGCAGAGCATTCATTTTGTCCTGTTTATTGGCCAGCCTGTTAGGAGATATAGAGATGGTCAAAATAAACTGTCCTGCAGGCAAATTCCAATAGTCACAGATTAGACACTGAATATGGTTTAGGGCAGCAATTTGTATTACAATTTATTTTTATATATTGATTTTTAAAACTGTATTGTTTGTAGTGCCTTTTGCCTTTTTTTCCTTATATATTTTAGCACTCATCATAAATTAGGTATTATTCGAAAGCTTAAAGGTGGGGTATGTGATTCTCTTTTTTGTCCATTTTTTCAAAATAACTTGAAATCCTATTCCTAACCCACTTACAGCCACTGAGTTAGAAGCACTGAAATGAAAATTAAGCAATTTAATCATTTGTGGAACGGGCAGGACTCGAAAAACTCCAGCCAATCATTTCCAAGACCACCTAGAATCATTGGACAGTAAGTTTGTCAATCAAACGGTCTCCCACACACCCCTCCCCCAGCACGCGTGACCCCTGTCGTGCGCATACTCAAAGCTTGTGACACATGCGCATCTCGTCAGTAAAGCCGGTTCCATGATTAGTAGTAAATCGTCATTACAATCTCTTGCGCATCTGAGTTTTTCTTCGAATGGGTGGAGTCAGGGCCAGCGTTGGAGGAAAGAAGGTAGGACCATCTGAATTTTGTATTTTTAAAATCTGCCGGTCGTTTTCCAAATCACATACCCCACCTTTAAACACTCAAAATTCATCCTCAAAATTCAAACAGCGCCTTTTGACATAAGATGTTAAAGTTGACATGTACTTGCAAAGTTACTTCTAGCCAATAGAATGTATGTTGGGGACCATCAAAATAAAATGTTTTAAGAAGTATTAAGCAGACAGTCTAATAATAATGTAATGACTGCTAGTTGACATGTAGTTGCAAAGTTACTTGAATAATCTGAACTAATCTGCTGAGTGTCTTCTTTAAAAAGAGACCAACCTTCTCTTCCCTTGGTCTTTTATTCCAAAGCATTCATGAATTACAGAAATGTAAGTTTAGTACTATGCTCAAAAAGGGGGTGACAGTGAACAGGTTATTCAGTATAGCCGTTGTAAACAGGGGTATCTTACACAAGAAGAGGCTTTCCTGCTACTCTTGGATGCTTCAGCAAGTCCACTAGAGCTTCTTTGACCTCTTTCATTCGTTGTCTGTCACTGGAATCCACCACAAAGATGATGCCATGAGCTTCACCGTAATGCTCTCTCCAGGACCCCCGAACCTCTTGAGCCCCACCCATATCCAGTATGTTAACCAAGTAGTTCTCCAGCTTTAATTCAGTGCGGACACATCCGTGAGTGGGGCCTACTTCTCCAGGGGGCACTGAACAAAGTTACATAACATTAAAATGCAACAAATTGCAGTCAATTTACGTAGTATCTGCAAATATCTCTATAATATACATTTTCATTTATTAAAGTTACCTCTCAACATCCCTCTGACACAAGATGTTTTTCCAACCTTGTCAAAACCAACCACTAGCACTGTGATCTTCCTGTGAACATTTTTAAACAAGGTTAATTCAGTTCTGTACACAACCCTAAGATTCTTGAGTTTTAAAGGACCCTTTATGCTAAAAAGTTTCTATATAAGGTGAAATGTCTTAAAGACCCCCTGTGGTGAAAATCACGTTTTTAATGTTGTTTATATGTCTGGTGTTTTTAATGTGCTGACAACCATGAGCAAATTCATCAGTCCACATTATTTTTCTCTACATCACAAAAATTTTGTTACCAATCACGTCAATGTGCGGGCGGGTTTAGCATATCATTAACTATAACCGCTCTGAAGCAGGGGAGTCTAAAGAGAAGCCAGGTTCTCCTGGTATATTTTTCTGTTGAAATGAAAAGCTGAGTACATTTAGCAATATAGCGGATGAATTATGTATACAATGTCTATTACGATGTTATGATGAACTATATGCCTTTCTCCACTGACGTTCTAAGTTGTTCAAAGTGTTTCTAAGGATACTGATTTTTTTAAGGCAGCTGTGTGATTCTGAGATGGTGAACGTGAACATGGTTTGTGTAACATAACATTATTATCTGTTTGATAACATTGTCAAGCCAAAGGCTAATATCAGTTACCGTTATGTGTCCGACATAGAGAGCGATACATACAACACATTCTGATACATTGGCTTGTAGATGAGCCTGTCTATAATTAGCTCTTCCTCTTCTTCTGAATCAGTGTCTCAAACATTAAGGCTGAACTCAACCAGTATTTCCACTTGCCATTGTGTAGCATTTACTACAGTAAAGTTGATTGGATCCACATATACTGTATGAAGGAGGTGTGTAGAGTCATTCAAGCTATTTTAAGGTATGAAGAAAAAAATTCACAGGAAAAAAACCTTTAAATATGTAATTTTGGTGATCAAAGATGAGTTTTAAGGGATAAAATTATGGGACTTTAAATTATTGCATAGTTCTTCCATGTTTAAAGGTTTATTTACATTTTTTCTAGTGTTTACGAACGGTTTAGTTAATAAAAGTTGATTAAAACTAATTAATAAAAACATTATTAATTAAAGAAAAACCCATTGTGAGACACCCCAAAAAGATTCTATATAAGAAGCAACTGACAGAAAACTTTAAGGTTCTATACTTTTTCTGATCAACAACAACAAGAAACATAGAAGTGTATAGGATTTGCTTGGTTGACTGGTACCTCAGGGGTTGCTGGAGTTTGGAGACCCAGCTGCAGCAATTGCTCATGAGGTTGAACATGTTGACCTGAGGAGGAGAGAAACCAGGGAGAGCACCATCGTCTCCTTAACTCGTAACTGAAAGCAGATAAAGGGACACTCAATCACTGTACCCAACGCCTTATTGTGCATGTAAACCTCAGCTGTTGTGTCTAGCACAAGCATTAACCTCAAGAATTAAGGATTCATTAGTAACTTCAAATTTCTGTCACCCACGCTGTTAAACCTGTAATGTTTAAAGTGGCCTAAAAATAAAACATCAAGCAAGAAAGGATCCGGAAAGAGCTGTTTTCACTTTAGTTTTTAAAGTATTTTATTTATATTTTTATAATAATGCATTTTATAATTTTTAATATTGCTTTTGCTTTTTTATGTAAATATTTTCTTCAACACTTTTAATTAAAAAAATACTTTTATAAACTCTTAATTTTACAGCCAAAAAACAACAAAGCAGAAACATATTTCTAGCCATCTTTTCATACTTCAGCATTTTAGCATTTATTCTTTATTTTCATGGCTTTATGAGATCACAACACAGCAAAAGAGCTGATTAGGCATTGTTTACTCTTGAATACAAAGATAACCTTATCATAGCAGCTGCATGTAAAAACACACAGTAGTCTAATTACATTTACAGGTGTCTGAGATGTAGGGAGGTTTGTTATCTTAGTGCTTGGTCCATCGCTGGACATCTGTTCAGCCCTGTAAGCCTTTATAGTCTGAGTCCATTACGCTGTTCTCATTCTGAACACATGACCCCTTTATCCAAGCATTTACTGCAACAGCCCACCTATCAGTTACACTGTATGTTTGGAACGGAAAAATAAGTTTAAACAAATATTCATAAAACATTTGACTGTAACTAAGGATGCTACAACTGTCAGTTCTAAAAGGCACATTTGACCACAGATACAGGACATCAACATATTAGTGTGGATTCATTTACAAACACAGTATAAACTTATTCTAGAACCAAAAAATTGTTCATTTCAGAGTTTTTCCAATTTTGTAAACAAAAACCCCTATTATATTCAGTCTACCTTCTCTGCACTATGATCATTACCAGCATTGATGACTATAGGAACATGTGCAGACACACAATGAAGAACATCATATCATAGGGTTCGTATAGTTATTAAAAAATATAAATACACATCGCATTACTCACAGTAGTATGTCAGAATCCATGCGTTTTTGTTTGTCTGTCCCGAGACATTTTGCTCAAGGCTGCTAAAAACTAATCAGGCTCTACTTATTCTTCTAATCCTCTCACCTCATGCGGGAGGAGCTTGGAAGGAACACCATCACATCCTTACAACCAATCATCTGGTTGAGAAGTTGAAAATACTGGCAGGCTGCCATTCTGAATAGCTGGTTTAGGTCTCTTTATGGGCTAAATGTAGACGTCAGCCAGGTAAAACTGTATGTTAACATCCGAACAAATACTTCGATTTTAGTGCCCATATACATGCTAAATGAGAAAATATTTATTTACTATTATTATTTAGGCTATGTTATAACATCACACAATGATACTGTTGTTACGCACCTCTGGCAGATAAAGCATCCAGAGTTAATGTTACAATGAAATAAAAATTAACATTTCGTTTTTTTTTTCATGGAATATGAAAAAAATGTTTTTCACATGAGCTTATAATTACTTTACAACTTCTAAAATGGCAAACATATAAAATACATGATACGTAACATATTTTATATGTCTCATGCTTTTTACAGACTCTATGGTCTCGTGCAGCATTTTTTTGTAAGCCAACCCGGAAGTTGTTATCATCACCCTGGTTCCCTCGACAAAAACCCATAAGATTTTTCCATAGGCTTTTAGGTTATTGGGCCCCAGGGCTCCCTTGTAAAAGAGATTTGAATATCTCAATGGGACATCACCTGGTAAAATAAAGGATAAATAAATAAAAATAAAAAAATTGCAGAAAGTTCTGTGACCAAGAGAAGTTGATAATTCTTACACATTTTGTTCATCGTGATCTTCAAAAATGAGCACAACTTTTATGAATTTTAAAGCCTAAATAAAATGTCCAGAAGTAAAAAATATAATACAACAATAACCTCTGTCGTCCCACTTGTTAGCAATCGCATTTTTCAAGACATGTAAAAAAGCTTTTACAAAAAATCACGAGTGGGGTATTACTGTTGTATTTTATGTTGTAGAATAAAACGTGAATATATTTTGAGCTTGTCTTAACCAACGACCTTATTTCAGGCATTTAACCAAGAATGTAGGGGTTAAGTCTGGGTCACGTTTTGTTAAATTACTTATAATATCATCAAATATATTATGCATAAGATCAAAATGATGAGAGTATCAGTAGCCTACCTTCTTCAGCTGTGGCACAACATTGAAAACTGACTTATCTTTAATATTTTGTTAATGCAATGACATTCAATACATTTTTAAGTGGGGAAAATACTTTTTGGAGCCATTGTATGCAGTTAAGTATATATTTTACACAAAGTCTATCAGCATCACTGCATTTGACAGTCAATTTCAGGTCAAAGTTTCAGCAACCACACCATGTCTTGCCCTTAACTCATATCTAGTAGACTGTAATTATGATAATAAAAAAAAGACTTGTGTCTGTCCCTGACTGTCACAAGATTTCAAGTCAAAGGTTGTTTTAAGCCCAATAAACAAACTGCTTTGAATCTCAACATTTATCTAAATCAACTTAATTTGAATTTACAAATATGTGCCATAGGCATTCATCTGCTCTGATCACTTTTTTATCAGCTGCTTTTATTTTCTAAGAATTTTATAATTACAGTTGAGAACACAGTGTTTACAGTATGATATATGTTTGACCACCAGAGGTCTTTAAACTTTAAGAATTTTCTTTTTTCTGTTTAGTCATTCAGGATCTATTACTCAAAACTACTCTTAATATTCAGCAATATTATTGATCTAACTGTACTGACACTATCGGACGAGGACCGAACTGAGCTGGACGATGACATCAATGTTTTTCCCAGAGCTGCTTTGAAACAACCTGTATTGTAAAAAGCACTCAGGTGACTACAAAATACTTTAGGCATGCATCCACATCTCTGAAAGATCAAATGACTGAAGAACTTCCATTTAAAACCGGATGTGAGGCCATTGCCAAAACAAAACAAAAACAACATCCTCTTTTCTCCTGTGTAATCTGATCTGATTAAGTAATTACTGGCAGGCGCTTACTTCATCTGCTGACTAAACTCATGCAGAGACATGAACGCAGGCACAGCCCCCGTCAGCTGGCTATGACACAAATGGAGACAGCTCAGTGACCATGTAGCCAGTCCTTACACCCGATCCCATGAATCATAATCTGGACAGCTGCACATACCATATTATCTAAGGTACAGTTCCACAAGCTCATGTATTTCACTAATCTCTGCATTATCTTATATGATTCACTATGGGCATTTGTGAGCATGACGTGTGGATCGGAGTCAGAGCAGGCCGTATGCATTTGTTTACTGATCATGGCTTGTTCAGTCTGGACAATGGGGGTGGGACTGCAGAGCAACAACAACAGCACTACTGTGTGTTTCTCCACATGTAGTGAAGACATCCAACTGACACACTCAGTAAAAATCTCTATACTAACATTTAGATTTGAAAAAAAGAAGAAGCAATGAAACAACCATCGGCCCAACTTTTTACATTTAAAAGTTTCTGAATAGGAACTAACCATGTTTTAATTTAGGTGTTTGATTATTGGTATCCCATACTTTCAACTATTCGTTTTTATAGCATCTAATGGCACATTAAGGCCTTTTTGTCTGTGTCTGAAGCCGTATGTTCTGAATTAGAACATTCAGAGTCCAGGTCAAAGTCACTGGTATCGTCAGAGGTCAGCCATCCCATTTTCAAAACCATCTAAAAATATGTCTGTGGGATATTCATTTTCTACATTCTCTGTTACATCCTCGACACAATCATGATAAACAGAATCCTCCAATGGTTCATCATTCCAAATTAAACTCCAGTTGTTCAAATTCATTCTGTTGTGAAACAAGACAAACATGTTCAGCAACTTTTGCAGCTACTTTCCTTCTCTTTGTTCTCTGAGAATGCTCCATTACTTTGAGTAAGAAAAAAAGCTTATGACTTCAAACAGTTAAAATTCTAATTGAGGCAAAATCATTTGTATGATCATAATAACTATTTGTTTGTATAATAACACCCAACTGCAAACTAATTTACATAAGGCAAAAACACATGTTGCATAAATATACTACAATTTAAGAACATAGACAAATCACATTGTTGTAACATATATGATGTATTGTTGAAAGTACAACAGGTTTACTTCTCAAATAGTGTCTGTCCAAAGCTGTACAGCTTATTTACACTAGCTTCTCTGTTATCCATAAGCCATAATTGACATCATTGTTGTAATCTTCCTGTATCGTGAGCACACAGCCCAGTGCCAAACTTTGTACAGTTTAAGTAAGACTAGAATTTTAATTCATCTAGATAGATTTGTACTTGTTTGGAGAAAATACCCCTACCCCTTAATTTATTTTTTTCTATTCAAATGTTTCTAATTATTATTAGTAACAATTTGGAATAGTTGTATCCATAATGCATATAATATAAATATAATAAATAATTAGCAGCAAAAGATTTTGAAAAATAGGGGAAAAATTCACTATAAACTGCTTTAAATGAGTGAGAAATACATGAGAGGGGCTTTATTGCATATTTACTCACAGCTGATTGGTCAAGTTTTGGTCCTCCTATCCCATAATCTCTAACCCAGAATAAAACCTGTTTTAGCCATGTAGCGTAAATTACCATAGAAATGAAACCCACTAAAAACCAATCCACCTTCTTGAGCCTGAAAAAACAGAGATTGCTCAAAATCTAAGATATAATCTGTAGAAACTGAAACTGGCTTTGTGCAACAGGGCATACACTGTGATGATTGAATGTTCCCTTCATTTAAAAAAAAAATAAAAGCATATGAAACTAGCTTTAATATATAAGCTTTTTTTAATAATGATCTCTTCTCAGAGAAGTGAATTGCGTGGCTCTCTCACAAGAAGTGAATCAAACTGACGTTCTCTATGCTCTTTGTGATTGGCTGTTTTCTGCACTTTCAGAGTTAATCGCAAAATTAAACCAGAGTTGACAGAAATAGCTTATACTGAGCGTTGTGAGCCCGTTGAACCTGATCTAAACATGGTTGGATTCATATGGATTTGTCAACTACTCTGACAGACTACTTTGAAACTCAGAGTTTGTTCAACTAGCTTTGTGCAACAGGCCTCAGAGCAAAAGAATTATATTTACTATATTTTGGGAATTTGGTTGGGCCTATCTGCACCAAAGGGTTGCACCTGGTTTCAAGGGTGAGCAGCCATGGTTATCAGATGCCTTGAAGAGACACCACCCAATAAGGATGTGAAAGTTTTCAATCTTTCACATAATAAGAGTGACAGCAGTCAAATTGAGACCATTTTACCAATCGCACTGAGACCTTGAAAATCATGCCAAACATGAAAGGGAAAAAAATGATAGATTCTTAAGATATATTATAGACATTGTTGGTGAACTTTTTAGTGACTTGAGCCAGGTTGAGTGGAGGGGAGTAGGGAAAGTGATGCATAGATAAGCAAGGAGAGAAGTAATGGGCAAGGCGGTGTCCTATACGCTCTTTCTTTGAGATCGTTTCTCCAGATTAATGGTATTGTTTTTTTGCGGGGTGTTTGATCTCATGTCTTAGCAGGAAAACCAAAATGCAGGTGTTTTCAAATGTTTTACTATGGCTGACTTGGTCAATGGCTCCTGTTTGCATTGTGAGCATATACAAGGAAGGTTTATGGTCATGATGTGAGGTCCTTGATTTGTAATTTCTAAAAACCAGGAACGTACAAGAATGTTGCAATTGCGAGAATTAACACAACACATGTGTAATACATTGAAAAAGCAACACCAATGTACTATGATTAGGCAAGATGAAGATGAAGTAAGGTCAGGTGTTTTTAGTGCTGAAGGTCTAGATAATATTTCTAATTTATTCATGTTGTGCCATTACTGCCACAAATTCAAGCAGTGTGCGTCTGTATATCAGTTTAACACCTGGGGGCTGTTCCATAAAAGACGCTTAGAAAAGCGGGGATTAAACTCCAAAACCGGACTTGAATGAGCCTAACAAATAAGTTGGGGCTAAAGTGGTTCCATAAAGGGTAATTGAAGTTCACGCAATCTCGCTAATTTGAACCAGGTTTATCTAGTCTAGATAATTGCGTGTGCACGCGTTTCTGAAGCAGTCCTAGAGGTCGATCGTGGATCAAATCGATCCACCATCAAACAGCGTATATTTTGTGCTGTTTTATGCGTTTGCAGGCCCGGATTGGCTAATCGGGAGCACCGGGAGAATTCCCGGTGGGCCGGTCTGTTTTATTGGCCAGGAGGGCCGGTGTTGTCATGGCACTGGGTTGAATGCTTTATAGAGGCTCCAGTCACAGCTTTCTGAGTGTATATTTTTCTGAGTATATAATGAACGTTATGAAATAATTACCTGGTGCATATCGCGACGATAACCGACCTCATAATCTGAGCTGCTTCAGTAAACATCGGCAACATCGGCAATGGTAAAATGTTTGAAATGAGCGATCAAAGCGGGATTTATGTTCACAGAAGCGCGAGCCGCGGCCGCGCGCGAATCCCAACGCGACGCTTCACGAGATATGCAAGTGGCTAAACTAAACAACTGTTTTTATTACGAAAGAAGTTTTAAACGGACGACAGAAATAATCAGTTTGTGGTAGATCAGGTAGAAGAATGAGAGGACATGGAGATGATCGAGAGATGAGAGCAGGTAGAGGAATAGCCTTGCAGCCCAGAATGAGAATAACTTTATTACAATGGATTCCTATTTAACACAGATATAGGCTACATATGTTCTTTGCCATTGATGACAGTGTAAAAATAAGCTCAATTTAACAACAGCACCTATATATATATATATATATATATATAATATATATATATATATATATATATATATATATATATATATATATATATATATATGTATATATATATCAGTAAGATTTTTTTATTTTTAAATGAAGTCTCTTCTGCTCACCAAGGCTGCTTTATCTGATGAAAAAAAAATGACAAACAGTAATATTGTAAAATATTATGACAATTTAAAATGACTGTTTTCTTTTTTAATATATTTTAAAATGTAATTTGAAAGCTGAATTTTCAACATCATTACTGTTGCTGATTACACATCAGTTTTCAGTGTCACATGATCCTTCAGAAATCATTCTAATATGCTGATTTTATGCTCAAAAAACATAAATTATGATTTTCAATTTTTTTCCCCCAAAATTCTATGAATAGAAAGTTCAAAAGAATAGCATTTATTTAAAATATAATCTTGTCTAACATTATAAATGTCTTTACTGTAACTTTTGATCAATTTAACTCATCCTTGATGAATAAAAGTATTTTCTAATTTCTTTTCTTTTCCCCAAAAAATAAAAAATAAATTCTTACTGACCCTAAACTTTTGAATGGTAGTGATTAATGTTACAAAAGCTTTCCATTTCAGATCAATTCTGTTCTTTTGAACTTTCTATTCATCAAAGAATCCTAAAAATAAAAATGTAAAAAACTGTTTTCAACATGGATAATAATCATAAATGTTTATTGAGCATCATATTATAATAATTTCTGTAGGATCATGTGACACTGAAGACTGGAGTAATGATGCTGTAAATTCAGCTTTGATCACAGGAATAAATTACACTTCACTATATATTCACATAGAAAACCGCTGATTTAAATTGTAATAATATTTCACAATATTACTGTTTTTTTTTTTTTAATCAAATAATTGCAGCCTTGGTGAGCAGAAGAGACATCTTTTAAAAACATAAAAAATCTTACCGATCTAAAACTTTTGACCGGTTGTGTATATGGGTCTCGTTTATTGCCATTATTATTGTATAAATATATATTTGTATACCTCGAATGTGTTTATATTTCCCCAGTACTGGGACTTTTCTGTTTGTATTACTTCACTTGTCTGGGTGGGCATATGCCCCCTAACCCCCCTAGCAAAAGATCACTTTTCGGACCTCTGTATTTATAATACCCTATGTACGGCTATTGCACTGAATAACAAGGCTGTACAGAACACTGCACTATTGCAGACTTATATACTGAGGTTTCAATTACATTATTTTAATATTAAGTCAGGAACTAACGTGGGCCGGTCTAAGGCATGAAACTCCAGGGCTGAAAATGAGTCCCACTCCGGCCCTGTGCGTTTGTGACATGTTTTTTCCCCCTCAGTGCAAAACTTACATTATACAGTTATATTCTCCATCTGTAAATGTTAGAAAGTCCATTTTGCTGCTAATCTTCATATTGAACGAGCGCTGCTGCGCGCATGCGCGCCAAATAGGTCTGCAATAATTCTCACTAAAATATACATTTTGCTTGGAAAATTAATATGCAATATTTTATAACACGAGGATTATCTTCTAATTATAATAATTTATCTTTAGGATGTTGGATAAGTTGCAGTGAACTTCTAGCTCATTACACTTGCTTATATATTTTATACTTCTAATAAAAAAAGAAATTGAACAGAAGTAGCCTAATTCAGGGAAGATTTTTTTTAACAAACTAAATATATAAAGATACAAAATATAGTTTTGGGTATAGGATCTATGCTACTTTATAAATATGATGTATACTTATTTAGAATGCTGAGAATTACAGCTTTTAATGCAATCATTTTTTTGAGAAAGCAAGAATCCCCAGTTTTAAATGAGTGGTTAGATTTAGTTTCTAAAGTACATTATGGAGAGGAGAACATTAAATTAAGTATACATGTATACATTTTGAAAAGTATACATTTGTATACATTTTGAAAAGATATGTGCAACTCTAAAATCAAAGAATATTCCATAAAATAAAGGAATATATATTAGCCTACATTAACTACATTTTTATGTAACCTTCCCTTTTATTTCTAGGTATTTGTTATTTTATTTATTTACTTATTTAATATTGAATATTTGATATTTGAATAATATTACTTGAATAACTATTAGGAATTATGTGTCATTATAAGAGTTTGATATATGTGAATGTTATATTTTTATTTATTTATTGTTTTATTTAAATGTATGTGTTGGTGGGTATTATCACAAAAGAAAAAAAAAGTAGAATGAAAAATAATTAATATTTATTGGGGGGAAATATGATATCTTTAAAGGAACTGTCCATTTGTATAATTGTGTTAAATGTGTTTGAATTGAAAGACATAATAAAGTACATAATATATATATTTAGAATATTCCCTATATAGTCCCTTATTTAGAATTTTAAACCTACAAGTGTATTTGGGGTAAATCAAATGTAGGCTAATATACTGTCAATTACTAAGCTCAGATTAATCTTACCAGTTAAAATTTATACTGTGCTTTTGTAATTATTTATTTTGTGATTTTAACTTCTGCTTTAAAAAGATTTTTTTAGATTGTGTTCTAATGTTCTTCTAATAATCATAAACATGTACTAAATAAAAAACCAGACAAACTGCCAAATAAAACAAGAGAGAAATGTATTCATAAATCTTTAAAACAATCTAATTAAATCTTGGGCACAAAACATTCAGCCAGTAAAAAAACAAAACCTGTAGTATGTATATTGTATTTATCTATATATCTATATCTATAAATACAGTACATATATATATATATATATATGAGACAGTGTAGAGAAAGAATTCTCTGATAACCGAGGCACTCCTTAATTAAAAGGGCTTTATTATAAAAATGACATGTCCTAAACGAAAAATTTAAAACGCCTTATATATGTGTCTATATTGTAGCCTTATTTAAGTTGATTTTCTGTATACTGTGTATTTATTTTTGGACTAATAGTGGTTAATAAAGTCCAATAATGGTATAAGAGAGTGTCAGTGGTAATATCATTGTTCTTGTCGGTCAGTGTTGAGGATCTGTGTAACAACTGAGGCTTAGCCTGACAGTTAGCCTGCCCTGGACCAGGCTAGTTTCCCAGCATAAGTTGCCAGGGAAACTGAGTTTGAACTTTTTTAAGTTTGATTTATGAAACCGAATCCACCAAAAATAAGCCTGACTAACCGAAATAAGCCTGGCTTATACTCTAATCTTGGTTTATGGAACAGCCCCCTGCAGTGGCATCTCTGTTCAACATGGTCAGAGACTAAGGTCAATTATCCATCCTTGAGTATACAAATGTATTTTGTAGAACTGGACAGATGGCAAGCTAAAATCATTTTCTCATGAGCAACTGGACATAAAAACAACCATTAGCCTATTTGCATTGTTTTTTTAAGCAGGAATATATGTATATACTGTAGGCTATATACAGTATATACATATATATATATATATATATATATATATATATATATATATATATATATATATATATATATATAATATATATATATATATATATAGCCTATATTTATATATTCCCTCTAAGTGTGGTTAGAATGGAAATATGCCCTCAAATAAGTAATAATGTCCTTAAAATTGATTCAAAAAGACAAAATTCTGACTCTGGTGCGAACGTAATACAAATATTGTATTGCTAAATCAAATGTCTGGTAACTTTTCTAAGCACATGAATTCCACTATGAACATATACTGGTGAGTACCAGCTGGCTATATTTGTACTGCTGCTTTCTTCTTTTATTAGAAGTTTGTCCATTAAATCTTTGAGCAGTATCAAAGCCTCTCAGCTGTCCTCTGCCCTAGCATTTCATGTGAATAAATAGACAGCCAAAAAAAGAAATAGCCTACATGTTATTTTAAGGCCTCAAAGATACTGCCATCAGTATATAAATTAAATTCACGTTTCTTAATTTGCTGCCATCAGTTTGCCCTCTCTTTTGCAGTGAAAAGAAAAAGGTGTAGAATATAACATTAGATGCACAAGCATTTGTTTAAAGTCCCCATGAAATAAAAAAAAAAAACATGTTTTTGCTTTTAGTATGAATATGTTAGCCTTACTGTCATCTATAAGCTAGTGTGCTAAAACAATGGCAAAATTCGCATTTAGAGGATATCCATTCAAAACGTACAGTCTCTCACTTCCGCCAATTGATTTTTGACAACATCCCTCTGCACTTCAGCTTTTCTGTCCAATCAAATACTCTATAGAATCTGAAGCATCATGCCCCCTACATCATAAATATACCTGAATCTGTGGCTGGAATCGGTCAATTGTTCACACATTTACTTCTACATGGTTCATTATGATCGAGTCTGCGCTGCGCATACAAGAAAACCTATCGGACCCATTTGATTTATGCACAGAATGCTATATTTTAAAGTCATATGTAGAATATTAGGAGGAAAATTGGTTAAAGAGGAGGACACTGTGGATTTACCGAGCTGTGATAAAAAATACACACTAGCTAATTTTAAAAAGGGGAGAAGCTTTTCGATATGCCCCACCCTGTCTTCCTGTTTCAGTGGAGAATACGCATAATGCTGCGCGTGTCAAGGTATACTAGAAGTGGGCCTTAACTGCATCCGGTGTGCACTAAGACCTGTGGGAATCCAGCAGCTAGAGACAGCAATAATAACAGCACAGGCTTTCAGTCACTCACTCTGCATTTCGGGACACACCTGGCTTTCTGATCAGAGACAATTCCGTTGAAAGTCTCTCTTCGAAATGGAAATAATCTGACAGTTTAATGAATAGATGTTGGTGGCATCGTAATGTCTAGATCGGTACGTAGCATGCTTTAAAAACACCGAAGATCACTAACGTTATACTTTTTAGGTAATGTCACTTTCCTTCCCAGCACTGCATATGTGGCAATGTGCATATGAGCCGAGTTCACATAAATGGACCACGCAGACGGTCATTTGAGATCCGAAACATCGACGATGACGTTTCATGAACAATGACACTAACGCTACGAGGGTCGAGACAAATAAAGCGCACGAGAAGTGGGAAAGATGGAAAACAACAAGCCGAGCGATCATGACATCACGGAGGTGGTGGCGCAGCAGTCCGCCGCGAACAAGACTGAGAACGGTGTCGTGATGGTGATCAGCCACAGTAACGTCCAACCACCCTTCAGCGTGCTGTGGGCGACGGTCCTGTACTGCGCGGAGTTTATATGTGCCTCTGTGCTCAGCAGCCGGTACCATGACACTGAAAACGTGGTGTGGATGGGAATGACTATTACATTCATGCTGGTTCCGTCGGTGCTGACTCAGCTCACACTGACCTTCGTGCACCGGGACTTGGGGAGAGACCGACCCCTTGTGCTCTTCATGCATCTGCTTCAGATGGGGCCTATCATAAGGTATGAGAGATGATGGCACTTGACGATCACATGACCATAATATTGATAAACAACTTACACACATCGTGGTATAGGCCTATGTTTATTTTTGAAAGTCAGTTTCACTCGAAACACTTGGGGTGCTTCAACTGTGAAACTAGAAGGGGTGTAACGATACCCTCATGTCACGATTCGATACCACGATACTGAACTCTCAATACGATATTATTGCGATACTTAAAGACATATGGTAAAAGGTTAACAACAAATGTTGATTAAAATGCAAAATGTGGTATTACATTGTGGGTGTAAATGAACGGGCTTGGACCTGGTGCTGGTAACCCAAATGCATAAGACTGGATACCAGAATAAATATATTCAGATTCTGAAGCTGAAAATACAGAATTATTTTAGACGAATATACTTGCACTCTGTCACTCACTATATTTAAAATGACGTGGGCCACTTTTTACTGGAAACATAACATTTGGCATTATCAGGACCCACAAATATCCCCCATTGCTGTAAACTTACATTTTTTTTCCTCACATTTTCATTTAATTTTTCTCACATTTTCATTCACTTTCATTTTTGGCTGAACTATACACATATTGTCACTTATCCACGATACATATTATTGCATTTTTTGTATTGCGATATGTGACACGATATATTGTTACACCCCTATTAGCTACAAAAAAGCTATTGAGTATTTCCCCCATTATTGGCTATGAATTATTGTTATTGTACAAGCTAGTTCATTGAACACTCATTGAGCTTTTGTGACAATGTGTTCCATGTCACTAATATGAGAAGCTGTCACGATAGAAAGGCTTTCAGCTATACTTATACATTAAACAATTAAAAACAACAAAATCTTAAATGTCAACAGTAGTGTAAACATATTAAACCATTATTTGGGCTCCCTTAAAAGTAATTTTTTGGATCTCATATAGGAACAGTTCTTTGCACCTCATATAATCACTATTGTTTGGGGTCAGCAAGATATATATTTTTTGAAAAAGCAATTGAATATAATAGGTTATGTTAATGTTTTTAATTTTAACCTAAGGGTAGCAGGCTATAAGGGTAGTTTGCAGCATTAGTTTGGAGAGATTTTTTTTCTATAAGAACCTGAGATATTTACAAATGAATCAATGTTTAATCGAATTGTGTACTGCCGTATACTGTGATATTTTCAAAGAGGGTTATCATACTGTTTATACTAGCGCAATAATTCAATAGCATAAGAACATTCAAACAGTACAACAGAAATGCAATATATTGGAAATATTGGATATATTGGAAGTCTTCCAAAACACCTTTCAGTTACAGTACTCCCATTGCTTCAGGCATCTGTGCGTTTCAAATTTCAAAATGTGTTTAGTCTTGTTGAGCAAACACTAACATATTTTCCAGGTTATTAAGGTGGTGTTTGGGGAGATTACAAGGTGAATGAGAGTAAAACCAAAAGTTCCCAGCTAGATTTAATCTTATTGGTTGGAATTTAAATCTTAGAGTGTGCGTCATTTCTCTGTCTACCTTCAGTTATTCTGTTTAAACAACACCGTAATTTAGGAATATGTGCTGATCCCACAGGGACAGATACTATCTAGGTCGTGACCGGTGTCATATCATATTCAAATCTCTCTTTTTAGGCTGTTGACTCTACAGTAGAAATCAATGTCAAGTCTTGCGACTGGTGTAAGCAATAGATGTATACTCTCAGCAGGGCACTACACTTGATTTTTATGTATTTAAAGCAGTAATTCTCAAAGTGTGGTCCGCGGACCACTAGTGGTCCGCCATCGCCCCCTAGTGGTCCGCGAAAAGATGACCTAAACTAGGCAAGTGTTTACAAAATCGTCACTTATTTAACCCTTTCGCACGTACGATCACAGGTGTGATCAGTCTTGGCTGGTCCCTGGGGCGTACGATCACACCGGTGTTATTAGAACGGTCAGTGCAATCACGTGATCAACTGCTAAATTCAAATGTGCTTTCGCGCGTTGGCTGGCGCTGAGCCAGAGACAGACGCACTCAGTGCTGTCATATATCACAACCAGTGGCGATTTCTTTTAGACTGCAAGGGAAGCTCAGCTTCCCCTATAATGTCAAAAAATGAATGGTCAAATGTGTACTATTGTGTTAACATTTTATTGACTAAAAATGCGTTAGAACACGTTCATCTCGAAGACGAGTTAGTTTAGAATCAGCTTCATAGGTTGGCTGACTCGATTTCCTTCTCATACATTCCCGTTGCATCACAGTGCATTTCCCCGTTGAAGCCGGGCGTCCATTGACTTCAATGGGGCTGCTTTAAACAGTTTTTTTCAGTGCTTCGAAACTAGACGGTCATTGGATAAATGCTGCGATTATGTCCCGCCCACGGACGCCCGGCGTCTCTGGGGTGAATAGAGAAGTGGGCGGGCCTGGCGTCCGGGTGTCTGCGTGATGATTGGAGGACTACATCTCCTTTTGATTGACAGCGATTTCGTACAATAAAAAGTTAGGAAGCTATTCGAGATTTCGAGCTCAGTCCCATTGCGGACTTTAAAAGTGTACTCGAAATAAATAGAAGACAAACGGGCTGCTGTAACATATTTCTTGGTATTTGCAATTTTCATCATATATTTCACACTTTAACCTAATTCCCATATTTCCTCCGTCGATGTCAGGTGCATTGTTACATGTGCGGGGCGTGGTGATGTTTGAATCACGGCACATCTGTCTAGTTTGGTTTCGGTTTTGTGTCGGGATTTGGACATTCATGCTCCTCGTGTTTGTTTTCTGTTGTGAGCGCACATGATAAGCTTCCACTCGTTCATGCATAACGTTCTGTCTTGTCGTGTTCGCGTGGGGTTTCGTGTTCGCTCTGTCCACGTGTGTTGTGTTTTGTGTAGCATGCGGTTCGTGTTTACATCGGTCGATCGCGTGCTTTCATGTCATGTTTTGTCTTGTGCTGTGTGTAGCACACAGCTTGTGTTTTACACCAGTTGTGTGCTTTCATGTTGTCATGTTCTGTGTGAACACATGGCTTATGAGTGTTCATGTCTCGTTTTGTGTGAGCACATTGCTTGTAATTTATTTTACTGGCATGTGCTTGTGTTTTTTTTTCATGTTTGGTGTGAGCACACGGCTTGTTGTTGTCATGTTTTCCTTTGCCATGTGCTCTCCTGTCGATTGTGTCGATCCCCATCTAGTTTCCTGATTATTGGTTATTTTGCCCCACCTGTCCTCCCTTGTTACCTGCCTTGTTTGCTCCCTATTTATTCTCCTTGTGTTTGCAGTCCTGTGCTGTAGGTTTTGTTTGTATTTTTTATTTTATTATTAAAATAAAGCCCATCAACTCTGCACCTGAGTCCTCGCTCTTTTCACCATCCCCACACCTGACAGTCGAGTTTAAAAAAATGAGCTTCCCCTATTTGAAAGACCAGCAGCCGCCACTGATCACAACTATTCAGTGTTTTCAACCACATAATGTTTATTTTAGCTTTCAGGCATTTAAATACACAAATACTATCAAAACAATGATTTTGAGTTTGTAAAATACACACTGATGTCTATGGAAGCGGCAATAATAATCCTTTCCATTATAAAAAGACGACACGTTTTATTCATATCAGATATACATTGTGTAAGTAGCTTTACATTTTACCCTATTCTTCTCCCAGTTCAACGGCCACTTACTTTCGTGTATTTTTTTAGAAGTTGAGGAATTGACACGTTAAACTAACATGGCGCCGCCCATCGCACATACAGCTCAACTAACGCGATCGTTATAAAGGTGTTTAAACAACAAAACACATCCACGTGGCACGTGCACATATTTGACAATCGGAATATCAGTGTTTCATGTTATAGCGAATACATTTGTGAATATTTTGAATAAAAAAGGAAAAATGACATAAAAGCAGATCATCATTCATTCAGCGCTGTTTTATGTTTGCGCTGTGTCACGTGACAAGCAATGACGCGTCACCATGGAAACATTAAAGCGACACAAAATTGTGATAACAGTTCTTGCCATTCTGTTTTAATAACGTAAAAATGGATCGATGGCTAAACCAAAGAGGAGTCTAAAGAAAAGACCAAGCGTCCACTGAATGCAGCAAGACTACAGCACCACAAATGTTAAGTTTTAGATGGAAATCTCAAAATATAAAATCTGAAGCTTTTGTAATGTAGGCTACTAGTTTTTGTTTCATGTGTAAAATCCCAGTAATTTTAGTGATATTGGACATTAAGGGGGATTTTTTTTCAGCATTTTATTGTTACCATAGTTACAACCATAGACTTCATATACCCGCCACCTCAGTTTTAAACTAATGGCTGTTTGGAATGACATTAGGGGGGACCTAGGCTGTTACAGTATGTTTAATTGCAGTTTTTTCCCCACCTGTGCAGTTTGTTGTTCATATTAAGCTGCAGCTCATTTTACATTTACTTTTTCAAATATAAAATAATAATAAATAAAATTCATATAATAATTTCTGATCATATTATTGCATTTGTGTTTGAATAACTAGTTTTTGGCTTGTTTATGCATATTAAACTTAAATTTAGCTTATCCTTACAATTTTGTTGTTTTTTGGGGGCGTGTTAGAGTGGGATTTTGTTAGGTGGTCCTCAGAAAAAAATTGGAAGATAAAGTGGTCCTCGGGCTGAAAAAGTTTGAGAAACACTGATTTAAAGGGATACTCCACCCAAAAAATGAAAATTCTGTTATCATTTACTCACCCTCAAGTTGTTGCAACCCTGTATGAGTTTCTTTCTTCTGCTGAACACAAAGGAAGATATTTTGAAGAACGATTGGGACTTTGGCACCATTGACTTCCATAGTATTTTTTTTTTCTACTATGGAAGTCAATAGTGCCAAACAACTGTTTGGTTCCAATCGTTCTTCAAAATATCTTCCTTTGTGTTCAGCAGAAGAAAGAAACTCATACAGGGTTGCAACAACTTGAGGGTGAGTAAATGATGACTGAATTTTCATTTTTGGGTGGAGTATCCCTTTAAAATGTATATTTACAACTCTCTTTACAACCACCAAATTAAATTGTTTACTGGTATATTGAAAATGCATTTGCTTAGCAGCAGATCATTTCTGTTTTTTTCATGTACAAGCTACAGGCACACTACAGTGTACACTACAGGCAACGTGGCACATCTGTTTCATCGCTTATTGTCAAGTCTGAAAAAATATTAGAGGAATGGAGTGTGCAGGTCTAAGTTGTGGACTGACTCCTTCTTTGGTATGCTGAGCTGAGGTCGGTTAGCAGTCAGTAGACTGTAAAGAGCAGATGAGAGTCAGGGTCAGCTCTATAAATATCTAACACAATGTCATAAAAACATTCCCTTGAAAAGGAAATGTCTTATCTGACTAAACCCAGATCATTCGGTTTTACAGTAAACATCTTATTGTATTACTTGAGTGAAGAGCTTTTGAAGAATGACTCTTAAAGGGATAGTTTGCCCAAAAATGTCTTTAATTACTCACCATTATGTTGTTCCAAACCCGTAAGACTTTCGAATGAAAGCCTAAATTAAATCTTTTCGTCATAAAGTGATCTAGTCTCTTCAGAAGATTTGGACTAAACTGCTCAATTCAATTTAAAAGTGTTTATGTCATGTGAACGTTTTCTCCTGTTAGTATTGGTCTACAAGTCTGCATTGTTATAACATTTGTACGGTTCTTGTGTTTTGCCAAATTTGGGCTGCAAACACAGATGTTGCATATTGAATTCTGATATAGTACTGTATCATTTGGATGGAAAAAAGCATCTGCCAGCAAGTATTAAATATCAAGATCAAAATAGCCACCTTCATCATCTCCTTATATAATAACAGGCTTTGTAGTAGACTAGAAACTAGAAACCATAAGCTGTCTTTAGTAATCATTTTACCAAGCTCTGAAAAACTTTTAACAGGCTCCTGTTTCTTTGTGCAAGTCAGGCCAAGCATTCTAATATGGCAGACAGCTCTCACTTTATTAGATTAAAAGTGACCCGCACTTTGTAGATGTCATGATGTTGTGCATCAGATTATGCCAAAGTGTAACAAGCCTTAAATAGCTTTTTTTATATATAATATCTGTAGGTGCTGTTCATGAATTTTACTGCAAAAGAGGACTAAATGGTATCATCACGTTGAACAAACTAAACATCAAACACATGTAATATTAGTGTTAGGGTTGTACATTTTATTTACATGTTTTCAAATAATCATGGCCACTTATGCAAACTGAAACCGCCGCTTCCCCATGCTGTATTTAAGTGTTATAATTCTTGCTCAAATCATCCTTCTCGTTTTACAGCGAAAGGCTTTCACAGTGACTTTGCTGTGATAAAATGAGCGGAAGTCATTTATTTGAATTTTGAGATGGGGTTAGATTTGAGGCAACATGGGCAAGAGAGACATTTGGTGAGGCGACAGTGTGAGCAGGGTGAAGCTCACGCGATCCGTCACCTGATACGTTGCATACAGCAGTCGAGCACAAGTAATGCTAACTGCCAACTAACTACACAGAGACGTGACAACCTCACACAATTTAATCACACAAGCAGTGTGAGTCAGTGACCCTTAAAGAGATAGTTCACGCAAAAAAAATCAATTCTAACATCTTTTACTTGTGTCGTTCCAAACCTGTACAATGTTTTTTATTCTGTGGAACACGAAAGAAGATTCTTTGAAGAATCTTGTTGTTCCCATCTTGTATTGAGAAAAAAAGCCCACACTGAGGCATTTCTCAAAATATCTTCTTTTATGTTTCACCAAACTAAATTAGTTCATACAGGTTTTAATTTTCGTGTAAATTATCACTTTAAGAATGATACTGTTATGTTTTGTGATTTATATAGTAAATCACAATCAATTAATTCATATGAAGACACAAAAATATTATTAAATGGTTTTATGTATTTTTTGTTCACACAGCCATTTACACATTTGTGTTCATGCAGCCAGTTGGGGAATAGAAACAGCAAATAATTTGTATAAAGTTGATTATACATACACACTAGTTCAAAAGTTTAGGGTCAGTACAGTTATTTAGGTGGAAACCATGATACATTTTTTCTTCTTCAGTATTCTTTGGTGAATAGCAGTTTTAAAAGAACAGAATTGATTGGAAATAGAAAATATTTTGTAACATTATAAATGTCTTTACTGTCACTTTTAAACAATTTAAGGTGCCCTTGCTGAGTAAAAGTATTTTCTTTTTTTTAATTCAATTTGATTAAACCCTTAATTTGAATAAAGTATTGCCTTTGAACTTTAATGTTGTACTCATGGCCGGACATGCATATCCACTGTTGTGTATGAGCAACACATTTCTCTTATTTCAGCCAAGCTGGTTTGAAATGGTTTATCGCTAAGCTAATGCTGCCACCTTGTGGAAACTAAGTGTATGAGTAGTAAAATTCAGCTGTGTTTGTTCAAATTGGTAAATAAATAATAATTAAGTTTATTTTATGTTGTATATAAATCAGTAGCCATATCCTTAAAATCCATTGTAAACAGCAGAATTTTTTTATTTACAGTATCTGACTGATTCCTTTTTCCTTTCTTTGAACAGGTGCATTGAAGCTCTTGTTGTTTACTGGCAGGCGGGTAAAAAGGAGGAACCATATGTTACAATTTCAAGAAAGATCAAGCTAAAGCACGGCAGAGGCTTAGGCTCAGCCCTCGAATGTGAGATCGGACACTCTGAGCGCAAGCTAGCCGTCCACCGCAATGCCTTCAAGCGCACAGCTGTCATCCAGGCCTTCCTAGGATCCACTCCTCAGCTCACTCTACAGCTCTACGCTACCATTCAGGAAAAATACATCCTTCCCCCACGCCGTGAGTTTCATTTATTTACCACATTTCAATTGTAATATAAGACTTAACGGTTACACTTTATTTTAAGGTGTATGTTTTGCAGTGTAATTGTTCATTTAAGTACTGAGTAATAATAATTAACTACATGTACCTACTTACTATTGGGTAAGGGTTATTATGATGAGGGTTTTGTTTAGGTTTAGTTGCATGTAATTATGCATAATTTATAGGAATTACTATAATTACTACATGTACCACGTATAACAAGGACACTGTCAAATAAGGTGTTACCCTCTGAACATAAAGTTCACATTACCGTAGTTAAATAAGGGATAATGGGAATAATAAAGGGATAATGTACATCCAGCCGTGTAATAAGTGGGATAATGTACATCAAACTGGTTGTTATCGCAAAATAAACCCAGACAGGGATATCAGAATTGGGGTTTATTTTGCCATAACAACCAGTTTGATGTACATTATCCCGCTACTTGCCACATAAGTAAATAAGTAGACACAAAATATTGATTTCAGTTGAAAAATTTTGTTAGCTCATCAAAAACGAAGTTCCCAGAAAGCGAGAGACATGAAAGAAGAGCCGGCCTAAAATACCCAAGTGGCCATTATACAGTGTTGCTATTAACGACAGTCATTATCGGAGAATAACTGACCTCGAAATGTTGCGATTGGCCAAACATTTCAGAGAGTTGTGTGATAATCTTTTAACAATAACATTAGTTCATAAAAATACAAATGTCCATTAAATAATATTAACAGATGCAACAGATTATTTTAATAATATATTAGTAAATGTTGAAATTATATATAATAAAGTTAGTTCATGTTTAGTAGTTAACTAATGTCAACAAATGGAAACTGTTTAGGATATTGTTTATACTAATGCTCATCCTATTTTTGTTTACAGTTGCCCTGATGATCATTTCCTTGATATCAATCGTATACGGGGCTTTAGTTTGCAGTGTTCTGGCCATACAGATCAAGTACGATGACTACAAAGTGCGAATGAAACCTGCCGCCTACCTGTGCATGATCCTCTGGCGAGGGTTAGAGATCGCCACACGGATCACCACCTTGGTGCTTTTCAGCTCAGCGCTCACGTTCTGGGTGGTCCTGGTGGCCCTGACCAACCTGTTGATCTTCTTCTTCCAACCATGGGTTGAGTTCTGGGTCAGGAGGGCGTCTCTGCCTGAAAACATTGAGAAGAACTTCAGCAAGCTGGGCACCACCGTGGTGCTCTGCATGATCACGTTCCTCTATGCCTGCATTAATATTTTCTGCTGGTCTGCCGTGCAGCTGGACCTGGCCGACCACGACCTGGTGGAGAAACAGCCCCGCTGGAGATGCTTGGCGATTTACTACACCTTTCGCTTTATGGAGAATGTTACCCTTATCGTCTTGTGGTACTACTTCAAGTCTGACTTCTACGTATACGTGTGCACACCACTACTGGTGGTGCAGCTTATCGTGTGCTACAGCCTGGCTGTGATCTTCATGCTGGTCTTCCATCAGTTCTGCCATCCGTGCCGCAGACTCTTCCACTACAACGTCGAGGACTGTCTACGTTGTGCGTGCTGCTGGAAGAAAAAGCAATTCGAGCTACCTGCAGACCATGCAGAAGGTCTTCAGGAACATAGACCTCCTGACCTCACTAACCACCTGACAGATAGAGAAACCGATATTCTGGATGATATCATGGAGGCAGCATGAATTAAGTTCGATGTTTGTTATTGTAGCGCTGTTTGGGGCCATGCTGGGCGTATTTGCACATATCCTGACTCAGGAGTATTATTTTGAGATGATGAACTATGCTATATCTACTGTACTTAGTGAAGGAACAATTGATTTTATATGGTCCTAAAAGCTTCAGGAACTTTTACGCCATTTGGAGCTGTCCTCCAAAAAAGGTGTAGAGCATGATAACATTATTACGTTTATGTGGAGAGGGTAGCTCATCATTTATTATTTGTAGAGCGCTGACCATAGACTGACCCATTTCTTCTTGTTGGCCATTGAAGACCAAAGAATGCCTTCGGTTGAGTTATGCTGTGATGATTCACAAAGGCAGCTTTCATTAGGGAGCTGCAAGGCCAGGTGTGTGTGGGAAATGTGCCAATTTTGGAGGAATGAAATGGTAGCATTTTGGTACCTGCTGCACTAACCTCTTCCAGGAAACTGTGACTCAACTAACCAAAGAGCCTTCTGAACTTTTCTTAGGTTTGCCTCAGCAGCCCTGTGCTTTTTATTAAACCTTTAGATTTGGAGAGATGCCTTTAATGTTGGTAATTGAACTCTCATTTGCCTTAATATTGTGTGATATTGTAATTCTGTGCCTGAATAGACTAATGTTCTTAATTTTCCACTGGCAAAAAATAAATAAAAAAAGATGTCTGTTTATTTTGTATGGAAATATGTTTGCCTGTGTTTGCCTCTTAAGTACTGAGTTGGAATATATGAATAAAGATGCATTGAATTTGAATCATGCCTGATTATTATGATTGTGATCTAGCATGCTTTTACAAAAAGCATTAGGCTCATAATACAATTTTTCAGGTGAATCATATGAAACTACTGAATATATCAGGGTCATATTTCAATTAAAAATCAAAAGAAAGTAAAAATGTACAGCTTATGTTGTAGGCCTAACGCTGAAAAACAAATACATTAGCATACTAGACGGGGTGAAATGGTCAAATATTTTGCCTATATAATATAATGGTATTTGTTGTGCTGTTTATAATATAAAAACATTGTATTACACTTTTTCATCGTAATACAAACAGTAATTAGTAATAATAGTACAACAAACAGTAATGACTGAGCATAATTTAAAGTAAAACGTAAAAGTAAAATGTCTGAACTCATTTGTAATGTGGAGGGGAAATGTGCCAATTTGTGCCCAAAGTAAAATACAAATCTTTCGCAAAAAAACAACAACTTAATTTTCTATACATACAAGCAATACATGAACGTGTGATACGTTCGTTCTTCTTTTTTTCCTTCTTTTGTCTTGTGTGGAAAAAAAATTGGCTGACATTTCGTACCGGCCAAGCCTTTTTTTATGTAACTTAGCCACCCGTTTCCAGTCAAATACCAAGACGCAGACTCGTTCAGGTAGCTTCCTCTCGGGAATTTCTTCAGACATGCAATGCAACAAAATATTTTTTTTTTCACAGCCTATTTCCTGGTCAATGGTGTCAGTAGAGGGCGGCGTCCTGAACGGGACAGGTGAGTAATATAGCACTCATCTCAGAGGAGTGTTGTTCATTCGTTTACGCAGCGCTAGAGAGTAAAGATGGTCAACTGGATTATCAATCACGGGCTGAGCGCTTTCATCGTGGTATTTAGGCATTGTTTTGCTTGCTATTCGAATGAAAATTTGATAAGGCCGTTAACTACATGTCTGAAGTTAGAATAAGTCGTAATTTTGTTTGTCTTAATTTAAGATTGATGATCTGTATTGTAGGTGGTGTGGATGGGCATCAACATCTTTCTGTTTGTCCACTTCTACTTATTCTATGATCAGGGACCACAATTTGAATACACTCGTGAACTTTTAGGGGTAAGTTATGATAGGGGAAAAAAGCATTTAGCAAAGCATTCTCTAAGAGAAAATAGTAGCCTACACTAAGGAAGTAAATTATTTATTTCATATATTTTTATGTAGTAAAAAGAGAGATAAACAGTAAGTGAATGTAATGCTGTTTCTTTTAGTCTGCATTGCCCTGGGCCAGAGCTCCAGCTGCTGTACTCAACTTCAACTGCATGCTGATTCTTTTGCCAGTGTGCCGCAACCTGCTGTCTCTTATCCGTGGCTCTTTCATGGTGAGTTTCTGCACCCTGCTGTACCTTTGTGTTTGAGATAGTATATGAGACCCTCTGTAAATATTTGCCCTCCTGTCCATGTTTTAGTGCTGTGGACGAACGTGAGGAAACAGCTGGACAAAAATCTGACTTTCCACAAATTGGTTGCTTACATGATTGCCCTAATGACAGGTAAACAGCATGTCCACCTGAATGCCAGTATTTTTACAAGAAAGGGCTCACATGTGCGATAGCTATTGAGAAAATTCACACTGGATTTCTTTTCATGCTGTGATGCAACAGGATACATAATCAAACATTTTCTCATTGTTAATAACACAGCTATCACAGTCTGAGTGGTAGTCTGAGTATTTCACCCCTGATAACCCTATAGCATTGCAGGCAGTGTTATTCTTCTAGGCCAAATCTGGATAAACAGTTTTGATTTTGTAAGAACTGACTCGTCTATCGACTCGTTGTGTCAGGACAAGTGAGGTTTTTTTTATGAAATGACATGTCAATGTGAAAAGGCAGATCTGAAAAGAAAAGAAAAAACTAAAAAAGAACATCCAACATCCAAAGAGGAACATCCAAAGAAGTTTTTGTCCAAAATGCTGTATTTTTAAAGTTAATAATTGTATCCCTTTGATCACCAAAATGACATATTTAAAAAAAAAAAACAATTCACAGGAAAAACGTAGTTATGCCTTATAATAGCTTAAATGTAACTATACACCCTTGCTATAGTCACCCAGTATATGCTGACCATGAATATGTAAATTAGTCCCTGCCTCCTCTCAATCACACCAGCTCAGAGATCCATTCAACCAACTTTACTGTAGTAAACGCTGCACAATGGCAAGTGGAAATACTGTTTTAATTCAGTCATATACAGTATGTTTGAACCAGAAACTGATTCAGAAGAATAGACAGTGAATTATACAGGCTCGTCTACTAGTCGATGCATCAGAATGGTAATCACGTTGACGTGATTGGTTACAAGGTAGTTTGTGAGTAAGAAGTACTGTTCAAACACTTTGTTCTTTGGTTCACTGCAGTTTTAAGGAGAAAATACTCAGCAATGGTGTTGACATGAATTTGCACATGGTTTTCACCACAGGAGTTCTTTTAAACAACTTCATGGGTTTGAGCAAGAAGTACTTTCGTATATTCGTATGGTTCTGCATGGATATATAAATCATAATTGAACTTGAATTTTCAAAATAAATTCTGATTTGCAGATTTTGAATTGTTGTAACAGCCATCTTATGATCTTACATTTTTACATTGACATAGTATCATATTTTGACCATATGAAATGCTTCTTTATTGCAGCGGTTCACACTGTCGCTCATTTGCTTAACGTGGAGTGGTACAGCAACAGCTTAGAAGGCCGATATGGGCCTGTCGCTGGTAATCTGTCCATGCTTGACGACTCCCCGGAATTAAATACTACTTACCTTAATCCCATTCGCTCCACTTCTACGGTCAGTTGCTGTACTTTTCATTGCTTTCTTTTTTTTAAAGGTTTTTTGATATACACTACCATTCAAAAATATGGGGTTCAATACGATTTCTTTTTTATTTATAAATTGTTTCAGCAAGGGTGCATCAAATTGATCAAAAGTGACAGAAATCTTTTTAAATATTATAAATGTCTACTATTTCAAATAAATGATGTTCTTTTTAGCTTTCTGTTCATCAAACAATCCTGAAAAAAGTATCACGTTTCCGCTAAAATATTTAGCAGCAAAACCGGTTTGAACTGTGCTGATCATAAAAAGTAATGTTTATTGAGCACAGAATCAGCCTATTAGAATTATTTCTGAAGGATCATGTGACACTAAGACTGGAGTAATGGTTGCTGAAAATTCAGCTTTGCCATCACAGGAATAAACTACATTTTAAAATATATTAAAATGGAAAACTGTAATTTTCACAACATTGCAGTTTTTACAACTGAGCTCTTAATTGTATTGCTTCTGAGGTGAGATATGCCTGCTCTAATCTTGTTTCCTCCTCCTCCAGACTCCAACGATTTTTGTATTCACACAATCGCGGGTCTCACAGGTGTTGTCATAACTCTTGCCCTCATCCTTATTATCACTTCCTCTATGGAGGTCATTCGCAGAAGCTACTTTGAAGTGTTTTGGTACACGCATCACCTCTTCATCATTTTCTTTGCTGGCTTAGTTTTCCACGGTGCAGGGTAAGGACTGTTTACTGGTTAAGCCCAATTTTAAAACTCATTTATCGTAGATTATTAAGAGCAAGTAAAACATGCTGTTTGGTTTATGTCCAGACGAATTGTGCGAAGTCAGCAAGAGACCGATCCACCTCATGATTATTCCATCTGCGAAGACCAGCCAGAGAACTGGGGGAAAATTCGTGAATGTCCAATCCCGCAGTTTGCAGGAGGGTTTCCTCAGGTAAAAGTTGTCAAATTTACAAATGCACAAGTCTAAGATAGATTTATTTTTGGTGGTTGCTGATTTCAATTTCCTGAATCTTCTGTTGCAGACCTGGATGTGGGTGATTGGACCGATGATCATTTACCTTTGTGAGCGGCTGCTACGTTTCATTCGCTACATGCAGCCTGTCAGTTATAGAAAGGTGTGTTGCCATTAACATTTTGACAAATATATAGTTCATCTGAACCCCATCACGATTGCTCTGTAATCAGAAACTGTATTCATGCTTGTATACTAGATTGTAATCCGCCCATCCAAAGTGTTGGAACTACAGCTGGTTAAGTCTGGTTTCAAGATGGATGTCGGCCAGTATGTGTTCCTCAATTGCCCAGCCATCTCTCAGCTGGAGTGGCACCCATTCACCATGACATCAGCCCCGGAGGAAGACTTCTTTAGTGTGCACATCCGCTCAGTTGGAGACTGGACTGAGCAGCTCATCAGTATGGTTGAAAACATACCAGAGGGTGGGCAAGGACCTAAGTATGTACTCTTTGCCATTTTACTTATTCTCTGGGCACAACATATTCATATTGCAGTTTGATTTTAACTTTAAAATATGCATGAAACAAGTTGTGATAGCCTTTTCTTCCCTATTGTGACGTATATGTCTGAGTGAAACAAGTAAGAATGTAGGGTGGGGCTTGATTTTTCTCTATCGGAAAATGTTTGGATGGTTGTGGTTTGCTATTGCTGTGATCTCATGTGAGTGACAGAGGGAGGGGGGAAGTTATTTTGATCATCAATTATGAGGGCACACAGAATTCTAAAAAATATGTGCATGGATAAATAAATCATTTATAATAAACACCGACTATTCGATAAAAAAATTAAGAATTGTCCATTTTGATTGCTTTGGTTTCTTGAAGTGTGAAAACAAAATAACAAGAATAATGTATGGATCTTTTATTTTTGTGTCAGGATGAGTGTGGACGGTCCGTTTGGAACCGCGAGCGAGGATGTATTTGATTATGAGGTCAGCATGCTGGTGGGTGCTGGGATTGGAGTAACCCCATTTGCCTCTATCCTGAAGTCCATCTGGTATAAATTTAAAGACGCCGACCCCAAACTACGAACAAAGAGGGTAAGAACTTTTGGGACTTAAATAAGGAAGTTGCAAAGGTCAAGTACAATAACTCCTGTTGTTGCTTTTATATCACAACATCTTTATGCCCTAGATAACAAAGTCCGGCATTCCTTGAAACTCAGTTTTCTTACCATTTCTGACTTTTGTGTTTAGATTTACTTCTACTGGCTCTGTAGGGAGACACATGCCTTTGAGTGGTTTGCAGATCTCCTACAAGTCCTTGAGAAAGAAATGGAGGAACGAGGAATGAGGGACTTCCTCACATATAAGCTCTATCTCACCGGATGGGACCAGAGTCATGTATGTGCAAAAAAAAAATCTCTTGTGATAAGGAAAGTAAGATGAACTTAATTTAGGTATGAGTAATGTGTGCATGTGTCAGAACATCTAATCTTGTGTTTACAGGCAGACCATGCAATGGTGCATTTCGATAAAGATACAGATATCATCACCGGCTTAAAGCAGAAGACTCATTATGGCCGACCGAACTGGGATAAAGAATTTGACCAAGTTCGGCAAGAGAACCCGTCGTACGTTTTAAAACTTTTCTTCATGTTATTGCTTCCTACATATGATGCTAATAAAATATCCCAACACTAACATTTTATTTTTAAATATCAACAGGTCTGTGGTTGGAACATTCTTGTGTGGCCCACAAGCCTTAGCGGAGGTCTTGGAGAAGAAATGTGTGAAGTATTCGGACGTGGATCCACGGAGAACCAAGTTTTACTTCAACAAAGAGAACTTCTGAGGAAATATTTAACAGGAAACCTAATTCTCTTGAAAGACTTCTGCCCATGATTGTGTTCTTCAGCAGTATCATAATTTGTCATTTCTCAAATCTTAAGTGATTCTCCATTACTGTGACACTACGTGAAAACCTTCCTGCTGGAAAATGAACAACTTGCTGGAAGGGACTAATTCCGTGTCTGGGTCAAAAGTCCACACATTGTATATCTTTTTTTCAAGGTTTGGCTTTAAGTTCCTGGTTATTGGTTAGAAATGAATCACCAAGAATTAGGGAAATAAGATCTACACCAGAATGTATTGTTTTTATAAATGCCGCCTTGTGTAAAAACGTGCTCAGCTCTAAAATTAGCATGGCAAGAAGCTACTAAAAAAAGGTACTGAGCTTTTGGAAATTTTAGCTCCTTGTGAAAGTGAAAAAAAAAACCCACACATTATCTGATCTAACATGTCACATTTGTTTAGTCACTGGTTGTGTAATCATACAAGAGGTTTTTTTATACTGTACATATTAAATATTCTTTGTTCTAAATTGTTTTTATAAAAAAAATATTTCCAGTTTATTTCAAAATCCAGTTCTTTATTTTTTTCATTAGCAGGAAATTGTGAACCACTACTATTAATAAACAACTGATTTCACTTAAAATAAGAAAATATCACTAGAAAACAAAAACGAAGTTACAGATGTGGAACTCTTGCAAACCAATACAAAAGTATCCAGGTGACGGGTTGTCCGATGGGAAGCGTATGTTCCTGTAATCACATGAATTGTAGTCAGATTTTCACACCCAAATTAACCATGTCTCATTCTGTTACATAACACAAAAACATGTTCCACTTTGTCACAGAGCCTGTAATTATCATAATCAGCTGTTTTAGGACAGATGAGAAAGCGCTCACATCACATGAGGAGTCTTCAGGGGGCGCCTGCTGTCTTCTGAATCTGCTCCTTCAGTATCAGGATACTCTGTCTTTGTTCTGGTGGCAACATGGCGATCTGTTCTGGGGTCAGCTGCAAGACCTGCATAATCAAGGCAGCCTGGGAATGTGGAAACACGGCACATAGATTAGTATCTACGGGAGAGAAGCCTTAACATAATGAAAGATTCAAATTGAAGTGTGGTTAGCCTGTGATCTTTTAAATCAACATGCCAACAAGTAATTCTGGAAAATTTGGTCAGTGAAACACTTATGCAGTGATGCAGATCTGAAAAGTGTGAAAAATAAATAAATATATATATATCTACCTTCTCGTGGTCTTGTGATGACACATCTGACGTAGGACCCTGTTAAAAGACAGACAGGATTGAAACATGCAGATATACGGCAAGCTGAATACTGCTCTCTGAGAGAGGGGCTGCAAAGGGGGTCAGTCAGTGGAACATTGAAATGAATAGGATTTTTTGGGAAAGTCATTTTTCTTTCGCAATGAAAATCATTCAACAGTTTGTGGTCAGTTAGACTTTTTAAACAATTATTAGTTTTATTCAGCAAGAAGATATTAAATTGATAAAAAGTGACAGTAAAGACTATATAAAAATATATATTTGATATAAATGCTGTTCCTATGTACTTCATATATACAATTAAAGATTCCTGAATAATATGTATCATTGTTTTCACAAACATTTAGCAGCACAACTTTTTTTTCAACATTAATAATACATATTTAATACATAATACATAGCAGCAAATCAGCATGTTAGAATGATTTCTGAAGGCTCATGTGACATTGGAGACTGGAGTAATGGCTGTTGAAAATTCAGCTTTGCTATCACAGAAATAAATTACATTTTAAAATATATTAAAACAGAAAACAGTCATTTTGACTTGTAATAATATTTCACAACATTACAGTTTTACGCTGTATTTCTCATAAAATAAATGCAGCATTGGTGAACATGAGACACCCCGAACTTTTGAATGGAAGTGTACATTTGATATAATATTTTGTGTTTTATTTGCATCTTTTTAAGGACTTTGGTTTTCTCAACAATTGAGTATAGTACTATTTCCTGTAAAGCTGCTGTAAAACTATTTTATTAAGTCATATTCATATAAATATAAACTCAATACAATGTTAATATTGTCTAATAATTTAATACTGAATGGGAAAAAAAAGCTTATAACCTAATAGATGGTAAATATTTTCCAGATCATTTTTAATAATTTGTTTTTGTCTTTAGAACAATGACAAAAGCTAATAGATTTGGCATACCTGCTTTCCTTAATCACGTTTATTACAAAAAACACAGGTTCTGTTGACTTGAACACATAGCTTTTAGGAAGGTGGTCCCTCACAAGGCTAAAATGGAAACTATAGGGGTGTGAAAATCTTACTGGTCTCACTGCTGGAGGTGCACTTGGTCCCATGCCGTGGGGGGGAGGACCCTGCATTCCACCAGCAACAGGAACCCTCTGGCCAGATATCGGACCCCGAGCATCAACAGCTCTTGGATCACGACCTTGAGGAATTAAGAAAATAGGTCTAAAAATCTTATTTGTAATAGAAATCCTTCAATCAGAGTTTTTCAGTAAGGAGCAAAACCAGTATTACAGATATACAAACCAAGCCAACAAATGAAGTGAAAGCACATCTTCAAGTACCTCTTGCCTCCATGGGTGGACCACGCTGGTCCATCATAGGGCCTCTAGGTTCTCCCATCATGGGTCCTCCTCTCATGTCATGTGGGCCACGCATGTCTGGGGGAGCCATATGCATGGGCGGCCCCTGATGTTGCGGAGGGCCTCCAATGTAACCACCACGCCTGTACGTAAACAAGAAGCAAAATAATAAGTTTTCGTTATTAACAAACTGTAAAAGCAATAAAAAATATTTAGTGGTCAATAAATTGCCATAAAAGTCTGATGTACACTAGCATTCAATAGTTTAGGCTCAGTTTCATTTTGTAAAGAAAGCAAGGATGCATTAAATTGATCAAAAGAGACCGTAAAGATATTGTTACTAAAGACTTCCATTTCAAATAAATGTGGTTCTTTTGAACTGTCTATTCAAAGAATCCTGAAACAAAATGCATCACAATTTCCACAAAAATATTAAACAGCACAAACTTGCACAACTAATAATAACTTAATGTTATTAACATTAATAAGAAGAAATGTTTCTTGAGCACCAAATCAGCACAATAGAATGATTTCGGAAGGATCATGAGACACTAAAGACTGGAGGAATTGGTGCTAAAAATGTTTCACATTTAGGAAAACATCTTACTTAAAATTTTAATATTTCACTATATAACTGTTTTTACAGTATGTAAATGCAGCCTTGGTGACCATAAGACTACTTTCAAAAACCTTAACCCTAAACTAACAATTTTCACAAACAACATTTTTTTGTCAAGGTTCTATAAACAATTACTTCAAATTATAATTATTTTCTCCCTGACTATTATTTCATTTTAAACAAAACTAATGACCTGTGATCATCTACTCTAAAAGTCACTATAACACAGTTTTTAGTAGGCATTACCCTGGCTCCACCACATCTCCAGTAACATTGACCAAAGATCCACCTCGCGGGTCGTTCGGACCATCACCAAGAAGGCCTCTGGGTGGGATCCCTTGAGGGCCTTGCGGGGCCCCTCGCATTGGGGCACGTGGGTCTACTATTGGCACTGAAAAGAAAGAATCATAATGGTTATGATTTAAAGAAAAGTGCATGCTTTGTAACTCTGACAAGACTCTAAAAGAGAACCATCTACAGAATCAAATTAATTAATGAAACTAGTGTCAAAGTGCATTACACAAACATTTCAAAACATGGACATGTCATTTGATGCAAATAAAGAAATGAATAATGTTGTTGTATTGTCAAGCAAAGATTTCCAAGGTATGACACCGTTATGATACAACAGGCCATTTCCTCAAGTGTCAAGGAAATTAAACTAAAGGAAACAAAAAATGTTTTACTTCACAAACAAAAGGATACTGTTTCACCTGTCACAGTGACTTTGAAAACAGAGGGTTTCAACATCTTTAGAAAGTAAAACTCATCAATAATCATCTCTATTCTGCTACACTGGCACATTCCATTAGGTAACAATACTTCACTGTTCAGGTTTTGGATTCGGACAGACACTAAAAAGTCTAAACGGTTTACAATGCGTCAAGCACTTTGGTTTCAGAGACAAAGCAAGACACGCCTATGTTTCCACACTATTTATGACCATGTTTTAATCAATGGTTCCTTTTTACAAAGTTTTTGAGTCATTCTCTCTCTTTGACATGATTGGAAGTTGCACTTCATTCATTTCAAACTGCCACAAAGTTCACATACTGCTGTCAATTCAGACGTGGTGTTTAAGGGTATGCCGAAAGAAGGAGGGCACTCCTAAAGGTGCACATAGGGGTAAGATAATGAGCAGGCGACAGTCTTGACAGCCCTGTTTTGAGCAGACCAGAGTTATACCCATAATACCTTGAGGCCGCTCGATAGCAGCCTGCCCAGCTGCTCCCACAGAAGAGTCCTGAAGGGTTCCTGGGTCAGCATTAAGTGAAGAGAACAGGAGAGAGAACTGAGACAGCGCACGGTAGCACTTACTGATATTACCCAGGGATGCTTGTACTGATGTTTATGGACATGGGTTAAAGTAGGGGTCGATATGGGTTTTTAATTGGCTAATGCAGATACAGTATAAATAGCAAGAAATCAAGATCGATGTCTTATATAAATTTGATTTTTAAAGAAGTCTCTTTTATTCACCAAGGATGCATCTATTTGACCAAAAATACAGTAATATTGTGAAATATTACCACAAATTTAAAGGAACTTTTCTATTTAACAATGTTTTAAAATGCACCTTATTCCTGTGAATTCAGTGTCACTGATTTGGTGTTCAAGCAACATTCTTCTTATTAAACACATTTAAAAATGGTTGTGCTGCTTAAAGGTGCTCTAAGCAATGTCATGCGTTTTTATGGCCAAAACATTTTTTGTCACATACAGCAAACATCTACTCACGATCCGCTAGCTGCCTGTCCCCTGAACACACTGTAAAAAAACGCGGTCTCTGCAGACACCCCAGGCTCCACAAACGGCTACAAAAACAAACTCTAGCGACCCGCTCTAAGAAACATAACAAACTGTTCCAGCCAATAACCGACAAGAATGGTTTGGGGGGTTAGTGCGCGGATGAGGAGGAGGGAGGGTCTAGCTAGCCTCCGTTTTGTTTGACAATAGTTTGAACGTCAACAAGAAGTGACGTCACCCAGGATCGCTTAGAGAACCTTTAATATTTTTGTGGATTTTTTTTTAATGCATCCTTGGCAAATAAACGTTTACATTTTTTTTTATAAAAAAAGTTATTTTTTTATACATTTACCCTAAATGGGTCAACTTAAATACTTTTTTGAATTGACAAAAAATATTTTTTTAAGCACACGTACACATATACTGGTAAATATGCTTTAATTTTGGATCTGACGTAAGCGAAAAATTCCACTTCTGTCTATCATGCACAGTCATCGGCTGATGGCAATCATCCTAAAATGGTTATTATACAGGTGAAGTGTGTAATTACCTAATTTTAAGCAGTTTAGTGCAATTAAAATATTTAAGACTCAACACTGACTTCGGTAAAAAAAATTCTGAAAAATGTTAACAGAATTTGATAAAACTGTTTTGTAACTCCATTAGGTGACACCAACAACGTAGAAATCACACACTTCACCTTGAAGAGATGAGAATGAAAATTAAATATCTAAATAAAATCTTGCCCAATACTGCTCACTTGTGGACAGGTTTGGTAATGGTGTTCAGAAGGTACAAAGAAATTATGTAGCGATATGATAATTTTCTCACTATGACTGGTAATATCCTAAATGAGTAATACACTGGTAATGCATGAAATGAGTACCTGGTCCCCTATCCATGGGCACAGGGCCTCCTGGAGGGATCCCTATCTGAGGCTGCATCCCACCTATAGAGGGAGGAAGCAGAGGTAAACTGGTATCTATGCACACAGATACACAATTGCCAAAGTACTGCAAGGACAACTGGGCTTACCAGCTGGTCCCATGGGTCCCTGTCCTGGCATTGGTCCAGGTACTCCACCCCCCATCTGTGGAGGCTGCATCATTTGAGGGGCTCCGTTCACATGCATACCTGGCTGTGAGTCACAGGATCAATAGAAAAGTACTCATTAGTGCCATGAACGAAGAGAACGGTTTAACTGTCCATGAACCCAACTGAAACTTTTTCAAATATCAACCATGAGCTTTTTTCGTTCACTGAAAGACTACAGAGCATATCTGACCATGAAGAAAATTATTTTATATGTAGAACAAATACTGATGTCTATCAGGTCATTATGAATAAACAATTAAAATCACAATAGAATAAAAATACTAACTTGCGATTTTTAAATGTGTTTAGCATTTACATCAAAATAACAGTAAGACTTTCCATTTCTCTCTTACAAAGTACATGCCAAGCAAAAGTTTCAGGAGGAAAATATCTAAGTGCATTTATTGGGTTTTATTTAAAGCTGCAGTTCTTAACGTTTTTTTTGTTTGTTTTTAAAATTTACAAAAATGTAATGAGTACATCATGAATCAATTTTCCAATCCGTGTTTTTGTCGTATCCTGAATCACTAAGGTACACCTATAATAAGTGTCTATATTCTGACTATTTAGACTATCTAGTCTAAACGCTGCGGAGTAGCCCAGTATCTGTGACTCATCATAGACAAACAGAGAGAAGTAGCTCCGGCTACAATATTCTTCTGCAAGACATTCAGTTCTGTTTATTAACCACTAGAGTGCCAAAAGTTACAGGCTGCAGCTTTAAACTGTTATAACATGTACATGCCCTAACAAAGTGTTGGTATATTGAGCATTATTAGTGAAAGAATGTCCATGTATAAGCACAAAAAGGTTAAAAAAGGTTCAAAAGTTGGGGCCAGCAAGACTTTTATTCAGCAGGGATGCATTAAATTAATTTTTTTACTTTCTATTACTCAAACAATCCTGAAAACACATGACTGTTTCAACAAAAATATTAAGCAGGACAACTGTTTTCAATTATACGTTGATAATTATTAGAAATGTTACTTGAGCACTAAATAAGCATATTTGAATGATATCTGAAGTATCATGTGATATGAAATCCATCACAGGAACAAATTAATTTAAAATACATTGAAATAGAAATAGTTTTTTATTGTAATATTGCACAATATTACTATTTTTACTTTTGATTAAAATGCAACCTTGATGAGCATAATAACCTTTTTTTAAAGCATTAAAACCCCCAAACTTTGAATGGTAGTGTATCATAACAGACAAGCACTCCGATTTAATGCATCTCGTGATACAAGTGTTCAGAAAGCGATGAAAGATGTAATACTGACCATTGGTTGTGGCTGAGAGACAGGGACATTGGGCTGAGGGAGGGGCTGGTTAGGTACCGGGACCGGCCCAGGCTGAGGGCTCGGGTTTATGGGCTGAACCACAGCCGGACGGTGAAGCATTTTCTGTAAGAGATGATTTTTCTATTAATTATCTTATATAGTTTAAAATGCCACATACTAAATATTTGGTTAAAAACACTTTCAAAATCATTGATATTTATAAGAGTGCTTATTTAAGAAGGTTATTCAGACATTCCCAAGTCTGTCTAATCCATGTACTAAGACACTTTCCATACTTCTATGTAGCTCACTCCTATTTAATGATCTTACCAGAGCGATTTCAGGATCTACAATCCTCATGACCACCTGAGCCTGCAGCAAGGCATAAGCTAGCTGAGGGTTCTGCAAGAGCATGTTCCTGGCCTCCTGGGGACTGTTCTGCACACAGAGCTGTACAAGCACAAAACAGATTCACAATTCTAACAATCACTTCAAAACAACAATTCATTTGAAATCAAATTACTTGGAACAATCAAATGAATATATATAATTCATAGCAATTAAAGGGTTGGTTCACCCCAAAATTTTAAAAATCTGTCGTCCCATATGTCGTTCAAACATGTATGACTTTAAAAATATCTTCATTTGTATTTTAAAGGTTAGCCAATGAAACCTGAGAGATTTCTGTCCCCTCTTTGGAAGTCCATAAATTTCACACTTCAAAAAGTTTATAAAAACACGGTAAAGTTAATCTAATCCAACTCTTCTGAAAAGAAACATTACATTTTTATGATAAAGAAATTTACTTTAGGCTTTAATTCACAGAAAAATAAATCTTTTTCTTTAAATCTGGGTTGATCAATGTTTATTGATGTCTTTATCTGAAACGTCAAAGTTTTGCTGGAATGGATCTCTCAGACTTCATTAAAAATATGTGTTTTTAAGATGAACAAAAGTCTTATAAGTTTAGAATGACATGAGTAAATGATGACACAATTTTCGTTCTTGGGTGAACTTCAAGTAACTTGCTTTCTCCAGCTATTTTTGGACCCATTTTATCTGAAATATATCACTCTTAAAGGGGTCATATGATGCTTTTTAATGTTTTTCTTTAGTGTGTAATGTATCCGTTTTGCATGAATATGATCCGCAAAGTTGCAAAGTTTTTGGTCTCCCACAAAGGGATCTAACACATCCAAAACGCTTCGATCGAAGTACAGTACTTCCTTAAACTTCTACGTCACAATGTGAAATATTAGCATAATGACCACCCAATGGCATGCGTTTAAAAAAAAAAAAAAAGGGGCCGACGCTTCAGTAAACTGTAGTGTTTTCGTGGAGAGCATTTTACAGAGGACAGCTTCCTGAACCTGGGACAGTACAACGCCGGCTATATACAACTTACAAATATACTACTTGTTCCCACTGTGAAACGTTCTGCTCAAGTCATGCTTGCAAAGTTGTTTTCGATCGATTGGGTTGATCGTCTGCATTTTCAGAATCTGACTCGGCTCGAACTGTTACGCTAAAACTAACGACATTATTAACTGCGTGTTTACAATTGCTTAATGCCTTGAAAACTGAAGCTTAGGATTATCAAAGAACTATGAGCTTTTATTAACCAGGGGCTTTGGAGAAATCAGCACGTTTCAGGCAGACATTAAAGCACGTTTAACTATTCTATTACACCCAAAAAATAAATAAAATAATGATCTTTTAAATAGCATCATATGAGCCCTTTAAATTCAACAGGTCATTTTCCAAAAGTCACCTTCATCTGTTTCATAAGCTCAAACATCTGCTCAGGGGGCAGGCTGGCTACTGCCCTGCTGATGGACTCTGGGGCTTCTTCTGTTGTGCAGCCGTCTCCATAAGGGGACTCAATAATAGGGGCACCAGTACCCAAACCTGAGGAAACAAACATGCAGCTCAAACAAAATAGCCATTTTTATTACTCAAGATTTATAAATCAAAAGTTCAAAATCTGTTTGGGTGGAATATTACACTTAAAAAGTACTGAAACTTACTTTTGAGCTCCTCTTTATTCTTCTCACTAGCAGCATTGTCGACGCGGAGGGCTCTGCCACTGAACTCTCTGCCGTTCAGGTTGCGCATGGCACTGAGAGCCGTCTCCTGATCCTGGTACTCACAAAAGCCATATCCCTTTGGCTTACCTGTTTCTCTGTCATACACCAACCTGCAAATTTTTTTTAATTTTTTTTTTTTTATTCTAGTTCAGTCAGGTTTGTGGTTGTTTCAAGCTTTATTGTGCATACCTAAAACTGACGACAAGTCCAACCTCTGAGAAGATGTCTTTCAATTGCTCCTCTGTGGCCTCATATGGGATGTTTCCCACTGTCACAAAATAAAAATAAAATAGAAAATAAACCCAAGGAAATAAATAATATTGCAAATGCACACTGGTTTAACACTGTTGCAGCATCTGTTTAGAAGCTCATCAATTTCTTAGCAGAGGAAGCGTATGATATCTACAGTAGTACAATGTGTATACGTGAACATGTATGCAAATATTACGAATTCTAATAATAATGTAGTAGCAGAGAGTCAGATAAAGTGGTGCATACTAGTTTAAGACAGGTTGTAGGTTGGTGAGGTTTAGCTTAGCGGCTAATGAAACAGAATGGTACATACAAGAAACAAACTAATCCAATAACTTCACACATACCGAAAACCGAACGCAACGAGCGGTCCACGGCAGGGTCCCTGGCAGCCGCGGCTGCTGCGGCGGCAAGCGCTAAATTCGCCATATGTTCAATGATTAAGTCACAGTAAACACGACCAAAGCATCAGAATCGATCGATGAGAAGCCGGAGACCGTGTGGGGAAAATATAGATGTAGCTACACAACCGGTACATTGGTATTTCAAAATAAGAGTCCGAGCAGGCGCTTTTTTCCCCTGCGCAACAAGAACATAAACGATCAAGAGAAAGAAACAAAAAAATGAAGACAAAATGCATAGGGTATATTTAAGTAGAAATGCATACAGTAAAGTAAACTATAGGCTACATAAAATGATTCAAATAAAAAACTTTGTAAAACTCACACTCAATTATTTAGGGCTTTTTTAGTTATATAATCTATAATATCAATGTGGCTGGTTGGGGTTTATGGAATTATTAGCCCATACTACAGTGGCGTAACTATCGGTAAGCAGGGTACGCGGTTGCTTACGGGCCCGGACCAATCAGGGGCCCGCCGCCCGCGTGACTGGAAGATATTGATTGACAGCCGGGCCCCCCTATCGCATATTACTAGCCTACTTTTAGTTTGATCGCATTTTACTTTATCACGATTTTATTTTAAATAAATAATGACAACAATATTTTTTTACTGATCATTAAATACATGTGTGAAACGAACAATCATGGATTTTGGTGTAGCTAATTTGTTTTGAGCTGGGACTGGGGAATCCCGGGTCGGCTGTTTAACGTTACACCTGTGCGCCACTTCATGCGTTTTCTCAGATCGGATAGCTGCCTACTGATTTATCAAAACGATTCCATTTACAGTACATAAATGTGTTTTTGCAAAACAGATATAAATCCGATCTTCAATTCCTGCGCTATATGCAGATTAATAGAGTTCACGTCACCGAAAGCAGCATTGTATTGATCATCAGCTAAAATTTCAGAATCAAAGACCGAATTAGAGAGATTGGCAACAGCACTGGTAAGATCAATCCGTTTTAATGAAGATTATTGTGTGTTAAGCGTCTGCGACTTACTTTCACTTTGATTTGCGATAGTTTGCACGTTGGCTTGATGATGATGCTCATCTGCGGTGATGCGTTTTGCAGTTGCGCGCGCCGTCATATAAAATAGCCTATAACACGCTCTCACACGTTTTTTTTTTTTTTTTGCATTTTTAGAGGAGTTAAATTTACACATTTGGTTTCAACAACCAGATGCATTTATACTTGTCCAGTTTCGTCTGGAATGCGGCCCAGATCTCCTCCTGAAGTGGTTTGAGCGATCGGATTCAAATCCGTCTCGAATGGATTTCGAAGGGCATGCATTTACACCTTGTCTTTTCACGATCAGATAGCTATACGATCACAGAAAAAGCATGAAGTGGCCAGGTGTAAACAGTTCCTTGCGTATTGCATGCAAAAGCCTACTCCTGGACATTGCGTCATCACGTGTAGTAGGGGGGCCCGCCTTGATAATCCTGCATAAGGGCCGGTGTTGGCTCGTTACGCCACTGCCATACTAACATGAATTCGATCAATCCGATTTTTTATTTTCCTTAAAATAGAATTTGTGATGGCCCTCTATGGGTGTGGGTCTTCTAATAGCCTAAAAAAATGTAACATGCAAGAATTGTTAAATTTTTAGTGAATGAAAATATAACACAGACGATTCTTGATGCCACAGGTTGCAGAAAACCAAGTACTTTTGAAAGAAAACACAACATGAATAATAGGCTTATCTCTTAGAAACACCACATAATGCAGTACAAATATTTTCCACAGGCAATTGTTTGGACAGCAAATGAAAAAACTGTCACAGTGAGAGCTCAGTAGCCTAGTAGTGCATGTGTTTATCAAGCTAAATATCTTAGGGAGATTTTTCTCAAGCCTTTAGCTTGCCCACTGAGGGGTTGTTTGACACTATATTTCTTTTCTTTTTTCTTTTCTTTTAATCAGAAGACTTGGGATATAGTCAATGAGTCTTTTCTTTATAATGCTTTTATAATACTGTTGTATCCTTTTTGCAGCCTGACAAACTCATCCCCTGGTTCCTACTTTCAGTGTAATGAAATAGCAAAAATTCAAAACAAAATTCAAAACATTTCCTTTTGTGTTCCACAAAAGAAGTCTGGAAAATGGGTTTGAAACAACATGAGAATGAATAAATGGTGTCAGAATTTTCATTTTGTGGTTGAACTTTCTCCCCGAGACATCATGTGGCCCCTTTCGATGGTTACTGAGGCCCCTATAGTGAACCATGGCATGCACCCTGTTTGAGAGGCACTGAAATAAAAAATCTATTTACATTTTGTTTTAAAGAAACCAACATTAAATAAATCTGATACTGGTGAACTAGTTAAAACTCTCTGTTAAATATTGTTTGTGAATTGAAAAAAGAATCACACTACATGCATTTATTGTTGTGACCACAGGAGGATTTTGATTGGTTCTTGCAATGTACTGTAAATTTAGACATTCGATTGTGAGCATCAAACAGCCTTTGAGAGTCTTGTGTTTTGTGTGAGTTCACACAGTTCTAGTTAATTAGAATCAGCTGGTTTTTAAAATATATATAATTTATCTTAAAATATCAATTAATAAAGAGCATGATATAGTTGTTTTGTTTATTATTTATTATGTAATATGTTCCTTCAGAACCTTGGACAGCTCTTATTTACAGCAAATCTGTTCAGTGAGGACAACCGTATGCCCTATTTCTTCTATAAACTAAATGAAAGGCAGAGAATTGTTTATGGTTCAGTGTTTAATTTGCTCATCATTATAGAGATTGGAATTTTTGATATTATACATGAATTTATGACAACATAGCTGCTTACAAATGTGGATTAGAGTAATCTCTTTCCAGAAGTGATATCTGATTGTTAGATTGTTTACTTTAGCTTATTTTTTTTTGGCATGAAAGAGGTCTGGAATAAGACAAGCCTCATTTGCCAGAAATCTTTAAAAGCTTTTTGTCAGTTGCAATTTGATTTGTCTGGAGATTGACACATATAGAAGGATTCATATTAGTCTACTGTACATTAATGCACATTCTAGCATACAAGGTCATTTGATTTGAACACACTCAACTTTGGCATTACAAATATTCAGTATCAGCTTCATGTATGTCATTACTAATACTAATAAAATAAAAATGTATTTATATAAATGCAAGTGAATGTGCATTTGCCTGTGCATTCAGAATTGAACAATCATCCAATGAATTTCCATGATTTTTTTCAGGCATTTCCAGCGATCATTAGAGATTTTCAGCTGATAACACATTTTAGAGAGGAGCATAACAATTTAGCAAGGCTATTTATGTTGACTATACTAAACCATTTTAAACAGATTCAATATTTTTTCTAACTTTTTCAGGACGGAAATTGCATTTTTAAAATGTCCTGGTTTTCCTGGTAGGCTACAACAATAAACTGGAAAAAATGGTCTCACTCTGTTGAAAATATAAATAGAGGCTTGTCGGACACTTTTATCCAAAGCATCTTACAGTGCATTCATATATATATATAGGCTATAATCAGTTAGTTTTTCCCTGATTAAAACTTTCCCTATGATAATGGCATTGCTAGCTAGCACCATTCCCTACAAGTTGAGTTGCAGTGTAGCATTGGGCCAAGTTGCATTAATTAAAGTCTACTTTAAATGGTGGCTGAATGTGTAGGAAAGGCAATCAAGCACACATGTGTGATGCTGGGTTATCATTAAAGTTAACAGTAGGGGTCGCACAAACACTATTCTTGGTTTCACGCTATAGCACGCCGCTAATATGTCGCCTGTCATTAGGCTACCAAATGATTTTATTTACAATTGAGCTAATGACGTTGCCATTTGATTAATTTTCCACCAAATGATATAAATATTATTTATAGCACTCTAGAATTCAACAGGCCTTATTCAAACAGCCTGGAATTTGCAGCATATTGTTGTTCGAAATCACAGTTGACCGGGAAACATAACGATGGTTTATAAGCCGCGACGTCGTTCAAACTCAGAGGGGTAAATTACATTTCTGCATTCTATAACACGAAAAATGCTTGGTTCCACTGGGGCTCGAACCCAGGACCTTCTGCGTGTAAAGCAGACGTGATAACCACTACACTATGGAACCACTTGTCAACATCCTCTTCGTGAGAGCAACACGAAACAGACAGGCCGATAAATTGGCTGGATTAACTATCTATCTATCTATCTATCTATCTATCTATATCTATCTATCTATCTATCTATCTATCTATCTATCTATCTATCTATCTATCTATCTATCTATCTATCTATCTATCAGGATGAATCAAGTGAAAATATCAGTTTATCAAAATATACAGATATGATGTATGAGACAGTGTGGGGTTAATATGCAAACATCTCAATATATTCTCTTCATTACATTGCTTCAGGCAAAATGGGTGAATAAAGCTTGATGCACTTTTTAATTAAAATCACATCACAGTTCCTTTTACCAAGCTTTTGTGAAAAGAGTGAAGAAACAGTGAAGAACTGCCAAAGACAGTCACTCAGTCAAGGCAATTTCTTTAACGTAGTGTTTGAATTCTTTAACGCCTCTCAGTTTCTGAAAGATACGCAATTACACTTTAGAAAATGCTGGGTTGTTTCCATATTTGGGTCAAATTAACAACCCAGCATTTTTTACCACAATGTGCAAAGTTTTCTTTGGTTTCACTCCCTATAAGACCCTGCATGCTCTCTAAAACGCTCTCAGTAATTGCTCCCTTAAGTCTCTACCATTGATAATTATAAATAAATAACTGCATTGTTTTAATTTACTGGGGTTTATATCAGTATAACCTCTTCAACAGTAGGTAAAGTTAAGTGGTATGCAGTGGTGTTCTGAAATGAGGAGGCCAAGTCCTCAATATATATATATATATCTACGTCATATGTAAATTCAAGTCCCTGTTACACTTAGTTTTCTCAGTCGCTTTGGTGCATTTCTCTGATCAGAAATGAAATTAAAACTACTTGTTCAACCTGCACATCATCTAGTCACTTGGGCACATCATAAAAGCAGTTTCTTATTCTTTTGAACAAGTTGCGATTGCTTTGGTACATTTATGCAATTGATAAATACAATTGTATGTGGTCAGTTGCTAATGTGCCATGTTGCTCAAAATGTATTAAATAGTTCTCTGTGCAATAGTCTTACCCCACAAAATATCTAGTCATTAGTTCATCGTATAAGTCATTAAATGCAAAATGGTTGATAGTTGTCATAAACTGTCAAGCATATTTTCTACACATTTCTATTAGACTTTTTGTAAATGTGCCATAAATTGATGAATTGTGCAAGTGAATCTTGACTTTCACTAATGAAGACAATGTAGATCAAACAACGAGAAACCAGTTCTCTATAGCTCAAAGGTGCATCTCATGAACCTTCAATTGGCAAGCATATTTACAGCATGCAAAAGCAAAGCCTAAGGGGTCTTTCCTGTGTTTGCCTTTCTAATGTTGTATTTTCGTTTTTTTGTGCCCCTATTTCTTTTTCTTTTCTATATCACAATAATATTGTAATGTTTTTTTTTGTCGTCAGACCACTAGTAAAAGTGTAACTGAATCCTATCCAGTCTCTTTCAATCAATAACTCACGTATAGTAGTGTTTAAATTTGTACTTTTGAAATGGATATATGGCATTCAGAAGAAGCACAGCTTTGTACATTTCAATAACTCATCCAAACTGTTGCCATAGTTTACATCAGGTAATACTAACAGAGTGCAGTGTTTTATTGACAACATGACTAAGCATTTTGACTATCTTGTTTGTGAACAATGACACAAGGACTTTTCATTCCGACAGCACTGATATGTTCATTGACATAAATACTTACTTTTGAGAGATGAACTAAAGATTTTGAGTAAGTGACAGGCTTTTGCAGGTAATCCAATGTGTGGTGCTGTTTGTATTGTTATGAGAATGCACATACTTTGCAAATATTAAGGATGCACCAAATGCACCAAAGCGAATGAGAAAAACTGTAATATTGTCGTATTACCTAATATTGTTAAAAAACCAAATACAATTCTAATTTGTATTCATTAACTATACTATGTAATTAATGTTATTTGTTATTAAAACCAAGTATAAATCTCATCAAAGTGTTGTTAAGCATTTTAAAAATTCCAATAACTAAAGGCAAAAACAATTTAAACAATAGTATATTTTATTTGTTAACTGTTCAACTGTTCTTTTTAATCAACTGATTTTCATTAGTCATCAAGCTCGGTTAACACGTAGCTTACCTTTAATTTCACTAAACTGATTGCTCACTAATTTTTTTTATTTATTATTTTGACGTGGCATAAAGGGGTAAGTGGCAGAGTTGTTTACTTCGCCTGCTTTTTAACTTTCCATTAAGGACATCATTTTGTTCATTCACAACGATTCGTAAGCGCATGAAAACAAGAGGCAGGATTTATCTCACAAACCAATCATATCTAATCACAGCGCCATGGAGGCATTACTTCCTCTCACCTATCCGTTCATTCTCAGTTAACCCCCATCAAACCCACCACACACTTTAGGGGGTCTGTTAAAACTGACTGGGCTCAGGGGAGGCAAGAGAGAGGGGGTGTCCTGCTGTAACTTTACCTTAGTGTCTCTGTTGGATAGTGTTACATTAGAAAAATACAAATTTTGTAATATATGCATTGTTTTATTTTTGCAAAATGGATTAATTTCTCATCCAAATTTCTGTGGAGGGACTGTCTCCCTTGCCTCGCTCCTTCCATTCTAACAAATCTCTGTGGAAGCCCCCTCTTGTTGCAGTTGCAAGATGTAGCTTATTTCCAAATAATGTGAAATTACACTGCAAATGTGAGAAATAAAGCTGAAAAAATGAACGTAATATACAGTATATAATATTGCAAAAGAGACAACAATACCACGATAAAATCAAAGCTACAATAAAGTGAACATATTTATTTTTCAAATTCAAATTGTCTATGTATCTGTTTTATTTCTACATAGCTCAGCTGGAGGCCCCTGACAGTCTGGGGCCCGTTGGCCCAGTCCACAATCCGTTAAACGAACAAAAGGGACCAAACATGAAAGCCTTTATTATTTTACAAATAGATGCACATGAAAATCGTACGCAGTATAACCCAAGAATCTCGTCTAGCCTTGTAGCTCAGTCTGTTCACCTCTCTGTAGCACGAGCTCCGACCAGGTAGGACTTCGGAGGAAGGAGAGCGTGGCTTGTAACCAGTGCACGCGGCAACGGAGGCCGGTCACCTGTGGGAACGAGGCCGGCTTTAGGACCCAGCGTGCGCGATTTTCCTCTCCAGCTGCTGCGGCGATGAGGGAAGATCGCGAGGAGAAACCCCAAATTCACAGTGTTAAATCCTCCACTGAATCATACTATCGGACGGTAACGAAAACAACAGGCACAGGCACTTCCTCTTGCATTTGGATGAATACGCCAAGTTCAGATGCATAGGAAAACAGTTTTGGGCCGTTAAGGTAAGGCGGCGCGATTCCATGCGATTAATAACAAAGGCGCTATACTGGCGAGCGAGGGGGCATTAAAGGGGGCATTGCACAACGCAATGGAGGGCGACAGTCAACTCTCTAAACTTTGCACTTGTACATGAGTGCATCAAAGTCCTAACATCATGTCATGACGAGATCTAACTATCTGAAACGGTTTGATGTATTAATACAGCGCAAAGACAACATGCGGCAACATTTGAAAATATATGGATAATGTTGTGTCCTTTAGAAACTGACCGCACGCGATCACAAGAGCCAATGTCATCACGTGCGTTACGGCCTAGGAAAGTGATGCATCCCGCAAATGCGCGTTGATTCACGGTGCAATAAGTTTGGATATCGTTTGCATCCCCTCAACCTGCCCACTTCATGTGCTCTCTTCCACCCTTGCGACATTACCTCAGTCATCATGCAGTGGAGCATGCACCGGTCAGACACCTCAGTTTGCACTGTTGCACGGCCTTTCTGTTGTCATTTCCCGTGCCAGTTCTTTATAATTGTGTTTTGAAACTAAGTTGTAAATGTTGCCCAAGCGGTGACGCTCATTTGCAGCCACCTCAGGCCTATTTAAAGCAGATCATGGTGGCGATTTGACACTATAAAGTCAAACTTTCCAGAATCTCTTTTCTTAACGTAATAATGTGTCAGTCTTCATATAGATAGATAGATAGATAGATAGATAGATAGATAGATAGATAGATAGATAGATAGATAGATAGATAGATAGATAGATAGATAGATAGATAGATAGATAGATAGGTCGGTTGACGTATAGAGGAGCATGTGGCACGTTCGTCTTGTTTGTGATATTTTAGCTTTTAATAATGCAGTTAGCCCTCGTTGCAGTGACTGTCTGTCTGATATGATTGTTTTACTCTTATGTTGCAGTCACAGTTAATAGCATGTATGTATTTTTACGGCAGCATCAGTGTTAGAGCTTTGAGAAGACTTGATGCTCTCAGCGCAGTCTATACGGGGTCAGTTTGCATCGGAGCAGTTATGACAAAAATAGGTCACCGGCTCAAAGATATTAAATTTCTGTTTACCTAGATGTTTTTCAGGAGGGACAAAACGGGAAATTTGTGTGCTATTGCATATCGTCAGATGATGATGATGATGCAGTGTCGTTTTTCTGTCGGAATAAAAGCCTATCTTACGCTAATCATCAAAAGTATGAGCGTTCCCTAACTTAGAAAAATACACAATGCTGTCAGCGTGTAATCTTTTGCTGCTCTGCTCCGTAAGACTTCATCTGAAGAAATGGCTGAATGGGACAGTGACACTGATTTGGTCTATATATTATACATTGGTTGATGAGCATGATGTCTAAATGTTCAATGTGAGTTACAGAAGATCAGGATAAAACAGAAAAAAAGTTGTACCACAATTAATGAAGACTCTAAGTCAGTGATGCTTCAACCTGTTGGAGAGATGTTATTGTTTTGTTTGGTGGTTGATAAGGTCAAATTGTGGTGGTTCATGATGTTGGTGCATTAAAAAAAGTGAATATTGTGAATAAGCGATTGTGCAAATAATGTTGAATATAGGCAGGCTGTTAGGATGTAATAAAGAGTGTTTGGCTGACATGCATGTTTACAATGCACAGTGTCTGAGGCTGAAAAGTAAGGGTTGCTTGTTAAACCTGAGATCAAAGCCATGCAGTGAATGGCTACTGGACAGCTGATGGACCTGATTTAGCTATCATCATGTCCATTGTCTTGTCTTGATACAAGGAAGATAACCTCAGATTGTTTGTGTCTTGCTGCTGAAAAAGTGACTGATTACTTCAAGATAAGCATGAAAGGCAGAACAAAATTAAAAAAATATGTCGAGAACAGACTTTATATATTCACATGCGGAGAATTGTATGTTTGTATTATTTAGGTATCATCATCATATTCTTGCAGGAAAACAAATAACTGTTTTGCTGTTTCCAAACACTTCATTAAACATGAATTATTGAAGAATGAAATAATAATGCAAAATAAATGTTGAATTCCTCCTGTTTGAATGTCAAAATAGATGGCCATTGTAATGAGCTGCACCAAATCTGTTATGTCATATAGTCTCCAGGTCTTGTTTGCATTAAATATTCAAACACAAAAACTTTAATGTTTGATCTTATAAGTGACATGATTAGCCTTCAAATGAGGGAAATTGCTCAGCTACTGAATGGATTCAGAGATGTTTCAATAAAAATAACAATATATTTTGTTCAACAGCAACTGAAGAGTAACCTAGTAACAGTCCAGCACAGTTGAAACATAAAGTGAAGCTCCAGAGATATTTTTCAACAGCTGATGCTATTGTCACCTGGCAAAAAAACAACAAAATACCCCCCTAAAATGTTATGGTCAGTGGTGGGCTTTTTTAGAAGTTAAAAAGGGTAAATCAACCTGAGGATCCCAGTTTTAATTCTTTAGGTTAGGCCTCATGATGGTGTTTTAATTTAACTTGCGTGTAAAAGCTCTTCATGTAGGCTATTGCGCAGCATGTTTTAACAAAAAAAAAGGTTTCTCGTACTGAGAAGACTCTGTTTCATTTAGGTTGAAAATATAAATAAACACATCATTGTGGATCTTCATGTGCCTCTACTATTGATGATCGTTCCCTGGGTGTCCGGTAGTAGAGATCGGTCTAATAGCTCTACTGAAGTAGTTCGAGACCCAGCAGGGGTTTTATTAATTCCGCTGCAATGTTTGTCTCAACTCTTTTTGTGACGGCCCACGTGTGCGAATCTGAAAACGAGATTATACTAAATGCACGTGCTACTCCGCGACCCTCGTGTGTTGCGTCCGAGAGCAACGGTATAATTGAGAGAGAGGGTGTATTTTCACTTTGTTACTCGGGTATGGTTTGCAGTTTAGCGCACCGTTGCGATCCCCTTTCCCCTTGAGCGGCTGGATTCTCGCGGTGCATGCTGGGACCTGCAGTCCTTGCTCCTCCCTTCTCAGGGCGAACGCGGTCAGGGCGTGGATGTCGGAGCACTACAACTCCCACACGAGCTCAGCTCCATCTGCCCCTCTCTCTCTCCCACCAGACCAGAGACAGAGAGATACGGTACGAACCCCCCCGGACTTTCAGAACCGAAAATCGTCGAGATTAGTGAACTGCGAGAGACAAGAACGGAAGACCGGATTAAAGCCCTTATCTTGATGCGCAAACATCTTCCAAATGTCGGTCAAACGGGTTGGTGCACGTTTGTACAATCTGACATCGTTATTTGGCTCGCTAATTGCCTTTTGGAATTATTCAGGGTTGTATAGACGAAGGAGTCGGTTCTGGGGCTGTGGCATGTCATAACACTTTGATTGTTGGAGCTGCTTCGCTATGGAAACATTTCATGTCGTACGGTGGCAGAGTAATGCAGACCGAGTTGTTAGAGGGGAGACTTCGCTGCGCAGGGATCTGAAAATCGCTCCTTCAGTTTCGTACACCTTGCTCCGTACTAAATAACGCTCTCCCCGCGTGTCACGCAGCACAAGTGACGATAATAATAAGGAGCGAATGGAAAACTCGGTGACCCTATTAGTTTCCAAACACTCTTTCGAGGGCAATGTGGAGAGAGACAGCCAAAGTACGATGTTTCCTCGTGAAGGATATATCATCCAACCTAAATGTGCGCGTGACATTTCTCTGCCCGTGTATTTTTTGTCGAGTTCTAATTCAGACGTCATAGCTCGGCTCGCGCTTAGCGAAAACCAACGGTCACTTTATAGTTTGACAGGATTCGGCCAGTACGAACGCGTCGGTTAGTTGGGCTACATTGTGGCCACACGAACTGTGTAACGTTAGGCTTTCGATTCTTTATCCGAAGGAAACGTCTTTTAGGCTAATCCCAGCTCGCGGGACCAACATTTTGTTGTTTTTGTGTTTAAACAGCGGCGTTATTTATCACTGACTCCCATTTCAGCACGCGAGGCGCTTCGTGTCACCTGAGAGTCTCTTGTATTGTGTGATACGGTTTTTTAGTAGCTCCAGCTAGAACGAGCGAGTGGGTTGGCCAGAGAAACAAACATTTTGGTCTGTTTTAGGACGATGCTTTGTCCTAATATTAAGCTGGCTGTGGATACGTGACATTGGCTGATCATCCACTGCTTTTCTGCATCATCCTTTGTGCATCTATAAGCTCCGGGCGTGGGGCGAGCTCCGACGACGGACTGACCGGGAGACCGCGAGTGTGCTGAGCTCCAGTAGAGAGGAGAGACGATGCTTATTTCCTCGTCTCCGTTTATCATTGCGCTGGTAACCCCATTCAAAAGAACGAGGGCTGAAGAAAACACGGGCTCATCCCGCTCCCACTGATCCTGTGTTTTCAATAATTGAGATGCCTCGAGATGAAAAATGTCTCACCGAAAATGATCGGTTCTATCTTTAGCAGCAGATATAATCACGCATATAACACATCATAAACTTTCCAATTATCAGACTTTTGCTAAAGGCCTATACGGCTTGGTTATGCCATACAGATACTTTAAGTGTACCGATATCAGTTGGATCTCATTTTAAGTCAGAAAGATAAGCAGTTCATATTTTAAGACAGCTGTCACCTGTATCGTCAACGTGGTGCTGCTTCTGCGCTCACCTGCATTCTGATGCCGTGTTCATGTTGTTTGCATATGGGACTCGGGTGTTTAGATTTGGTTATTTGTGGTGGTTATGTATGTCGTTTGATTTTCCTAAGTAATATCCTGTCTTATTCATGTCTTTTTTTTCAACTAAGAACATAACCTCGGGAGATAGATTTGGATGATTTCGTCTCGAATGCAACAAGGTGTAACTTCATTTCGAGCTAAGAACATTCGGTTTGATTCCCACCTGCATCAAAATCCAAAAAATACATTTGAAAATTGATATTTATTGGCAAAAATTGTCATTACAATGAGTACAAGTCATGGAAATTTCTATAGTGAGTAATTTGTTTTCATTTTATGCTATATTGCATTGTCTTTATATTTAGAAAAAACTGAATTTACCGTTTTGTTAGAGACAAATAATTATGATCATTTGAAAAGCTATTATGTGACAGAAATCGAAATCTACCACCAAAGTTTTTAAAATTATTTAAAAATCCCTATTCACTAATTATGCATAACTGAAAAGGTTACTGAAATGAATTTGTCAAAAAGTGTGGGAACCCTATATTGATTTGAACTCTTGGGCTCTGATAGGAGTTTTGCAAGGCCCTACACACAACACTGTTAGAAATAGATTAAATCACAGCTTGACCACCTCATTATAAGTAAACATTTTAGTAATGCACACTCTGTGACTGTGGACATGAGTTGCTTCGCCTTTATCTAAGGCATGTAAAGAGTAAAGCACATGTGTTAGGCACAGCATCACATTAATGGTTGCTCTGTTCTATCTGCACTGTTGATGTTGTCTTGATCTACTGCAGTTTGTCCCACTGAGGTAATGAGGCAGTAAAACCTGCATCATCAATTGCATGGCCCTGCATCCTTTATCCTCAACCCCTGGCATTTGTGGCCTGTCGTGCACTCGACCATTCCCCTCCATTGAGCTGTGTGAGGGTTTGGGATCTGATCAGTAGGGTGCTTTGCTTCTTTAAAAAGGGGGGAATTAGAGGATGCAGACTTTGACCACATGCAATGTGGGTTAAGAGGATGTTGTTGCAGTAAAAACTGTCCCTTCAGCTGTTGGAGCTGAGGTTTTTACTGTTCTCTGTTTCAACTTCTCAGAGTTTTTGGTGTTTATGCACTCTTGTGTACTTGAAATTGATTTGCTCACAATCTCAGAGAGAGTTATGGGTCAAACTCAGCGTTTTTCATCTCATAATTTCATCTCTCCTACAACAGAAGATGACCATGCATTTGCAAACTTATAATTAAAAATGTAAATCGCTGGTATACAGTTCAGAGATCATTGTATTATTTTCAAATCCATTATTTAAATCTGAATGCTTTAAGTTTAATATCTATTCCTACTCAAGCCGTGGTCTTAAGGAAATTGTGACATCTTGACTAAGGAAACCTCTGTTACTCACAGGAAGTTTCCAGCCTGTCTCGTATCACTGACTGTAACAAGAGAAGTGATGTTGTGGCCTCATGATTAGAGTGTCATTTTTGTCAGATTAAAGAAAAAGATTCTTAAAACATTAAAGTTAATTCTTGTCCATCTTTAATCCATGTCCAGTGTTTATTTTAGTCATTTTGAGTGGAGTTTATTTCTGACAAATGAGAAAGATGACTAGAAATATTTAATATCTCTCAAAATAATTCAAAAGTTATTGAAAGTAATGTGCATGATGCATGTAGTTCTGCACTACTAATAGGGTGAAACAGTTATAAGAATGTTAGGGGAAAGTATAACCAACTAAACAATTTGTAATGAATGTGCTAACAAGAGTTTAGTTGCTTCTTAGTTCAAATCTCTCTTTCCAATATGTAATGTAGAGAGTGATCTATATTTTACATTTGCTTTAGTTAATGATGTCTGAGTTGACCTGGGCTGAACTACACATTTATCCTCTACAGTCAGTTATAGGTATATTAAAAAAAGAATGAAGTGAAAATGAGTGAAAAATCAACAGTATGGCTTAGATCTGTCCAATAGCAGATTATTGACTGATCAATGAATGATTTATCTTTATTTTAAAAAAAGTTCTATTTTTTATGTTCCAAATTGTGACTTTTCATTTGAAATAATTTTACATACTCAATTTGTGCACTTTTTAAAGCTGTTTTTTTTTTATCATCTAATTCTACTATAGAACTGCAAACTACCCAGAGGAGAATCCCATAAAGAGTCACTTGTCCACACACACTGAGTAATGTGTTGAGAAAACGCCTATGCAGGTAACATATATTTTATTGTTATAGTCTCCCCTCTGTCTCTTTCGTGTTTTTTTTTTCACTTTCCCCCTAAGTCAAACTTTGTTCCCTGTTTCTTTGCTCAGGTGGATCCCTCACCAATGAATGTAGGGGATGGAGGGACGTTGAGCAGAGAGAGCAGTGCCCCTACCCACGTGTCTGAGAGCATGGTGGGGAATCCACAGCAGACACTGCCACTTGAACTGAGAGGTGACATACCTCAAAGTCAGCAGAACAAGTTGAGGGCGACCACAGACTGTAAAACGCCCGTCGTCTGCTCAGAATCCAGCAATTCAAATCATTGTCCCCAAGTTCAACCCCACAGCAATGTGTTTAGCACTGATCCCGTGAGCACACCGTTGCCTGATCGGACTGAGGTTTCCAAAGGCAAGGTTGACAGTGCTGCCATCTACTCGACTCATCAGTGGTCTTGTGGTAAAAAGGTCACCGCAGAGGACCCTGTGAACTCTGTTCATTCTAGTATAAACCTAAACAAGAAGACTAACGCACCAGCACCCACCCAGCCTGTGATAAGCGTTCCTTTAGGGTTCCAGTGCTCCACGCTGTTTAAACCCGGCCAGCCTGTTGCTTTCCTTCCCCCTTCCAATTTTTCTTCTCCTCTCTGTAAGATCACACTGCCACCAGGGTTAGGTCAGATTGCAGCACTGCGAGAAGCCACTGCTAGCCAGTTTCAAAAGGACTGCCCAGCGCAAAGCTCTTGTTCGAGCACAACACCTATGCTTAAAACATACCCGTATCACTTTTCCGTTGGGAGAGGACCCGGTGCTGAGAAGAAGCCTCAGTCTTCAGGATCCAAAGTCAGGTGTGACTCTTTGTCCAAGGGCTTTCTAGGTGGATCTGAGCATAAAGCCACAATGTCTTCTGTAGCAGCCCCAGCTCTAGCCCTTCCAGTACAGCAAGCCACACAGGGCTCGACTCCACAAACCCATTATACCATTTCTCCCACTGCTGCCATCTGCTGCAGCCCAGCTCTGGCAAATATCACCACTCAAAGTCGGCTGCTTAGCCTTGTAGAAAAAGGTTCGGCGTACCGAGGTGCTGAAAAGACCTCTTTAGCGTATCTTAAACCAAAAACTCTGTCCACTCCAGAGGAGCATAATGTTTCCTGCCCCGTTGAGTCAAGGGATGTGCCCCTTGATCTGTCTGCAAAGTCCAAGCGACAAAAAAACATTAAAGATACCCAGAACCACCCATCATTGGCCACGGAACAGCATTCTGCTGACTCTCATCAGAAAAACGTTGCTGGTTCTAAAAAAGTTAATTCTGCTTCTTTTGGGTCATCCAGTACATATGACACCCATAGAAATGGTGCAACACAAAAATCATCTTCAAAACTAACTAATCACCATGCTTTGGAACCCAACGCATCCTGGGCCAAAGGCTCATCTCCTGGTTCCTTAAATAATCTCCCTGGTACATATGTTGGAGTGGCAAGCCCAATTCTAGCATCTACTTTACGTAGTAAAGATGGAAAAAGTGCTGCTTTTGTTGAAGATTTTCAGACATTTGCCAAACAGGAAACCATCTCCATCATTGACCAAGGAGAACAGCCGCTTTGTAGAGAGAGGAAAGCACCATTTGCTGTTAATAAGGATAAACATAATAAGGGAGGCAAGCTCTCGACAGGTACTCAACAAGGTTTTTTATCTGCCCAATTATCTACAACAACAAATTCACAGCCCCACCGGAAGTCTGTGGGTGGAAAAGAAGGGACCCTGTTTACACCTCCAGTTAAATCCTTGTGGCAACCACCTTGTGTTCTTTCCCAAGGATCATCTCTGCAGAAGAGGCCAAGTCAGACTCAGGCCCCAAAGACTAAGAGCACCCTTGGTTGTGAGAGAGCACTGTTTTCATAACTCCCATTTAAGCCCAACTAAAGTAGAGGATGAAAAGTGGGAGAAGGGCAAATCCCCCCTGTCCAACCTGGAGTCGATAGTGAAGCAGAAAACTCTTGAGACCACTGCACTTACTGGTGAGAACTACTGTAATCTGTCTTGTGCGGGATCCAAGAGGCCTGAGGTAGCCAGCGTGCAGAACCGGTGTCAGGACTCAACGTTACACCAGACTCTTACAACTGGTTCTCCTCCATTTAGGGCCATAGAAGAACAGGTCAACAAGTCAGACAGAACCTCTCCACAAACAGATGCTACAGCAGGTCTGAGCAGACCGGAGATCACAACCGCTCTTGTGACCAAGGATAAGGGACGAGAAAAAAAGGCAAAAGAGACAGAAAATCTGGTGTCTGATGGTAGACAAAAAAAGAAATCTAGTACCCCTAGTAAAAGGACTGCTCCCAGTTTTAAAAGGAAATTGTCTCAACAGTTAGAGGATGAGACGACAAAAGAGGAGAAAGCATCAGAGAGGAAGACTTCTTCTCATGTTAAGGTAGAAGAAAAAGCCTTTTCCCTCCTTCAGAGCCAGACCGTAGAAGCAGAAGGAGAGGCAAAAATGAATGGAGCCAAAGAGGAGATACCTTCCAAAGTCAAAGTATCCACCACCAAACAGAAGAAGCTGAAAAAGCCTGCCAAGGAGAAGACACCTTCTGAAGCGCAAAAAAAGACTATTACAGTAACTAAAAAGCAAAAAGATAAAGACAGACCATCAGTCAAGCAAGGCCCCAACCATAAAAAGGTAAGATGTATTTTACTCTGAACATTTAGTGGTTCATTTTTATTATAGCTACTGTGTGTAATATATCGCCAACTATTGCATAAGCCATGACTGATTACGTTAAAATTTCCCTTAAAGGGATAGTTCACTCAATTTAAATTCTGTTATATGTCATAATTTACTCACCCTCAAGTTCTTAGCCTCTAAGAACTTCTTTCAACTGCTGATCACAAATGAAGATATTTTGAAGAATGTCTGTATTCAAACAGTTGATGTTCCCCATTGACTTCCATAGGAATTGTTTCCCCCTCCATACTATGGAAGTCAATGGGGCCTATTAACTGTTTGGTTACCCATATTCTTCAAAATACCTTCGTTTGTGTATGAAATTCATACAGGTTTGGAACAACATGAGGGTGAGTGACAGGATATTCATCCTTGGGTGAACTATCCCCTTAATTCAGTCTAAGGTTGGGAAGTATGAGCAAAATCTGATATCACAGCATGAGTGATTTTGTCACAAGAAAAGTATATGACAAAATAGTCATTTCTGCTAGACAGTCAGCCAAGAATGGTTTAAAAACATGTGATAATGTCTGTTTATCATCCAGTAAATTAAATGCTTGAAAAATGAAATGTGCTTTATCTCATTTGATTATTTTCTCATTCTATTTGGACCTTGATGGAAATTATTCAAATTGTGTGAATGAAAAACAACTTTAATTAATATTTGAGTTCAATACAAAATACTCAAATGGTAACACTAATATTAAGGTGATTGTTTTGATTCAAAATGATGATTGGGTGAGCCACATTTGAACATTCTGTCTGTATATCACCATGCTCCTCAGACCCCATGCAGGGAATAGGAAAAAATGTATAATATAATTTTTTTATTTTGATTCATCTTTTTGTTTAAACATTTTTGTTTTATCTTTGAATTGAAATGTAGAGAATATATAAAAATGTAATTGTTAAAATAATAAAGTTTGATATACCGGTAATGCAACATTTACTTGCAGCCTATGGCCCTCGTAGTGACCCTTCATAGTAAACAAATTAGTCAGCTCTCCTTTAGGACTGTTTTGGTTCAAAATAAGTTAGTCTGTAATGAAGGAACAAAATCAAAAAACTCCAGTGCGTGCTTCTAATAAACAGAACTAGGGTATATCGCCCGCTGGTGTGAACGCTAATACAGTTAAGGTTATTGTAGTCTTTGTAGTTATTGTTCTAGGTGTAAACCCTTTTAGATTTGACAAGACATCTTAGAGGATTTTAAAAATGAAATAGGAAGCTTGTGGTTTAGTTAATTATAAGAGTTTATATACATTTTTTTTTCATTTGATCTGTCTAAATTGTCCTTTTAGTACTGGTGGTGTTATTCTCATCATGAGTTACAATGTAATTCCTATGGGTGTTTTTCCCCCATGTAGACAGTCTGTGGTATATGGTCACAACTGAAGTTTAGTAAGCAATTTTATCATACAATGTTAAAGTTTTGTGGTTATACTTTGTTTGAAACTGTGTTCTGATACAATTAGGGGTGTAACATATTGTAATATATCGTGTCACTATATATCGCAATACAAAAATGCAACAATATGTATCGTGGATAGTAACAATATTGTGTAAAGTTACCCTAAAATGATAATACAGTGTGAGGAAAAAATTCAAGTTTACAAAGTTTTAGTGTCAGCACTACATTAAACTACTATATAATGTATAATAACGCAATGGGGGAATATTTGTGTGTCCTGATGTCAAATGTCTTCTGTTTCCAGTAAAATGTGGCCTACGATATTTTAAATGTATCTACAGTGACAGAGTCAGTGACAGAGTGAAAGCATATTCATCTGAAATAATTCTGTATAGTTTTTTGAAAAATTTTTAAAACAATATTTTACCTCAATCAAAACCAGGGAATTAATCCAAATCAGGTTTCCCCCAAAATTTAGACCTACACAATTCAGCTAGATCACAGAACATGTTTTGGGAATTCTGGAGGGAAATTAAAATAGTTCTCGGGAGATTATTGCGGGAGTAGCCTAGTGACGTGTGTTCTGCTGGGCAAATGAGCTGCATGTGTCTAATTATTACCATTATGAACCAGCGATCGGTTTATAGACAATTACATTTTTGCTTTGTTTAAATAGCCATTAATCTCAATTACAAATATGCATGTGTTATTGACAGACAAAATGCTTTATGATTTTTTTTTAAACCATTGTGTTGTACTTTATCAGAAGAAAGATGCATTGCCTGGAGTGGGAAAAAATGTGCTGAAAGATGGAATAGGCGCAGCCCCCAAAGTAGGTGGAAAGACTCGCAAAGGGAAAATCTGTCCAGCTAATATGGAACACTCGGACTCAAACAAAATAGGTACTGACCCAGCTCGTAGTTAAAGGGTAGTTCACCCATAGGGCACCTCGTCATCATTTACTCACTCTTATGTCTTTCCATACCTAGGCCTATCTACTGTATTAAAAGAAAATTATATTTTATGCAGATCTTTTTCTTACAGTGATGGGTCATAGTGACAAAAGAGACCAAAAAAAGAATGAAAAAAGCACCATAAGAGTCATTACGGTGAACTCTAATTTGTGAATAAATTGTTCAGCCCGATTCGTGAGCTAGCTCAAAAGAACGATTAATGCACTGATCAAGTTCTACTTTCTAAGTCAATGATCGGCTGCATAAGATCTGGAATACAGTCAACAACTAGTGTAAAAATTGGTTTGTTTCTTTGTTTTGTTTTTTGTATTGTCATTTTTTTCATTTGGTCACTGTAAACATGTATGGAAAAGACCTGTGTAAAAGATTCCACCACAATATAACAACATTCATATTTGAAATGACAAGAGTGAGTAAGAAATGACTGAATACAATTTTTGGGGTGAATAATACTTTAACAAGATGTTTTTGCTTTTTTGTCATATTTAAGACAGTGGGATGGTTTTTCAGATACCAAAGTATTTCTCACAGATAATTGTGAATTGTCACCAGGGTTTATCACAGATGCAGAGAGCAGTCCATGCAGAAGTCCTCAGGTTGACAGAGATTCGGGCTCTTTCAGCAGTCCGGGCTGGCCTAGTAAGGAATCAGACTCCCAGGAGGAGGCCTCTCCACGGCTCAGGCGAGGGCGCAGACGGACTGATGAAGCGTTGCTCCGAGACTGGAGCTTCGCTACTCCACCTACTCCTCCCCCTCTCGATCCCCCCTCTACACCACCCCCTACCCCACCACCCACTGTACCAGTCCGCCGGCCGCGCGGCAGGCCTCGAATCAATCCTCTGCCTGAGGATGTGGATGCGGACAAGGACAGGCCCACTGAGGGTGGAGACACCTCTTCAATAAAGAAGAGGAAACGCTGCAAGAATCGTAAATATCAGAATGGGGAATACATCACAGAGAAGGATAAGGTGGCAGATGGAGAGGAGGAGAAGCTGGGCGTGGAAGATGGTAAGGCCACTATTGAGTAAAGATGTCTGAGGCTTGGTGAACATTTTGCTGAGAACGTCATTCTGTAATTTCCTTGCCTGGTCTTGATATTTAGTCCATGGGCTGCAGTTGAGGGTAGCATAATTAAAATGTCAAATAAATTTTCCGTTGGGGAGCAATATCTAGCATGATTCAAACTTTCAAAAAATCTTTTAGTTACAATTATTGACTGTTATTGAATGTGAAATTCGTGAATTTCACTTACTGTGAATAAGATCGGTGTAGCTATTACTAAAATAGGAGTGTCCAATGTCTGAATGTGGGCGTTACCAAAGGTCTGTATGTCTGTGAATTACAAATTTACCTGACCTCCTCAGGAAAAAAATTGTCCTGTTTGAATAGGGCTGAGGTAGGCATGTTTTGGTTATTTAGCAAAAGTTTATTTTTGATAATTGCTTATTATTGAAAGCGATTTATTTAAAGTTACCACAAAATCAAAATGGACAATTCTTGTTTTTTATGAAATATTGGAAAGTTTATTGTATTTTTATTTAAATTTCATGTCTCTACATAATATTTAATAAATATACCGTCCACTTCCCCTTACCACGACATCTCTGCTCTGATGATGTGTTCACCAGCACGAGGGTGGGACAAAAACCTCTCCTCTCCAGCAACCTGTCACTCACGTGAGATCCCAGCAATAGCAAATGACAACGATCCAGTCAATTCCCGAAGGACAAAATCAAGTCCTGTCTTGGCTTTTTTTTTCCTCATTCGAGAAGCTGGTTCACTCGGATATGTGTCACAGACTTTATGTCTATCTATACTGCTTTAGGAATGATGTAATAAAAAGTTTGGTGCTGAAATGTCAGTCTATGCCATTGCAGATGAGAAGATGGGTGTGTACCCTTGTCTCAGTGCCACGCAGGCCAGTGAAGTGCCCAGTCCAGACATCAGCCCTAAGCGGACCCAATTCACACGTTCTGGCTCTGCACGACCTCAAGAGAGTCCTCCCGCCACACATCCTAATGACAAACCCTCAGGGAAGAGGAAGTTCAAAAGTAAACACTTATGTGACACAGACGAGCAGAAAAAGGTTAGTTGAAGCATCTTATCAAACTTTCAAGCATTTTGAAACGAGCAATTAAACAGAAAATTGTGATCTCAAGGTTTTTATTTATTTATTTTTATTGCAAAGGTATATCTATTTTCAATTAGTCTTATGTTGCCCCCTAGTGGCATTTTGAGTCACTAAAGCACTTTCCTACAACAGCTGTTTTTATTGGGACCATGTAACAGTTGCCCTCCCCACAATGTCATATCCCTCATGCATGACTCTCTTTGTCTTTATGTCTTTGTTTCAGCTCAAGCCTAAGAAAGGCAGCTTGGGCAAACGCACAGGGGCCCTCATGCCAGATGAGGACAGTCCAGCCGCCAAGAAAACCCCAACTCTTTCTTATGCTTCTCCCAAGCAGTCCAACTCTCCACTATCTGGTAAAAAAGGAATAGCTGGGAAAACAGGAATCCCCGAATCTACTCCAAGCCGTCCAGTGCCTCCAGAAGTCCGTCGATTGATTGTGAATAAGAATGCGGGAGAGACGCTGTTACAGAGAGCTGCTAGATTAGGTTACCAGGTAAAGCAACCCTTTTGGTTGTTAGCTGACATTGTAATTTTAATTATTAAATATATTCATATTTATTGCAAATTACAGATAAGTTCTATCAATTAAAAAAGTGAATCCAGTGTGATTCAATTAATTATATTGACTATTTTTGTGAGCCGAACCCCTTAACCTAATCTTTTTTTTACCTTAAATACCCCTTGATATTTTAAGCTAATATTTTAGTAATTTAACAACATATTTGCACATTGTCTGTTCGCTGATGTCAGTTAATGGTCACGTGACATTCAGGTAAACACATTTACCTTTTTAGTAATTGTTTTATTTAGATTTTTTTATGATTTAATTAATTATTAGCTTTTCATCAGTTCATAAACCCCTTGCATGTCCCTCACAAACCACACTTATGTAAATAATTTGCTTAACAGCCCTAAAAATATGAATGTTGGATCAATCAATCATTATTTATATAAATTTTTTTTTTCAGGATGTGGTTTTATATTGCTTGGAAAAGGATGTGCGAGAGGTGAACCGCCGTGACAATGCGGGATACACGGCACTGCATGAGGCCTGTGCACGTGGCTGGACGCACATTGTACAGGTGCTGCTGAAGCACGGCGCAGATGTTAACTGCAGCGCACAGGACGGAACGCGGTGAGCAGCAGGTTACACTCAGGATATGATAGGATGAAACAGATAGAATCAGTGCTTTATTTATTACTTGAAGTATTCATTAAAATACCTAATGCCACTGAAAGGCACCAAATTCAGTTCAGCCCCGTAAACAGCTTGAGGCTACTCGTTTTTTTAATTCTATAAGGACAGTTTTGAGCTAGGTAGCTAATGGGCCATGTTAGATTTGGGAGATGTATTTTTAGAATCAGACTCTACAAACTAGGATTATATTTGTCCACCCACAGCTACAATGTGTCCAAGAAACTGTGTCCAATTACCATACTGTATGAAACTATGCTTCCTCCTACCACTTCCTGTAAGAGTTTTGCTATGTCCTAGTTTGCTTTTTCATGCTTCTAACAAGAAGATTAATTTTAGATAGGGTGAAACTTGAAAAATTTGAATATTGTGCAAAAGTTATAATGTTGATGCTTACAGCTTATGAAAACCCCAAATTCAAAATCTCAGAAAATTTTCATATTACATGAAATCAATATTTTAAAAAAAGGATTTTTTTTAAATACGGAAATGTCGGCCCTCTGAAAAGTATAATCGTGCATTTATATATACTAAATATATTAGTTTCACCTTTTCATTTGAATTACTGAAATACATGAACTGTTGCACGATATTTAAAGTTTTCGAGTTTCACCTGTATTATGTACTAACTTGTCTTTCAAACCTTTGTAGCCCAATTCATGATGCTGTAGCAGCTGATAATCTGGCAGCAGTCTGGATGCTGTTAAATCATGGAGCAGATCCCACACTGGCAACCTACTCTGGCCAGACCGCAGTTAAACTAGCCCAGAGTCCCGGGATGAAAACGTTCCTCAAAGGTAAAACCGCTTCATTTTCAAATTGTTTTTGCAAAATGATCTCAAAAATTCTAATGGAACATTGTTTAGATTTAAACTGTCTTTGTGATTGTTTATCCACAGAGTACTTCTCTGATTTAGAGGGACGGGCAGACCAAGATCCCTGTCTACATTGGGATTTCTACAGTAGCTCTGTATTTGGTAAGAAATTAAAGTTAAATATACTACTGTTCAAAAGTTTGGGGTTAGTAAGTAAAAAAGAAATAAAATAAAATAAATTAGGCAAGGCAAGGCAAGGCAAGGCAAGTTTATTTATATAGCACATTTCATACACAATGGTAATTCAAAGTGCTTTACATAGGATAAAATAAAATAATCAAAACAAATAAGAATAATTAAAACAGTTTAGAATAAAAATTAAAATAAAGTACAGTAAAAACAGTCGGACGAACAGTGGCACAGTGCTCATTCAGTAAATGCATAGCTAAACAGAAGTGTTTTGAGTCTGGATTTGAATGTGACTACTGTAGGAGCACATCTGATCTCTTCTGGAAGCTGGTTCCAGCTGCGGCTGGCATAGTAGCTAAAAGCAGACTCTCCTTGCTTAGAGTGAACCCTTGGTATTTCTAACTGATGTGATCCTAATGATCTGAGTGATCTGTTGGGTTTATATTCAGTGAGCATATCTGCAATGTATTGAGGTCCTAGGCCTTTGGGTGATTTAAATACCAGTAATAATACTTTAAAATCAATCCTAAATGTAACTGGGAGCCAGTGTAAAGACCTGAGGACTGGTGTGATATGTTCATATTTTCTGGTTCTGCTCAGAATCCTGGCAGCAGCGTTCTGTATGAGCTGCAACTGTCTTATGGTCTTTTTAGGAAGGCCAGTGAGGAGTCCATTACAATAATCCACCCTGCTGGTGATGAAAGCATGCACAAGTTTCTCTAAAGCTGGTCGCACACCGAACGCGCAGCTCAGCGCCACGCCACGCCACGTCTAGGACAACTCTCACCTGAAAATCTGATAACATCAGCAATTTTCTGATTTCTTTAAATAAATATAAAACTAAATGTATATTCCAGCACAGGGCTAAGTCCGTATATACATTACTACTATTTGAGACACATAAATGTAAATTTAATATATAACTATGTAAATGGCGCCGTGTGGCGCTGCAGGATTTTGAACACGGTCCAGAGCCGTTGCTGGGCGCCGCGGACAGACGCCGAAAGGCGCCGCCGGTGTGTGTACTCTCATAGAGAATAATGTGTTCGAATTTAAAAGACCTGGCGCTGCGTGGCGCGGCGCCGAGCTGCGCGTCCGGTGTGCGACCCCCTTCAGTCTTGACTGGAAACAAAGCATCTAATTCTTGCAATATTTTTCAGATGATAGTATGCTGATTTAGTTATTGCTTTGACATGACTACTGAAACTAAGGTCTGACTCTAGAGACACACCAAGATTCCTGACTTGATTTTTAGTTGTTAGACCTCTAGAGTGAAGGTATGCATTCACCTTGAGAACTTCATCTTTGTTTCCAAACGCAATGACTTCAGTTTTGTCTTTGTTTAGCTGAAGAAAGTTTTGGCACATCCAGCCGTTTACTTCATCAATGCATTGGCACAGGGAGTCAATGGGGCTGTAATCGTTAGGCGATAGGGCTAAGTAGAGCTGTGTGTCGTCTGCATAGCTGTGGTAAGAGATTCGGTTCTTTCTCATTATTTGGCTCATTGGGAGCATATACAGGTTGAATAGGAGTGGCGCAAGAATTGAGCCCTGGGGGACTCCGCATGACATCGATGTCCACTTAGACTTATGGTCTCCTATACTCACATAATAACCTCTCCCTTCTAAGTATGACCTGAACCATTTTAGGGCTATCCCAGAAAGCCCCACCCAGTTTTCCAGCCTTTCAAGAAGTATGTCGTGATCGACAGTGTCAAATGCAGCACTGAGGTTGAGTATACCAGCATTGATAATTTGCCTGTATCAGTATTTAAGCGAATATCGTTTATTATCTTTATGAGAGCTGTCTCTGTGCTGTGATGCGATCGGAAACCAGATTGAAAATTGTCAAAGTATCCATTCAAGCTTAAAGGCACACCCGCGAACTTTTGGCCACTAGTGGCGCTCGACCTGTAACTTTCACGTCTAGCGTCCCTAGAGGCCATTAGCTCCGCAGCACTGTCGCAAATGTCAACAAACAGTCAACCGGTCTGCTTCCCGTGTCTTTAGATTGTGTGTGCTTGCAGTGTTTGAGGTGGGCAGCCTTGACTCGCTCGATTCCCTTATAGTAGTCTGCTGAGAGAGAGCGAGTGGGGTGAGCCCGGCTTAACATGTCTGTGAGTGAATGTGGCCGGGGGACGCGGGACGCTGACTGAATGTCGGCCGGAGCTGACTAACTTATGTGTGTTGGTTTCGTTTCACAGAAACCGTGGGACATGTTGTGTGCAGTGTTTGTGGGCACGTTCACTACATTTAATGTACATTTGACATGAGTCGAATTTATTTGTGCAAGCCCTGCACTGTGGCGGGCTGTGTTTGTGTGTAGAAATGAACAATGGGCTGTGGGCATATTATTACACTCATAACACCATCGGCTGTGGCCGGAATACCAGAAAATACTACACAACTTATATGATTTATCTGGGTCACCTTGGAAACGGCATTTGTGTGCAGGCGAGCGTCAGCATCGGTCGGGCACCCCTCCTCCTCCTCTAGCTCACGCCAGCGAGCGAACACTGGACCAATGTTGATCGTCGTCCTGGCTTTACATTTGATTTGTCACTATACCTTTTTTTTAAGTGTCCTCTGACAAAACCTTTGCTTTCTTCCTTGTAGCTGTTGGTTCAGCCATGACGAAAACATACAGACGGCAATCAAACGCGAGTTGAGCTCTCACGTCAGAATCTGAGGAAGTTGTGGGTGGTGGGGGAAGTGACGTATGCCGTAAAACGGTCAAATTTTGTAGTTCTTTTTGTGCTCGGGTTCCTACCCGAAACCCGAAGTTACATAGTGCTAGGAAAAGCGATACAGACACCTTCAGGCTACGGCAGACGTGTCATTCAACCTATTGTAAGTCGATGTACCATCTCAATGGGTTTTGGTAATATATTATAAAGGTTGAAAAGTTCCACAGTGTGCCTTTAAGAATTTGTTCAGCTGATTGAAGACAACTTTTTCAATGATCTTGCCTATGAAAGGAAGATTTGAGATCGGTCTATAATTGCTTAATATGGTCTTATCAAGATTGCTCTTTTTCAGGAGGGGCTTGACAACTGCAGTTTTCAGGGAGTTTGGAAAACTCCCAGAGAGAAGTGAGGAATTTACCACTTCTAGAAGATCTGCTTCTAAACAGTTTAACACACTTTTGAAAAAAAGATGTGGGAAGTGCGTCAAGGGCGCAGGTTGATGTTTTAAGGTGCTGTGCGGTTTCTTCCAAAATTTTGCCATCAATTTCTTCGAAAACAGACATAGTAACTACTTTCTCAGGTAGTGGTCTGATCTGTTTGACCCCAGCGCAACTCAATGATGAGCTGATCACCTTTCTAATATTTATTGATTTTCTCAGAGAAGAAAGAAGCAAACTCGCTGCACTTGATGTCTGAGAGCATTTCACTGGGAATCTGGCTTGGGGGGTTTGTCAGTCTCTCTACAGTAGCAAAAAGAGTGGTGTGTGTTGTTTAAGTTGCTGTTTATAATATTTGAGAAGAAAGTCTGTCTAGCTTTGCCTAGTTCCATATTAAAAGCATGGATGCTGTCTTTGTAGATGTTATAATGGACTACAAGTTTTGTCTTCCGCCACATGCGCTCTGCTCTTCTGCATTGTCTTTTCAAATTAGTACTTTTATTCAGCAATTTAGATCGTTAGAAAAATGTTCAATTGCAAATAAATGCTTTTCTTTTGAACATTCTGTTCAAGAACCTGAAAAAAAAAGTATCCACAAAAATATGAATCAGCACTGTTTACAACATAAGAAAAGTTTCTTGAGCACCATATTAGCATGTTAATATGATTCCTGAAGGATCACGTGACACGGAAGACAATGATGCTGAAAATACAGCTTTGCATCACAGGAATAAATAGTTTTAAAATATAAAACATTAAACTGTGTTTTTGTGTTATGTTTACTGTATTTGGGATTTCTTTCAAAAACAATTAAAAAAATCGTATGAATTTATTTCAAGTGAATTGTATTTTTGAATGGTAATGTGTAGTGGATTTAAAATCAGAGACCACCCGTGAAAAGCTTTTATTTCATTTTTGTGATTGCAAAAATATTTTTTGTTACCATCAGCAGCATAGAAATGTAAGTAACGTTTATTTGAAAAATGAACATCAGTTTGGTTCAGTATTGGCTTTAACTGGCATCTCTCTGATGATTTGAAAATTGACCAAAATAGGTCAATTTTCTTGCCTCTATGTCCAACAATAGTTTTGATTAGTACCTATGAATAATGCAGCATATTAAATATTTATTATTTACATTACATAATACCAAGAAAAAATAAATAAATGGAATTTTAGTGTTTCAATTTTGGATCCCAGATTTTAATATGGTCTCAGACATCATTGTATTTAATAATCTTTCCTCAAAATCTCTTAATAATGGTGGTGTAACAAGTAAGCGGGTAATTCAAGCTGGAAGTGATCCAAGTTTTCAGTGACATAGCTGCCCACTAGAGGGTAGCAGAAGCACTATAAACACGCTGTGGTGAGGTCTTGTGACTAGAGGTTGACTTTTGTCTCTATTTGTTATAAACTTATACAGAGACAGAAAAGGAACCTTGCTGGGACTTCCTGTTGTCTCAGCCAGAGGAAGAAGGAGGGGACAGCTTGAGCGAGCAGGTGAAAGAGAGAGACGCTGACACTGACTGTCTTCTGTTCGAGTTTTCCTCTGAGCCCCTCCTACCCTGCTACCATGTCCAAGTGTCACTAACGCAGGGGTAAGTGGCAGCTGAAATATCTTATTAAACATGATCATGACAACACCTAATCTAGCTATTTGTTTCCTCTCCACAGTTTTTGTAACTGGTTCTTGCTAGCAGACGTGCTGAAGCGGCTAAAGATGTCGGCACGCATTTTCCGGGCCCGATACCCTCAGTTCGAGGTGGCCAGCATCGCTCAGGCAGAGCTGTGGAAGCAGATCTCCGTCAGTCAAACGTGCACCGCTTCGGACGAGCTCCAGCCGGGCGACGATGAAGACGGAGAGGAGACGGTGGAGCTGGTGCGCTGCGTGCCAGAGTTACAGGGGCTGCTAGGCTCCACCATACAGATCCTTCAAGAAGATGAGGATGACAATTCAGAGGTCAACACCAGACCCTGCAGTCGATAGCGACTCCTGCCCTACAGCAAGGTGCCGTCCGCAGTCGTGCGAGGTCCATTGCAACCGATGGCCTGTTACCAGTACCAGCACTTTGTACGTTCAGAATCAGCCAGAAAGGTCCTATTTCCTCACAGACACTCTTCTCACAGTCGTCCTGAGCAAAAAGGGGCCCTAGGGAGCGACTTTTCCATGCCCTCACCCCAGGGAGAAAGGCTGGGGACGGACTCCACTGGGAAGCAACTTTCAGGTTCCTTCTGTAGGGTTTTGTTTTTTCCAGTATTCAATTTTTTTTTTTAATTTTTTTTTTTTTTAAATAAACCTATATGTACAAGTAAATATATATGTATATCTTGACATCAGGGTGAACGCAACTGGTTGTAACTTATCATTAACATGTTTTTATGTTCGCTCATTATTGACTGTCCTTTAGAAGGAGTGGTAATCCAAGTCTTTTTTTATCTTGGTAAACTAAATGTGTGTAGCTAAGAGGCTTACGTCAAGCTAACAGCGGCAGGAATGCCTTTGGGCCAGATGGTTCCTGTGTAAACCATCGAGCCTCTCTCGGCTCCCAGAAGCCCCCTAACCTACAGCATATGTTCCTCATCCCCGGCCCTCTTTACCTCAGCACCACTGCAGCTCTGCCAGGTTTTGTGTTCAGGCACGGGACATCTGACGCCGCTTGGTTTTTGCTTTGGAAATCGGCAGGTTGATGAGCTGTTGGTTTTATCCACTGGTTTAATTATTTTAAGATATCAGCAGAATTAGCCGATATCAACCTTAAGTGGTAAACAAAAAAAAGAGCCTGTGGAGTGTTTTTTTTTTACAGGTTTTCTAGAGCTGTTTTTCTAGATTCCGTCTTGAACTGCTTTCCAGTGCTCATGGAAGGGGTCCTCTCCAAGGTTTTCCTGGTGTACCAGATTCCAGCGTGCTTTGTGGCGCGTGGTGTGTTTTATTTACACTGATTGTTGTTCGTGCTTAATTTAATAGTCATTAATATATTTGACCTTTTTTGTGTGTATCAGACAAATGATATATGAAAATTGCTTTGTATGGTTGGTGCTTTATTTGACAGTGTACAAATAATGATCCCTTTATCCTGAGGTTGTTTTGTTTTCCCACACTGCGAACAGTATTTTAACAGGCTAAAGTACAGTTTTATTGTACTGGTGCTAAGCTAGATTTTGTGTTGACAATCAATGAAGTTTTGTTTGAACTGAAACCAATAAATATTTAAATTAAGAGACAGAGATGTAAAGATAGAGTTTAGTTTCACTACTTATGGAAATACCGCGAGACATGAAGAAAGTACTTGGGTTTTGATTAAAGATGGCATATTGCTTCAGTGATCTCTGTTCAAAGAGGAGAGCTGTTTATTTGATTCCTTTTTTTTTTTTTTAAGAAATCAACCAGAATAAAGCATGATTGTCAAGTCTTGCTTGTGATCTGCTGTGTGTTTGTAACACTGGACAAGGTGAAGTTTACACACTTCTAGTAAGCCCACTGTTAAGACGGCATTAAATATTTTTTTGCATTATGATTTAAGAGCAATATGATTAAAGATGACAAGTTCAGTAATTGAATGTATTAATAAAAATCAGAAGTGATGTTCAGCTTTTTACAGTCAAATTCTGTATTCATCTACATTAATACAAATAATTAATTTAGATTTTACCCACACTGCATATTCGAAATTATGTCGCCAACCATTAAAATGTAATTAATCATTTTGGAAAAGAAAATATCGATATCAAAATGAGCACTGTCCTCAAGGGGGCACTAGATACTAACAACATTACTTTATCTGCGCTATGACCTGAGGGGAATCAAAGTGCACGTTTTAAACTGAAGAAGATTCATTTCATTTTAATTGATTTTGATTTAAATCATTACATTCATATGAAAGAAGCTATATATTTACACATATTAACACGATATACACTACGTTTTTGGGGGACCGATTCTTAAAATGAATTAATTTTATTCAGCATGGATGAACTAAATTGATCAAAAGTGATATTAAAGACATTTGTAAGGCTACAAAACAAAATTCAAATAAAAACTGCACATTTTAATCATTTGAATTCTTTGAATCATCACCTGAAATAAATGAATCACGGTTTCCACAAAAATACTAAGCAGGACAACTGTTTTCAACATTGACAATAATAAGAAATGTTTCTTGAGCACCAAATCAGCATATTAATGATTCCTGAAGGATCATGTGACCCTGAAGACTGTAGCCTAATCATGATGTTGAGATTTCTTTTTAAATAAATTACATTTTAATAGATAAGTATATAAAATTATAGGCTAACATTCACAGTTTTTTACTGTAGTTTTACTGTATTTTGATTTAATAAATGCAGCCTATGTGAGCAAAAGGTTTCTTTCAAAACAAACTAAAAAATCTGTATCACTAAAAAGTTGCCTACATCCAATTCAAAGGTTTGGAGGGCAGTTCGCTGCGGTAAAAGGTCAGAGAAAGTAGGTGATGCTGGTTTTTGGAGGAAGGGACAATCAATTTGTTGAGAAACTAGTGCACTGTAGTATTCATGAGGAAAGAGACGAGACAGCGTTTAGAAATGAGAGTTGTCTGCGTAGACTATGGCCTCAGGAGACCGGGTTATGCTGAGGTGAAGAAGTCAGATAATTCCTGAGTCAGGCCTTTTCTGCAGCAGGGCCACGTGCCCTTACTGTTATAAAAAGTAATTAAACAATAAAACAGTCCTGCAATATACCTCTCTTACGCTATCTACGTGTTATATCCGAGATTTAACAGATAACGCAGTCGCAGCATGCCTAAATGAATCACACAAATTAAGTCGATGCCAAAGTTTAGCTTGATTAATTTCAAGTCAATTCTCCACAAAATAACTTCGTTCACCCACATATATTTCTCAGCCTATGAGTCGGTTAGTTTGGAATGTCTCAGTGCTTCTGCCCACACCTTTAAAAACCACAGTTTAGCTAGAAAATGCGAAATAACATGCAACTGCGTAACTCGACTCTCAGTATAGTGGGTTCGTTTGGTTGCCTGGTGCTGAATTGAAGCAGTGGGATGGAAGTGAATGCTGAGTGGCTGGGGGACATTTATATGCAAAGAGGCGAATAGAAATCGCAGCACGGTACATCTGTGAGGTGTGTGCAGAGAGTCATCATGAGGAAGATGAGTTAAGGATGCCGCTGGGGACAGGCTGAGTGAGACTGAATGAAAGCAGAATGCAACGAAATGACGACATGCTTCAATTAACACCTCGACTGTAACTCTGTATCGGCGCCTCCCTCGTGGAAAACGAAACGTCCATTCAGTCAGTCAGATTTCTTTAGAATCTTTAAGTCACTTTACGGATTTGTACTGTTCTGTAATCTTAAATAACAAAAAAGGTTATTTATAGGCTGCTATTTACTCTGAATCTATATAGGTACACCTCTTATCATTGATTGCGGAGTGCTCTCCACCCGTGTTAATTATATGAACGTGCTCCTCTCGAACTTTGTTAATAAAACATCATGTAATTTTGGGCCTAATGGGTGGGGCTATAATATCCACACCCTAACCAGTGAGCAGTACTTAAAGGGTTAGTTCACCCCAAAATGAAAATTCTGTCAGTAATTACTCACCCTCATGTTGTTCCAGCCCCGTAAGACTTTCGTTCATCTTCGGAACACAAATTTCACTTAGTGTAATTGCGTAGAGCTTCTGGTTGAACGTCACACGCATCACACACATGACCAGCGTCGGCCAATAGTGAGCCTACGTGTGACGTAAAACACAGAAGCTCTACGCAATGGGCTCTATGCCATATGCACGGCGGTATTTCCGGTGAAGGGTTAAAGGTGCCTTATGTCAAAAAATCAATTCACACTCCACATATTCCATACCAGATGGGGGCAGTATACCTCCAGAAAGTTGGCCTAATCTAGTCTGTTTTTTAGTTTCAGGTTGTTAATCTTCTAAAACCGTCAAATAGTCCGCTTTGTCCCGCCAAAGCCTATTTTGATCGGTGAGGGATGTAGACTAGAATGACTGCTGCCGCTGCGCTTGACAGGGCGCGTTACGAGCAGAGAGAGAGAGAGAGCGAGCCCCGGCCGCGCGCGCGCGCGCACTCACGTCTTCAAACAACACGAGAGCGGTCCTGCTCTCTCTTCCTCGCGCATATTAATCAAATCAATCGACACGATAGTAAGACCACAGTTTCACGTGGAGCATTTGGAGATTTTTAGAGATTAAAGAGATACAAGCAGTGCGAGTTATTCGTGTGTTGCAGTTTGGCTGGTGGTTATGTATGTTGCCCGCATACCGCCTCCCATGGCCGAAACTGGTATTACAACACCTGTCGGGCCGGGGCTAGTAATGCTAATGCTAATTTAGGTTGATATCTCTGCAACACTATAACTTTTCATCTTTTTAATGACATCATCCCCTTATTTCTTCTCATTCTTTTGATGCGTGTAGGTCATTTTTTTATATTTTTACCTCAATTATTACACATGGCACCTTTAAGAATGCTCGATAACTTCCGCCGATCGTAGAGTCCAGTGCAATACCAAGCATTTATATTGAATTTTATACTCCGTGGTTATACTAAAGAAACGTTAGTCACAAAAACAGACAAAACAGACACCCCTCGTTGTGTTTATGCTTCTTTTTAAAATTATATTAAATAAACATAACTATACATAAAATTACATCTAAACATATGAAAGTTTCGTTTCAAAGACGGGAGGACAGTACATTTTGAAGACTCTGCCATAATCGCGTTTTCCTCGGTTTTCCTCCGCTTTAATCTCCCCAACCGGAAATGAGCATCCTTGCGTCAAATGCGGAACTTATGCGTGCATATAGCCTATTACACTAAGTGAAAGCTAAAGGCCAAACAGAGAAGGAAATGAATACTTGAAGAAAATCGTTATTTTTGTTTGTTTTTTTGCGGTCAAAAAGTATTCTCGTCGCTTGATAAACTTAAGATCGAGTCACTATAGTCACTTGGACTATTTTAACGATTTCTTTAATGACTTTTCGGGGCTTTCAGGTTTCATTCCCAGAAGCCTATGGAGGAGTGATCCAGCTTTCAGATTTAATCAAAAATATCTTAATTTGTGTTCCGAAGATGAACGAAAGTCTTACGGGGCTGGAACAACATGAGGGTGAGTAATTACTGACATAATTTTTATTTTGGGGTGAACTAACCCTTTAAAGTTGAACACACCTAACAGCACAACTAATCAAATATTAATTAATAGGCCTATTTTGAATTATCTTTTAGTTTTAGATTTTCAGTTTTCAATTAATTTTTGTTTACTTTTGTCATTTTAGTTTTTCAATTTCTATTCAGCTTTATCTTTATTTTAATTAACTTCAACTTAAAGTCAGAAGTTGTGCAGTTAGGTGTGTTCAACTTTAAGTGGTGCTCACTGGTTAGGGTGTGGATATTCTAGCTCCACCCATTAGGCCCAAATTACATGATGTTTTATTAACAAAGTTCGGGAGGAGCATGTTCAGATTATTAACACAGGTGGAGAGCACTCAGCAATCAATGATAAGAGGTGTATATAGATTCAGCAGTCTCACCTCAATCCATTGACAGTTTAGTAGCATCCCCTTCTCCACTCTTCTAGTCCTAACATACGGGGGGTAGCTACTCTGGGTTCGGGATGAATTCCGAGCTGAGCCCTCCCCCCGGACAGCACGCCAAATACGCATTAAACTTTACCCCCTTTTATTGTATGTAAGTGTGAACTCGTGAAATTCATTAATCCTCGCTGGGTGTCTGGTGCATTCAACATCGTCTACGGCTGGATGTAACCCATCGGACGAGGGGCTGAAAACGGAGGTATGAAGTCGGACACTTTCTGCTTCCCATTGTGACGCTGTTTGCATACTTTATCAAAGCTAAAAGTGGAATAAATGCAATAATTATCAAATACACAGAAGTTTCAGAGACGTTTTCATTCAATTCTTTATTTAGGCCTACTGCTTGATACAGCATCTGTTTGTATAAAGCCTATACTATTTAAATAGTCTACCAATGAAGTGGGGTCACGTTTTTTTTATCAGTTTTATTTGGATAAACATGACACAATATAACATTGTGACTTCCTGAAAAGAGCTTTTACTGTTAAAAAAATGAAGATATGTGAGCATTAGTGGAACTGAAGGTTTCAGAATGAACACAAATCACATATGATTGTTGTCTTGCGATGAATCCGGCCAATCGTGAAACGACCGTCGTCATCAGAGCTTGCGCGGCTCTCGAGAAGCTGCGGCGGCTGAGTCAACCGTCTGCTCTCAAATCACTCTAGTGGTACTTTGATGCCATACGTCACAGTCATGTCGTCGGCGCTGTCTCAAATCAGACAACATTTCTAGCTGGCATGCACTGCTTCTTATCAGACACTGATTGCTCTGCGCAGCGCTGTACGAAGTCAAACAAGCATAGTCTTTTCTTAGGGCAGGGCTGGCTTTCTAGTACATCAATTTGATTGGATTGTTGGATCATTGTAGTTTGCTATTGCTGTGATGTCATGTGAGAGCATAGACAGTATAAGAAGTGGCAGAGTCATCTCATTGGAACTCAGTTGAGACAGTTGAAGCCCATTTTTAGCGATTTTTGAGCACTTCCGTTCCTGTCGCGCAAACTCAAACCGACTCAAACCTAGCTTGATGACGTGAGCAACCTGTCTGACAGACGTTAATCTTCTAGTAGCTGTGCGTGAAAAACGTTAATCTTGCAGAGACGGGGAACTTGAGCAAAGAGTTCTCATACCGAATTATTTCCAATTCCACAAAAACGTTGTTGAAATATTTTGTCCCGTTGCTTTTATGGACTCATTATCTATGGGCTTCTCCTTTGACGGGACGTCCCCCCGATTGCCTGCGAGCTTCTCCTCCTGTCGGCGCAATCGTTAGCCTATTTTTACAAAAACTGTTTCTACGGGGCCATAATGTAACATAGAAGGTAATGGAGCCCTTTATACATTGTCGTGTTTCTTTAGAAATAAATAATGGACAAATGAAGTCTTTAAACGTCTCAGATGTAAAGTTATTCGCTGTCAAAGTGATGCCAAAATGAATGGGAGTCAATGGAAATGCTAACGCAAGTGAAGTTCTGCTACAAGATGGCGGCACCCGGCCGGCTTCAACTTCCGGTCGATGGATTACCCCCTTGTGTGAGAGACACATTGTCCCGCCCTCACACCAGAATACTCGTCATCAGAGAAGAGATGTTGCTGCTAGAGTTATTTTGATTAAAGATTAATAAGGTACATGCTTTTTAAAAAATAATGATGTGCACGGATAAATCATTTATAATAAACTCTACAATATTCCATAAAAAAACATTTCATGGTAACTTTAAACATAGGCTATTTATTTCAGTTGGTTGCCAAGGCAATCTTTTTATTTTTTTTATTAAGATTAAGTTTCTAATTTTCTAATTTTCTCATATTTATATTTTTATTTCATTTCAGCTTTATTTCAGTTACCTAAAATGATTTTTAATAGTTTTAGTTAACAAAAACATGCATGCAAACCTTCAGGGATTGCTTTACAAAGGAAAGCAAATTACCTACTGGAGGTTACTACAGTTCACTGGTGTCACATAGTTATTATAAAACAGACTACCACTTTATCATTCCAAATCTTTGCTTATTGACATGATATTAAATCCGTTTATGGATAAAGTGTGTTAGAATAAACCAAAATGACCAGTCATGCCTTTTCCTCTTACAAGCCCAATTGCATCATATGGACTCAGATTTCAGAGCCACTCCTTCACCAAACCCACAAGATCTACTACCTGCCATTGGTTGGCCCTTTTGGAGCTAAACCGTGATTGGTCTAAATCTAGGGCACGTCTTGACAAGACATACTGACAGTTACATATGCACATGTGCACATGTGTACTTACAGGCCATGTGAAAGTAACTGCGGTGTTAAAAATAACATAACAAAAGGAAAAAGGTTTCAAACCAGCCCCTTTTTTCCCCCTAATACAGTATTATTTATTAAAACAATAAAATAATGCATGTCTTTGACTAAATACATAGACTAAATATCATTAGCTCTCTGCTAGAGTGAGCTAATGACAAAGTTACTCATCAGATAAACCTTTAACCAACACTAAAGTCTAAAAGTCACTTGATTACATTAGTGGTTTATCCTCCCATCTTAAATATCTGCGTACAGGGGGACAAGAAGTTTTCGTCTTTGTTCAAACAGAGATTATGTAAGAGCTCTCCCACAAAGAGGCGGTCCTGCCAGCTTTGCTTCTCTCAAACACCACCAGGCCAGGGAACTTCCCTTTTAGCATTCTGCTTTTATAGAGAAACGGCGACAGTTAGAGAAGCCAGACAACCTGAGCGGGCACTGCTTACATGTTAATTAAGATACCCTTTCTCCTTGCCCTGGTTAGATTCAGTTTCATCAGGGTTTACAGTATTTTAAAGCAATGCACAGAGATCTATTCACTTATAGAGCTGACCTTGTATTAGTTTAACCCTCCAGACATGCTGAGTAATGACTGAGGAATACCGTCACTGATCAGTGCTGCTAATTCCATTCCTTATAATTATTTATACCCTTGCTAGCATGGCTCGATAATCTGTTGCTATTCTGAAATGACTCATCTATGCCAGGGACAAATATTCCTGGATGTTAAGTATAGAATATCATTCAAACATCATGACATGTGGTGGCCCTTGTGAATCAAGATCACTGATCACGCACAGATCACACACATGAATAGTGTGACCATGTGCAAACTTTCACACTGCCAGTTCACGAGGTTTGGTGCAACATAAAGGTGTTTCCTAATAATTATGCTATACAAAGAGCAGATTTTAAACCTAGCATCCTAGATATTTATCCTAAATCCACAATATTATCTTCATAATCTTTGAGTACGTTCACAAAATTAGAGCTTGTAAATTATGCACAATAAAAATATTCTGTTCACTAGTGATATTTAACTTTATTTTCTTTACAAATCTCTCATTTCATCTCAAATACGCTCCATATTGACACTGTTAACTCCTTGGTAAAAATGTTTGTTGTGGAAACTAACAACTAAGGGACAGTTTTTTTGTGTGGAAATATTTAATCTATAAAATAAAAATAAGCACATACATTTTAGACAATAAATATTGAAATGTATTATGTTAATGCCACTCCTTGTTCATGTTATCTTACAGTTTTAATCACACGATAATTTATATTTTCATAATGAGTTTGGGATTAGAGTAAATCAATTAAATCTATAAATTAAAGTAATTTGAAATAAAGCAAAAATAAATTACAAAAGCATAATAACTTTTTCCAAGACAGTTTTAATGTGGCCCTCATAAAACAATAAATAAATAAATTTTATGAAAATAATAAACCCCTGGGACATAAAAGTGGGAAATATATGGCAGCTTAAGTGATTTGTATACACACGTAAAATGTAAAATATGAGAAATATATTGCTTCAAACTGAAATATTGTCATTTTAAAGAGATACAATTTCAGTGCTTGAGTTCAATTATTAAAAGTTGAATCTTTGAATTAAAAGTTCCATATAATGCAGCATTGACATGACTGATAATACCTAATGTTCCTCTTGTCCTTCAGATTAGATTGAATCATGTGAAGGAGTCAGCTCGACCCTTTCTGAGGACATACCGTTCAATTTATGAGGATAACAGGCTCAGAAGAGTAAAGAGTAAATCTTTTTCTTGAATATTTTGTGTAAATGCACAAGACATGCAAAGAATAATCACAAAAAAGCAATGTGTTCCTGTGAATGGGCGAGCACACTCATTTTACCAGAGAAACTATAGTGAACTTAACAGATATGCTATATTACCCTATAAGTAATCGCATATCTGCATGAGTTATTGGCTGTATGGGTGGAGGGAACCAATGCAACACTGCTTGTCAGGTTGAAATCGTTCCAGCTAAACGCCACACCTACCGTGTTATGTAACCTCAGCTGCCTTGAACATTCTTACAGCTACACGTTTCAACAGAGCACCCTGTCATATAGTCTGCATGAGCTGATCATGTACAGCAAGACAGCTGCAGGATGCATTCTTTGCCCTCTCTGACTCTGTTGAATGACAGCACGTTTAGTATTTTTTCACATAGTCTTTAACTTGCAGTGTTGCAGTGCGGCGCAAAGAGAACAAACATTTCATGATAAGATAGCTTGTATTCAATTCAATGTCAACATTAGACGTTTTTAAGGGTCACTAAGCACTTATTCTTTGCTGATCGTTTGTTAACATGCACCTTTGCTCTTTCTGCAGGCCCTGTTTCCTGTGAAAAATAGAGGAAGGGTTTGCACTTCAGCCTTGCACCATGCATGCACAAAAAAAAAAAAACTAGATAAATATATCAGAGGGAAAAACATCAGCAGTCTGAAGGTCATTATATAATTAGTTAAAGTGTCATGAAATCAACCTGTTTTAGCACTGCTCATATGAAGCAGGAAACAAAGGAAAGCTGTTTCTTCTTCAGACATTTTTTAAAAAAAATATAGTAGTGAGATAGTTTAAAGTAGCCTATAAAGTCACAACTGCAAGACAGCGTTGATTACTAAAACTAAAATGTAAATAAAAATAAAGCTACTGTAAAAAAAAATATAAAAAGAAATAATGAAAATCACAAAAGCACATAACACCTTTAACTGAATAATGCTGAAACCCATATAGATATATGAAAACATAATGCTGTGTATTTTATAGGCCACTCAAATTACAGAGCAACGCATTACACAGTTTATCTACCAACTCTGATTTTACACTGACTTCTTAAGAAATAGGGCACAGTAAAAAAGGAACTATTGCTTAGGAACTATTGCTTTATTGCATTTCTATGAAATCATACCTCTATAGCTCTGTTACTTGCAGACACAAGAGATATTGCCACACAACTGTCATGCATCTCCTAAAAATCACGCATCTCCTAAAAATCACAATGAAAAAACAGGACCATAAGGCATATCCCTGGCTGACTTTAGTGCTGCGTGAATGGTGTGAAAGCTCGGCCGCACTGATAGGTCGCACACAGAGAGAGATTGGTAATGCTTTAATGGAGCACACAGGCTCTCATTATATAACACAAGGCTTATTGTAAGGCTGAGTGGGGTGAGCATCTCCTTATCCAAACCAGCTGATCATCTCAACATAGCATCACTAACAGCTGTCAGCCTCCCAACATTATGCCATTAAAAAATGACCCAGGACCACAAATTGAGTAGTAGTGTAGCGACGCTATAACGTACAGTTGGAATCAAAACTATTCAACTACCATCGCAAATCAGGTTTATTGGCGAAATTTACAGACTTTCAACTGTTTGCAATGAACAAATCAAACAAAAGTAATCGAAATAGCTCAACACAACAAATGTTTTCAAGTGGTTTCTCCAAATTCAACTGAAAATGCAACTTTTAATGACTTCTGCGATCTCAAAATGATTCAACCCCCTGACCAGAATCCCTCACAACAGCACAAATCTGCAAAACAGGTGTTGTCTCAAGCACACCTGAAATATCTGAACTGGCTAGGTTTGTTGAGTCACGTTTGACTGCATGTTAGAAATATGGCTAAGTTAAAAGAATGGTCCAAAAAATTTAAGAGAGAATATCTCCCTTCACAAACAAGGAACAGGATACAAAAATATAGCAAAGAATGCTCCTAGAGACACCATTGGAAGGATAGTTTGCAAGTTCAATGTTAAAGGAACAGCAGTTACACTACCTGGACAGAAAAAGGAAACTATAAATGGCTGCAACCAGATTTCTGAGAAGGCAGGTTCTGAAAAACTCTCGAGTGACTAAAAAAGACTACAGCAAGACTTGATGGCAACAGGCGGTCACCGTGATTTTGCCAAGTAAGACATGGTCCTGGATCAACATATGTTGTTGATCCTGGATCAACATTCCTGTCCCAAAATGTAGTCCTTACCCAATTCCTACCCCTAAACCTTACCCATAACTTTTCCCTAAAATCAGAGGGTAATGATAGGTGAATAACACTGATGTTTAAGTACTTCATCCTAGTTCTAAGCCTAAATGTGACATAAACTGTAAACTTGTCCCTCAAATCGGATTGGTTGATTGGAAAGTTGATCCAGGATCAACAAAGATGTTGATCCTGGATCATGTGGTACTTGGTGAAATCACGTTCACCGGCAAGGTCAGGGGCACTGAGGTTTCAGCTTGCACAGTTTCTATGCTAGAACTCCAAGACGTACACCACTACTGACCCAAAAGCACAAGAAAAGTCGGCTCCAATTTGGTCAAATTCAAATAAATAAGTCACAGAAGGTTTGGGATTCTGTTCTGTGGAGCGATGTAACAAAACTGGAACTTTTCAGCCCTATGGATCAGCGGTATGTCTGGAGAAAGAAGAATGATGCTGAAAAGAACACTCTGCCTACAGTTAAGCATGGTGGCTCTGTGATGCTCTGGGGCTGCTTTGCATCCTCTGGCACTGGAAACCTACAGCAAGATGCATAGATTCATTTTTGTATATCAGGAAATCCTAGCAGAAAACGTCCTGCCGTCAATGAGGAATGTGGAAGCCTGCGGTGCAGGGGCCTGGGCATCATTGGACCTTCCAACAGGACAATGATCCTAAGCATACCTCAAATTCCACCAAGGCTTGGTTGCAGAAGAAGTCCTGGAAGATTCTACAGTGGCCATTACAGTCATCTGACTTGGACCCTATAGAAAATCTCTGGTGGGATTTGAAGGCGGGCGGGTACAGCACGCAAACCCAAGAATATTACTGAACTGGAGGCCATTGCTCATGAGAAATTGGTTACGATTCCTTAGAAACGCTGGCAGGAGCTGGTGTCTGGTTATACATCTTGTTTGCAGCAGGTCATAATGGTAAAAGGGTGTTCTACTAAGTACTGAAGATGCTTGCCATGAAGGGTTGAATAATTTTGAGCCTGCAGAAGTCATTAAAAGTTTCATTTTCAGTTGAATTTGGGCAAACCACTTGAAACATTTATTGTGTTGAGGTATTTTAATGACTTTTGTTTGATTTGTTCATTGCAAACAGCTGAAAGTCTGTACATTTTGCCAAAAAGGCTGATAATTTTGACTACAACTGTACAGTTACTACGCCTTTCTCTTACAACAGTATAGTTTTTTCATGACTCTCAGTATAGTTTATAAAATATTTTATTAATTTAAATGGAATGTACATAGGTTTGGTCTTGGTGGACTATAGCTAATGTTCTGCTGCTGCTGCTAGAGAGATGGAGACCCCCATAGCATATCTAGGCAGGTGGTGCTGGGGAGGTGGAGGACTAGAATAAGAATTTGCATAGCGTGCAGAGTGCATTCTTTTGGATGCATCGTAGTTATAAAGGGAAGTAGTAATAGATACTGTATGTTAAATTGTTTGTCTGCGGAAGTAAGAGTTTCATGGCTGAACTATTCATTTGAATTGTTTAGTGTAACTTTTCAAGTAACATGCTTATTTTTTCATTGAGTAGCTTGATTAAATGCTACATTCTTAAAACCAAAGGTCCCAAAAAGGGGAAAGACCTTTTCAGAGAAAGGTTTTTAAAATAAAAATGTATTTCTAAGTGTAAAGAACACTTTAATAATCTAAAGAACCCATTTCCACTCTGAAGAACCTTTTGCAATGGAAAGGTTCCATGGATTCTAAAGGTTCTTCATGGAACCTTAAATGCCAAAAAAAGAACCTTTATTTTTAAAGGCCAATTCATACGGTAGGCTACAGACAAATGCCAACAAACAAGTTGGCCATTGGATTTAGAATTTTATGAAAAAGAACTGTCATGTTCACACTGCCCCAACAGACACAGACAAATGCTGCTTGAACATGTTCAGTCAGGTGAAAACAAACCCGACCAACAGCAACAGACGCCGACAGGGGTAACACACTGATCCGACAAAACCCAACAAACGTGTTTGTTGCCGTTTGTCTGTGCAGTGTGAATTGGCCTTAAAAGTGTATAGCTGTAACAAAGAAACATTCTCACCTAAATGAACCTCTATCTCTCTATTGTTGAAAAGTTTGATTCATTCTAGTGAATTGGTTAAACATAAATTGTCTTCTCTAATGTGTACAATTACAAGTCTGATTCATTCCACTGAATCGGTTCGTCCCAAGTGGTACTCTCTCATACTGGAAAAGTTTAAATGAATTATTTTAATATAAATTTTAATTGATTCAAGTTTTTTTGCTGGTCAGCCTTTATATATATATATATATATTATATATATATATATATATATATATATATATATATATATATATATATATATATATATATATAATATATATATATATATAGTTTTATATATCTGTTTAAATCCGTTTGACCCATATCATAAATCTGACAAAAGATGGAACGTTCTGCCACGTCTCCCAAGTCAATGCCAGTCACTAGGATTACATTTGTTTAGCAATGTTCCCTTGCGGGTTCCAAGATGCTCTGGAGCACATAAAGGGCAGCCGCTAGATATCATCCAGCAGACTGGATGTGCCCGGCCAAGTCTGGATTGCCTGATCACGTAGTCACTCAATGCACCCAATGGCATGGGTAGCTGATCCAGCCAAACATTTATAAACTGATTCATGCTTTTATGAGTCCCTTTATGATTTATGATGGTTTTATCGTCATGCCAGTCTGTCACGGTTGCATATCCCTGATAAAACAGTTTGTGCGCATCAAAAAGGAAATCATGTTTAAGCAAATGTAATGTATATATATATATATATATATATATATATATATATATATATATAAAATCAATTCTGTTTATGTAATATATATATATATATATATATATATATATATATATATATATATATATATATATGTCTGTTTGTATATACAAACTTTTAAGTTAGATGTGATTAATTGCTTTGACAGCACTATCATATAGGCTAAATAACGTTTTTCCACAGCATAATAACCTTTACATTCTCCATTATACATGTATGGGTGGATGAAATGACATAAAAGCCTTTTTAAAACATTTTCTATCCATGCTACATTTTAAGACAACTGCAAATCCATTTTTTAGTTGATAGTTTATGCATCATGCAGATTAGTTCCTTTGACCGCCTGGCAGTTTGCGCATCTCACGCTGACCTATTTCACATGAATGGTCAGATCGTTGTACTACATTTGGTCTGACATACCATAATGCCCCTATGTAGCTACAGCAGCCATTTTGATATTTAATATATACAGCAATTCTCACATTTGCTTTGCTTTTGTCTATTCTTTGTTTCCATCCACCTACATTACTTCAAAGGATGGGTGCTGCCATGATTGTGGCTTGGGCGGTTAGAAAACTGTATTGTTCATGGTTCAGTGAATGTTTAGTTTAAGATAAAAAACAACTTTGGTTATGAAAGGTGAAAAGGTTTTCAAAATCAGATAGTCAATATCCAATCACAAAGGATAAAGTCAGGAATATAAAATGCATGATAGGGAAATGCAAAAATAATTTCTTAAACATTATCCCCCAGGTTTCAGACTTAAGCCTTTTAACTGAAAGCAACTTGCACAGGCATATCTTAAAACATGTCAGCGCCATTGTTTTCTCTCAAGATGAACACCAGTAATGTTTTCCTTTCAAAGACATGCTACCTAAATGTCCTAATTGAACGAAGGCCTAATCCTGGCTTAATCTAAGCCCTACCTGTGAAATTAGGCCTACATCTTGATGTAATACAGTTTCAAACACTCACAACATATGAGAACTGAAGATTAAAAACAGTCTTAAAGGACTAGATATACATACCCAATTAGATTTAAAAAAAAAAAGGTCATGAACTGATAAGCTCAGACATTTTATATGGGTCTAATACACTTTGAACCAGTAAGAATGATGTCATGTCTCAATGAACTGTCTGCATTAGCATTTATGACACTGGTTTTCATGTATTTTTAAAAGGGAAGTCAAAATAGTTGAGAAGGAGAATAAGAATGATACCTTGGCCAAAAATGGTCCCTCCCATTCAATTAGTTAAATGAATACAAAAAAAAAAAACCCCTAACTTGACTGAAATGTTTTGGTTATATACAAATACAAAAAGCCAATAACCAAAAACCGTTGGTTTACACCTTTTGTAAATTTGAGTTGCAGACTCTACCACCCCTCAAGACGTTACAAACAAGAGAACACCTTAATGAAATCAAGCTCAAACCTGCCTTTGCAAAAGAGTCGTCACACACAATGTAACTCTTACGAAACCAGATTAGCAGACACTCACTAACTCCATTCAGGATTAGATATTTGACCCAGCCTGCTGGTAAATGTTGGCATCTTATTGCACTTGAGAGAAGCTACGCAGTTCTCCAGAGGAAGACAGTTCATTGAGTCAGTTTAAGTTAATACTTTATTTATAAGTCACTATATTACATAACAGCACAATATAAAACTTGAAATCTTTTAGAACAAAAAACAAAACCAGTGGCATTAGACTCAAATGGGTCCTGTTCAAAAAGAAACAATGCATGACAAGCACACATACCTGAACAGCACAAGTGGGAAATGAAGACAGAAGGCACGCCATGACACATGGACAAGTGCACAAGAGCAGCATTAATGCATAAAAACCCCCTCATTAAAAGGCAAATTGGCTAATATGAAGAACTGAATTACCAGCATTCACATTCTTCTACAGCTTCAAAATGACAAATGTCAAGGGCTTTCTGACTTGGCATACAGAAATAAAAAAAATAATAAAAAAAAAAGAAATCCCCCAAAACTAGCTTTTTTTATTTATTATATTCTCATAGCCCTTTAACTTCCAGTGGAAACATCCTGAAAGCACCAGAGACTGCCAAAACAAGCAACGTGACAACTAATTTGGGTTAAAACCCCTTTTGATGGCAGAGGGGAATCTAGAGCCCTTTAGGTCCACTGCTGCACATTCACTTCCCAGTCCAACAGTTCATGAATTGTCCATTAGATGTTAACGAATCAATCCTATCGCAGAAGGCTACCTCCGCCAATTTCTCTCTTGTAACGATTTGTGAGATGGTCAGCCTGGACCGTGAGCTTGGACAGAACGGCAAACAGTCCATGGAGGTGATAGTGGAACTGGCCCTCCAGGTCGGAGCCCTCCTCCGCGGCTCCTCCGTTCACCTCTTCTTGCTTCACTGCCATCTCTAGAAAGCTGGCACCACCACCCATCTCCCTCTTCAGCAGGCCCCATTCCATGTCGTTCTTAAGGGACTTCACCAGCAGGTAGTGCTCATACATATCCCTCTGTTTGCTGGGGAAAGGAGGGTCGTTGTTGTGGCTAACAGAGGCTTGGCTGTCCTGGTCCTCCAGAGGCACGTCCCGCAGTAAACTTGGCACCATGATGGTCTCGTCCATGTTGTTGGCAGCGGCGATGAACCGGTTCATGACGTTGAGCAGTGAGTGCTTGTTGCAGTGTGTGTCGTTGCTGAGCTGCATCATGGCAAAGCTGAAATTAAAGGTGAAACATTCAAAACGCATTACGATGCACGAAGTGTACAATAGGCTATAATCTCATGCAACTAAAACCATTAATATAAATCGACGTGTGATTAAACGGATTATTTTACGTCATAAAGTTACGGCATGACATTGTCCCTGACATGCCAGTATTGCACATTACAGTCTCTAAAACAGTATAATAAAGCAGTTTGTGGTTTAACGGGCCCTAGTTCAGTTTGTTGCAGCCATGATGCAGCTCGAAATATGAACATTTAGTTTGCATTTATTTTAAAAACAATTCATTTACGTTTCAGCAGAAAGGCGTTAAAAGTAAAACGTTCGAATAAAGCGCGATTTAAATGAAACCAACGCCGCGTATTTTCACCAGAGAACCACGCAGACAGATTCAGAGCGACCATTTCGTTCCGGGTTTAAGTGGTTCAACCGAGTCATAGTAAAATAGCTATCTAAAATGAACGATTCGTTCTCTAAAAAAAACACAAACAAATAGTTCCTCGCATCGCTAGTGCAGATCGACAAATTGCATTGATATTGTAGATTTTCAGATGTTAAACCGGTATAGATACAGATCGTAACACTACTAAAGAACCTTGCATTTCAAATTTAACGTTACAGGAGACAAGCATCGCTTCACAGACCTTGCAGCGACACGCAATAAATGTAAAAAAAGGTTTAGATGCAGTTGACTTACCTGATTGAAAGCTGGTAATTGACTTGTATGTAACCCAATAATAAACTACAAAAGACTGACGAAGTTGCAAACGCTTTATATCGTGCCAATAGAGAAGAAAGTTCCCTTCTTCTGTGCGTGCAGGGGAAGACCGACAAACTTATACTGTTGACGTCAGGCGGGGAAGCGTCATGTCCAATGATTATACCGAATGCAAGTGATTGACAGGGCATCGGACCAATCAAGCGCCTGCTTTTCATCCGCATCCATGTTTGTCGTTATCTTTGACAAAATACAACATATTTACATGTAGGTGAGTAAATGATAACATAATTGTCTTTACTCTAAACGCAGTGAACAGTTTTAGTTTAAAATTGCTCGTGGTGATTAAAGAAATAGTGAAATAACCCACAAACTAATATTTCCCCAGTATAGTCGTATATCAATAATTCGACATTCTTTAAAAAAAAATACTATTTCTACTACAGTAGTTGTGTTTTCATTACTAATAACTACTAATATTTCTTTATTTTAAAGTCTTCCTCTGCTCTGAACCATGTATGCAGAGTACAGGTGTATAAATGAACCGATATCGCCATCTGGTGGCTCTGAGTCTGAAGCTTATGCGCATATAAAAAGTTTATTATTCCTATGCATTTTACAGTTTGCAAAAATAAAAAACAAACACGAAAAGGCTGTTGAAAATGTTGTCTAACAAAAGATATAAATATCTATAGTCTTTGACGTGCACATGCTCAAAATTAAATCCATATGCTGATAAGCGCAGAGGGTGGTTTATCTGATTTATGACAAAAATGAATGAGCATGAATATGCTGACATAAGAGAAAAGAATAATAGTTTCAGACATAATCTGGATTATACATCACCTTACTTTCATTACAAATGCAAAGATGTTTTAAATACTTTTCAACCCTGGCATGGATAATTTTGATAGTTGTAGCCTTTTATGTACATGTTAAATATTGTTACCTGATCAACCAGAGCGACAACAGATTTCACAGACAAAGTTAAAGACACTACACATTTTCTGTTCAGCACATTACAGCCATGACTTTCAACAACCTTATAATAAACACTATCACTGCTACATTAATAAAGACAGCAAAGAAATTGCAAATAACCACGTAATTTTGAAAGCAGCAATCCAAATAGAAATGGACATACATGTATTAAAACTAGTTCTTGAAAATGAACTGGTGATGATAAACAGAACTCCATATGTAACATGTGAAGTGGATAACACCTTAATGACCCAAATTACTATCAGGTCATTTTCAAAACACCCTTTTTGGAATATGTTGAACTTTAAGGTTGTACGCAAGAAAAGTTACAAATGTTTTTACTAGATGCAAAGTTTTAGCATGTGTTAACTCCAATGAAACAAAAGTCAAGGTGTACAATACACCGTTTACTTCATAACTGACTGCGTGTTTCTGGTTTAACACTGGCTAAAAACATATGCACTATCTAATCACTATTACATTTACACTCGGGCAAAACAAATGCAAAACGATCTTATCCCTTTAGAATGGGTTATTTCCCTTCAATGTAATTACCAACAAGAAAGATTCTTTAAAAAGCAGTCAGAAATCCTCTAAAATGAAATGTTTAGCTAAGGCACACATACAAAACACTGAAACTAAATGGTTTCCCTTTGTGTCATGTTCAGCCCTCTGTGATCAGCAGATGATACCCTGTAAACAGACAGAAGTGAGAATAAGAACCCCTAGATAATAACCTAGTAATGCATTTTGTTCAAAAATAATAATTACTAAAATTACATGTAATAGAACGGATTGTGGCATTTAACACGCTACAGGGAAGAGTAAGAAAATGTACCTGTGGAGGAGAATCGCTACACCATCTCATATTGGTTGTTGGTGATATAGTGAGACAGGCAGCATGCCAAGAATATCCCAATGAGCTGAGGAATTGAATGGCACATAAAAGACATTATTAGGTGCATTACAGTACAGAAAAAAAATAAAATAAACTGGGCTTGACGAGTACCTGGAAGAATGCAATTCCAAAAGAAATTCCAGCAATAATACCAAGATTGGCCTCCATGGTTGTAGTCATCAGAGCGAAGCAGCCCTAACAAGAGGAGGATTTTTTTTATTCCAGAATCCCAGGCTTATGATTTTGTTGATTTAGGAGTATTCAGAAACAATTCTTACCTGTTGATATACCACTAAAGCAGCTGTTTTAAGATCCTTAAGTTCTGCAGATGTACAGTTTACACCAGCAGTCACGTTACAGCAGCTTTTGGGGATGCCCTCTTTCTTAAAGTAATCAGTGTTTTCCCAGCTGGTGTAGTTCTTCTGTCCACAGCATTGCAGCTACAAAGAACAAAATATTGAATTACGCTCCTCAAAACATTTAAGCAGATTAATGAAGTTTTATGTAGTCCTGACGTTTTGTATAGAGATGTGACAATCTGACACGGACCTTTTTTTTGTTTGTTGAATCGGGTATCGGCTAGATGGGACCAATCCAAATTCAATACTGTGCATTATGGTTGTTACTGTTTTGGTTGTAACTATTATAAAAGCACCATAAATGTGCTCTAAACTTTTTCATTATGGTACACTTATGACTCAAAAAAGTGAGGTTTGTTTTAAAAGCATCATCATGAGTCCAGAATGCGCAAAAGTGCTTTTGTGCCGCTCTGCATTGAAGACTGTCATGTGTAGCCTTTATATTTGTTCATGTGTAGCCCATATATTGGGTCTATCTTATCTTATGTCTGGTGTCTTATTTCTGTGCCATACATTCCAAAGAAATGTTTTTTATAGTGTGTACATTGATGTAGTAATAACGATCATAAAAATTGTTCATTAGATTTTTCATGCATGTAGCACAAATAGTAATTTGAAATTGTAGTTTTTATTTTTATTTTTACCAGATGTAAAATGTAAACTCACATTCACTTAATCTACATGAAAAAGTGGTATCGCACAATTCCTAATTTTGTACTGCTTCCAGTAATACATGCTTACTGTTCTCTGGATCCTGTCCAGATCTTCAGTGTCTTTACCAGTGTAGGTTGATTCAGCACGTTTATAGCCATCTTTAAGCACTGCTTTAATCTAAAAAGAGTACAAACATTATTTGGCTGTAGACAACAGATGGCATATGAATATGTAAAGGTAAAAATTTTTTTTACCTCATGTCTGAAAATAAAGCCGGATATACCCGCCACTATTTCAGCTAAGAACACAAGAATCAGGAACATGGCATACTACCAGAGAGGAGGGAGAAAGGGATCATGCTTAAAAACAATTAACAATAATGTTGATTGAAAACACAATGTACTTGCAACAAATAGGAGACAAAATACAGCCTGAATATAAAAAAATATTAAGATCTTTCATAAAAATGTCAATCGTCAAACTTAAAGGAGTAGTTCACTTTTAAAATGAAAATTCTGTCATCATATACTCACCCTCATGTTGTTTCAAACCTGTATGAATTTCTTTCTTCTGCTGAACAGAAAGGAAGATATTTAGAAGAATATCAGTAACCAGGCAGTTTCTGGTTCCCATTGACTTCCATAGTAGGAAAAAAATATACTATGCAAGTCAATGGGAACCAGAAACTGCCTGGTTACTGACATTCTTCTAAATATCTTCCTTTCTGTTCAGCAGAAGAAATTCATACAGGTTTGAAACAACATGAGGGTGAGTATATGATGACAGAATTTTTATTTTAAAAGTGAACTACTCCTTTAATACGCCGTTTTAATTTCTATTAATTTTATACGAGGCTTTTGCACTTCTTTTACCAAAGTTAAACAGACAAAACCATAAAATATATAAACGCTAAATTAAGCTGTCACTCAGTAGCCTGGCCTGGGACCAAATGTTGGTCTGCACCATAGACCATAAAAAAATGTTGGTCTGCACACATCCGGAAAAGTGAAGCCAAAACATTTTGATCGCCCCCTGGTGATTGGCTGCAATATAGGTCATAAACCCAGCCCTCTCCATGTAAACGAATGAGACCCAAAAAAATATATATTACACTTCAAATATTTATTTATATTATTTTTTAGGTTGTATCATGCAGACGCATGTTCAAGTGTTTGTTTTAGTTAGTAATGTTATAAAAACCGGGTGTAACATGATTTACAGCTGTGCTTGGGATACCGCGGGTCCACCTCAGGATCACTCCTGCGAAGACTCGGACTCCAAATTATGTAATCAGTGTAACATGTCAACAGTTATTTATGGAATGTTTTGGCTTCATTTTTCTCTAGTGGAAGGAAGTGTAGAAATGTCCTATCTTTTTCTTTTCTTCAGTCTATGATCTGCAGTAATAAACAAATTTTAACAGGTTTGTAGGTTGAAATGATCATTTTAAGGGGATATTACGTGCATTTTTTTTTGATAGGTCAATTTTATGTCATAAGAGGATTATCACTTTAGTCATCAAAGTGTACCCTATTCACTTGTGCTCCCACTATGTGCTCCCACTACTTTTTTCACATTTATGAAACTTGTTTTATTTATTTTAGAACATACCAGCTTTAGCATCCATGGACTTCCACGGCAGGTCGCGAAGCAACCGAACAATCCGAAGATAATGATGATGGCTCCGGTTCCAATGAGGACATATGGTGCATTAGTGCCCTTGTCTGAACTCAGCAGGAGGTCGAACTCCAAATTAACCTTTCCCCATACTCCAACAGCCAAAAGGATCACTCCTGTGAACTACAAATTTAAAAAAAGAGTTAAAAACTCTTAGACATATTCAAAACGTGTTTATGGATTTGCCTGAGGGATTACGCCATTTTGTCTTGCCCATCCTGATTCTTGATAACACCCTTGCAACCTAGTAATTTCAGCTTCAAAACTCAGACAATTTAGAGGGAATTAAATAAAAACAGGGAATGCTCAAGATCCCTGACAACTGTTGTTAAAAACAAAAGTAAAGCCAAGTAAAGTAAAATTAGTGCTTTTCTTCTTTACATAAAAATCATGATGTTGGTGTTTATAATATCTTCAAGTCACATTTAGCAGAATCAAGCAGTTGAGATTTGCTATACATTGCGTTATGTATATATATATATATTGTGTGTGTGGGTAAAGTTTGGATACTTTTATACCCAACCTTACATATAGAGCTGTGTGATAATATAGGGTGACCATATTTTGTCCTGAAAAAACAGGACACTCGGCCCGGCAGATAGGCCTACTCAAATGATACTCGAAGTTTACTCAAAGAAACCTTATTAATTTCAATACATTTAAAGTAGGTTATGCCTCATCTGTATGGATAGAAATTTGTTATATTGTTATATGAAAACAGGACATGTCCTGGGAAAACAGGACAGTTGGTCACCCTAGATAATAGGGCTGGGTATTGGCAAGGGCCTCACGATACGATACGCATCACGATACATGGGTCACGATACGATATATCACGATACGATACACTACGATACATATTGCGATATATTGCAATAATTTAAAAAAAAATGTAAATGAATATCCAACTTGCTATGTTCCACCTGGTATGTGACAGCAGACAAAAAACTTATATTTTAATATATTCGCAAAGGTATATGCGTTGTACAGTCACTGAACAGTGAACACACTGAAATGTATGAAGTGCAGATCACTAAAAACTAAAAATGTAGATGCCACAAAAATTACATAAAAATAAAGTGCATCAAGTACATCATTACTGCCCGACTTACTTTTAAAACCAAAGTGCTTCCACTCGTCGTTACCGGTTCGGTAATCACGGTTCGGTATGTACCTCGGTTTTAAAGTCGCGGTTCGGTACGTTTTCAATACAGCAAAAAAGAAAGAAATGCCAGAGAAATTTCCTATTTATTAAAAGAAAAAATATTTGTGTGAGTTTTCCTACATCTTGAAACTCAGGTTTAAATGGGGGTAATTTTTGAAGGATGAATAAATAATGTTTTGGTCATCACATTAAAAATGACATTTAAATATATATTTATTTATATAATATTTATTTAATATTTGAGTTTTGAAGTGCTGGCAAAAGATGTGTGAAGTACTTGAAAGCATTTCACTATTCCAGGCCAGCCAAACTGGTTACACTTAGTGTTACTATGGTGAATGTTGCTGATCTGTGGACTGTGGACTAGCCTAGTTCATTCACGGCACAATGTTTCTCCTGGTTTCCACGTCAGCGCTGTTTGATCTAATAGAGATCTACGGTTAATAACGGAGAAATGTGAATGCTTCTCTAGATCTCGCAGCGATGTTATTACTTCAGTGGCGAATTCAAATGCTTTCTTTACTGGATCTCTTAGCGCTGTGTAGTAACAGTGTCCCTTGATCGAGATCGGCTCACGCTCATAGAGCTCGCGCTGCACAGATCTATGTTGCTGGTCCCGAACTGATAACGTGAAGTACAATATAATGAGTAGCGCAGTTTCGTTCCGCTTTCATTACGTTTGCCATGTGATGTTGCGCAACGTTGTGGTGGTCCCGCTCGCGCCAGCGCGGATTTTGTCAGCCTCAAACCGAAACGGTTCAATACGAATACATGTACCGTTACACCCCTAGCACACGTACACACACACACGCGCGCGCGCGCGCACACACACACACACACACACACCCACACACCATAGCACTGATGAACGGTGTCTGCGCGCGAGAAAGATCTATCTGCTAAAAGCCATTAGCACACACACAGCACTGATGACCGGTGTCTGCGCACGAGTGAGACCGGTGTCTGCGTGCAACATCTACAGGAACGGAGGTTGTAGTTCACCAGGTCACACCCCGTTTGAAACGTGATTTAAATTTTTTTTTTTACATCGATTTTTTGAGCTGGAAATCGATATTGTATATCACGAATATAAAAATCGCGATATATTGCTGTATCGATTTTTTAGCACACCCCTACTAGATAATATAGTTTACATTTTGTGATAAACAATCAAGCACTCTTAGATTTGTTAGTATATAGTTGCTTAACGTGAATATACTTTATGTATGTGGATAAAAGTATAGTTTTATAATGCATATACAAAACGGGGTTAAATTTTCGACCACAAGCAACCGATTGCGTCTTGCCGATTACTTTTCTTTATCCACTTTCCTTTCTCAGCAGGGGTTATAAACATGACCATCTGTCCCCTGCCTGTTGAAAATCTCTGTGAATAGCAATAAATAGTCGAGATAAAAGTGCTGCATCGGATTTCGCACCCATTTGGGACACGTTTGATGAAATATTATTATTTATATCTAATTTCCTAATTTAATATTTTAATAAATCAATAATAACCCTATTTGAACATCGATCAAAACAGCTGTTACTCTAACGTTACTTCTCAAAGTAACAACAAGGCTGAAAAGTTTCATAGGTCTTCCTCTGGAATAAATTATAACTTGTATCCTAAAACTATGTTTTACTCTATACTTTTGATATATACAATGCAAAATGCAGAAAAAACAAAAACTTAATCGACACATCTTAAACAAGCCGGTAAACAATAAAATGTCGTCGACGGGATGCAAGTTATGCAAAGTCTTTTGCAAATCAGAAGTAACTTAAATAAAAAAAGATTTAAAACATAGATTGTCATCTTGTTTTTGAAAAAGCAAAACGTAGCTAGCACTAGTTAAAGTCTAAATGAGGATCAAACTAAGACGTGTTAGTTGGCTCTGTCCATTGTTCAGAGTGAGTTAGCTGTGCAGATGTAGCTAGCCGCCTCAAGCTAACGCAAAGCTGATGAAAACACACAAACTCACCCAAAAAATCAGACTGTACGAGATGAGAAATGTCTTCAGACACGTTATCACGGGTTTAGTTTGCAAACGTTCGGATGGAGGGGACATTTCTGCTTTTGTTTTCCTAGCGGATCTGGCTGGCGACAGGATTTTTCGATGGAGAGTGCTGGAGGAAAAGTTGCGGATTGGAGAGCGAGACTGCGAGTTGGTAAAGTTTTGTTTAGGAACTGAAGGGTGAGGATGGGGCTGTGGAGTCTTTTCCCGACAGGAAGTCCCGATACCAAGATAAAGGACTGGGTTCTAGTCTGGGAAAGCTATAAATATAACATTAAAATGGACATATATAAAAGAATAATATATAAAAAAATAGTTTTAATTGATTCTGATAAAACTTAAACACTTGTAAATTGGAAATCAAAGCCTAATACAAGCATATTTTCCCAACAAAATTCATTGGTTACAGCAATTATTCAAAAGTCCAAAACTTTTCTAAAGGGTTCATGCAGTAGGCTAAACTAAAGATAAATCTGAAGTCACTGTGGAACCAGCAATAAAACAAAGTATAGGCACAACAGCATAGCAAAACGAGTTTTATCAATGCGGGTATTTTTTGTTACTTGGGTAGGTTTTAATGTTAGATATTTGATTAGAATTTTTTTTTTTTTAACCAAATGCTTTATAAATCATCTCCCTCTATCCGGTTGAACTATGTAGAAGGACAAACAAACAAAGAAACGGTGGCCCATTTTCAAATGAGCTATACTTATCTAAAAATGAAATCTTGTCTTAAACAAGTTTCAATGATTTTTTACTAATCTCCTACTGGTTAAAGTTGGGTTTAAGTTTAAAGCACATCTATAAAAACTCCTTAAGTGACAGTAGGATGTTAACAAAATCTAAATCCGTGTTCATCCTCACTGTCTGAGAATGAAATGAAAAAAAAAAATATATTTTCGTTGGAAGGGAGTTTTGGTCAGGGACAGTGTAACAACTTTTCACCACAAGATGGCGCTATAAGACAAAGACGTGAATGTGCCACGCAATAAACACACCGTGGCCGCGTGCAAATTAAACGAATTGCTTATGATGATTGGGCAGAAATTCGTCTTCTTCGTAAAAGTCCACATTATGTTGTTTTATAACGGTAGATTTTGCTTTTCCCTGTGTCTTTCATTATTCCCTGTAGCAGTCTTCCAAATCAGGCACATTATTCACATGTCATGGTTTGGTTATTATTAGCAGATCTTACACGTGGCGTGGTAGGTTATGTTTTTAGCTCCCAACTAAAAAAGAGTAGACCTATGTTACAAAAGGGTTGGAGGCTAGCATGGGATTTCTTACAATGCTAATTGCTATGATTGTTTTGATTGAACAGTGATCTGGTGATTGAGCTGGTTATTGGCAAGGATTTGTAAGCTCCAAGACTAAAAGTGAGGAATTAACTTTTAAACGGCAATAATCCTGTAGCCTACATTGTTCAGTTCGATTCAAGGATACGTAAGTGAGTATTTATTTGTTTATTTCATATAAGGCTATCTACAGTGTAAAAATATATTTTCATGATTTATCACAACTTTCTTTTTTTTGTCAAATCAACTTAGATAATTAACGTGGTTCAGATAATATATTTCGAGTTTCTGTAAACTAATCTCTTTAGTTGTGTTTAGGTTAAACCAACAATATATTTTTTACACTGTACATGGTTTGAAATGCTTATGTGCAATTTTTTAAATATTTTGTAGAGACTATTTTAAATAGATTTTTATTCTCAGACTGATGCATTTGGCTAGTATTTCAGCCCAAATCAGAGAATGAATGGAGCAAATTTCACCTGCTGGAGATCAGATGACTGAAGTGAGTAACCATCAGTCAACAGATGCTGAAGAGTAAAGTGGTTTATCCTGGATATGTGGTAGGTAAATGCTGTGTTGGAACATGTTGAAAGTCCATGGATGAGTGCTTCTGATGTGTAAACATAAGGCATCAGAATGGTGAGCTAATGTCAGTTAGCGTTTAAATCTTTATACTGCAGTCTGCTTCAGTCCCCAAACACCTTCCAATGGGGGAATTGGAGCATGAGAGCGATGGCTAACCACACAGTGCTGCAGACAGTCAGTAAAGGGCAATATAGCAGTGAATGTCTGTGTAGGTATATTTATGTGTATGCACAACCTGTCACTCACATTATATCACAGCAATAGTAAACCACAACAATCCAATCAATTCCCATAGGACAAAATCAAGTCCAGCCCTACATTTTTTGTTCTTGTTCGAGAAGCTGTTTTACTCTGATGGCCAACACGTCACAATATGGATGGAAAAGATTATCGCTACCTGTTTCATGCCTACTCTAAACAAAATGTTACTGCAGTTTGTTAACATTACTGTTGGGCCCAGAAAATACATCTCATATATATGTCCTTAAACAAAAGAAAGGCTGTGCATTGTTTGTGTATTTAATTTATTTCTGTTTGTATCAGGTAACATTATGCGAGATCCTCTTTCACTCAGACTAAATTAAATTAACAGCCATTTACCCAACACTAATGGCTGTAACATTTGGGCATGGCTGAGTGAGAGAGAGTGTGTGTTTGTGTATGCATGCACAGCTTAGGGAGTTTAAAGATCTATAGCCACTTTGTAGAAACACTGTCCTTAAAGCTTCATTTTGGCTCCACAAACAAATCTCCCTAGTCCTTTCCCTCATCCTTCTCATGCTTTCTTGATTTTTCTTTGTGGAAAACAAGAGTCCTATTTTGTCCTGTGCTTGGACTATAACGTCAGGTCTCTGCTTTATACCTCGCTTCAAGGGTCCACTGCTTTGCGCCGTTTTGTGTGATGTCTTTCCCCGTGAGATTTTATGTGTGAGAGATTAATTTGCTTGCGTGATTGGGGTTTTCATGGTTAATTAAGTTCATCGAAAGTTAATTAAGGAAACAATGCTTGTCTAGCTAGATATTTATCCTTTAAAGAGAGCAGCTATTTTATGAGAAACTGCAGTTAACTGCAATAAGCTCTCCTTATTCTGAACTTGACACTCTAAGCTCTCGTCTATGGATGAAGACAAAAATCAACCAGAGACACAAGAAAGTGATTGGCAAGAATTGGGCAATACAGTGATTTCTTAGGTTTAATTCTGAAAGTCAGTTTCTGTAGTGGCATATATATATATTAAAGTCTTGACTACAATTTTCAGGACTATTTCCTTCGTTGTTGGCCACCAAAATGATGCTGTTAATTTGACATGTTGACTATAGCGTCACTGGGGTAAGTTGTCACTATAACAACCTGCTATTAAACAGTCTATTATAGGCTATTTAGCAGCATTTAAAAAGAAAAACAATTATGAAATACAGAATGAAACGGCAAAAATATTGAACAAATGTTTTGACCTGCAGCTTATAAAACTCGTGTGACAACCTGCACATACAATTGCCTTGATTATTAGTTGAATCCTGTCTGAATGTATGACATTGGGGTTTTATGGTGTTTCTTTCCTGTTTACTGCAAAAAATATGATGATATTGGAAAGTTTGGAGGGTAAACTTATCACATTTAAACTAGTAATGTAAAAAAAGCCACTGCTAGAGAAACTTGTTTTTGTAATGTCAATGTAATAATGTGGCAAAGTGAACAACTAACTAGTGTAAACATGTAGGCTATTTAATAAAGTGTTGTCTTATGCTTCATGGTGCAGAACACACAACCAGTAAACTCTCCTCCCCCGTGACGCACACTTAGCCAATTGCCCATGCAAGACACCATGGCAATTTATAGTCCTTTTAACGTGCAGTTGAGTCTGTAATTACCATAACTTATTACCACACCAGGCCACCAACACTTGCTCTCTCTCTAAAATGCTAGGCTATAATATTTAAAACGACATTAAAATCGATGACATTGGACATATGGGGAAAACAAACGGACTGTGAAATGTATTTAAGTTTTAGAAGCCTTGTTATCTCATAAGTTCATGACTTGATTGCGTTCGCGGATGTCAAGTCTCCCGCGCGCGCAAGAGAAGCGCACAGTCTGCCGAGAGCGCGTGAGTCAGTTCGCGTGCAGAAAAGAAAATCCCATAGATCTTTTATCATTACGCACGTGTTTGTGGGCGATTATCACTGAAAAGGAACCGGACAACTCTTCAGGCGTAAGAAGCGCAAATCTGAGCCCATAACAAGCCTGGATTCCTCATTGTCGCGTATTCATATCTGTTCGCAGGGACTGTCGTGAAGTGTACGGGGAAAATGGATCTTTAAAAGGCACGATCTTTGTCCGTCAGTTGACGTAAGTGTGGACGGAGAGGCTCGTACAGGAGATGGCAGTTCCGATGGCTTCAGGACTTTGGTTTGTCGCGCTCACCGTGGCGAGTAAGCAAGCAGCTCTTTTTTTCCATTGGTGTGTGTTACTTTCAATGGTCAAGTGCTTTATTATTAAAATTTACGCTCTTGACCTCTATTTTATACGGTTACGATTAAGTCTTAAATGTGGTCTTTTTATTTCTGGTCAACATTTGTCGGTCAGAAATTGCCCATAAGATTGAGAACAATAATTTAGCACATTATTTTGTAATATTTAAATATATTTTTTATAACAAGCAACTATGAGGAAAATGCAAAAAATTAATTAATTAATTTAATTAATGTTATGATTAAGACTTATATGTACATGCTATATTGTAAATCAGTCAGTTGACTGTTTTCCCACTTGTCACAAATGGTGAAATGAAATTTCTATGTATTATGGGCATGACGAATATGAGATAGGTCTATTTTTATATTGAATTAATAATAGACCTTACATATGTAATAAATATGCTAGTTGGCAGGACAGGTATTGTTTTCTTTTGTGAAGTTTTGACAACCATATCTTTTTAGAAGGGAAACAAGAATTAAATGGCTCTGGGTATGGACACCAGACATGTGAAACATTCACATGACATATCAAAACAGTCAACACTTTCATATATAGTTGACAACTCTTTGCAAATTAAATCAGCAAGTGTCTTTAGATCTGTAACCAGTGGGATTAAAGGGGTTAAATTGGGTCAGTCCACACATTCTCTGTGCCCCATAGCTCAGTTCACTCACAGATCCGTTTCCAACTGTGAAGTATCACGTTAGTGCCCACACAGCAGTCTTTTGTGAGTGCAGTTTAATTGAGTACGAATGATGAAGTCTTGACTAAAAATCATTTAAAAGCATTGATCAGACTCACACTGAACATTAAATAACTAGGATTATTTACAGTTTGGTGGCCACCAAAATATTACATCATGCATTTACATGATCCACAACTTAAGTAGTGCAGGTAAACTTAAGCAAATGTACAATTCCGTATTAGAGTGTCTTTTTCAGTCAGTTTCAGGGCATGCATGGTAATAGCATGTGTAGCCTATGTGTGTGTGTGTGTGTGTGTGTGTTTTTGTTCTTGAGGCATGCTAACTCTGTCATAACTCTGATTAGATCTTTTGCTCAGTGAGTCAGAGTTGCAGAGGGTCTCTTAAATGTGTTCATGAATGCGCGTACACACACATACAGAACAGAACTTCAGAATAGCTTGTTTCTGCGGACAGCTTGTTTTGAATGCATTTCTTGCAATGCTTTCTTTCCACATGCACTAAACAAAACTCCTTTGAATGTATTTTGTCATTAATTGACTTGCTTTATTGCTTAAACATTCCATGTACAACGCCAAATCCAAAAAAGTTGGGACATTTTGTAAAATAAAATCAAGAGTCTGCGAGTTGTTAATTCTCTTTCAACTTTTACTGATTAAAGTACAAAGAATAGATTTCCAATGAACAGCTTTATTGTATTTTGTAAACTGCTACACACTCCAAAAAAGAAGGACAGAGGAAAATAAAAGTGAAAGGCTTATAGAATATCAAAGTTAAACATTTTTTAAACCATCCACAATAAGCAGGTGAATTGGTAGTAGGTGAGGGGATTGTGATTGTGAGTGTAAAAGGAGCATCTCAGTCTTTGCAAGCAAAGTTGGTCATGGCTCATCACTTTGTGCCAAATATCATGAGAGAAATGTCAATTCAAAAATCACTTTTCTCAATGGAAGATTGCAAATAATTTAGGTCTTTCACCATCTACCCTATAATCTCAGTCTGTGCAATGCAGGAGACCTCTGTTGAATGTGCTTGACCTTTGAGCCTTCAGATGACATTGCATGAGAAACCGTCATGCTGCTCTGTTAAATACAGCCACATGTGCTCAGGAGGACTTTGAATTGTCACTGAACACAGTCTGCATCAAGAAATGCCACTTGAGTCTGTTACGCAAGGAGAAATCTATATATCAGTTTTATACAGAGATGCCGGCGAGTTCTCTGTGCTTGAGCTCATCTCAGATGATCCAAAACACAGTGGAAATGTGTGCTGTGGTCAGATGAGTTCACGTTTCAGATGGTTTTTGTGAACAACAGACATTGAGTTCTCAGTCTCAAAGACTAAAGTGACCATCCAGACTTTCATCAGCGACAGTTACAAAAGCAAGCTTCTGTAACAGAATGGGGATGCATTAGTGCAAACGCAATGGGTGACTTGCATGTGAAGGATTTTACAGACATTTCATGGCTTCAAGATGACATCTTTCCTGGGAAGCAGGACAATGCCGGGCCTCATTCAGCATGTGCTTCAACAGAGTGGTTGTGTAGACACTCTTTTGTAGAGTGGATGTGCTTGACTGCCTTCCTGCAGCCCAGGTCCGTTTCTGTTTTTTTTTTGTCAGTTAAATAAAGTTGAAAGAATGAACAAATCTTAGATTTTATTGCACTTTCAAAATGTCCCAACTTTTCTGGATTTGGGGTTTTATGATCAAACCCCACAGTTGCACTGTTAACTGAACAAATTTATTTTGACTGGCTGAACTAAGTAGAGATGTTTTTTGTGTGGTGAAGAGTCAGTGTCTTAACTGAACTCTAATAATGATTAATTATTTATTAGGCATTGCATTCTAACAAAAAGTAAACTAAGCCCTTGCATAAGCTATGGATTAGGGGCTCCATTTCCATCTGTTGTGATTGCCATTAGCAGTATTGATCACTGTATCTGTGCTCCCATTAATGATTTTTATTGCTGAAGTATTTCCAGTGGGTCAATTACACAATCAAGGTCATGATATGAGAAAACGCACACATACATGAATATATATGTTTTTCAAAAAATATTTTTTATATATAGTTTCAAATATTTTATGAATCAATATATTTTTAAATGTAATTTGTTTCTGTGACGTCACAGCTGAATTTCAGCAGCCATTACTCCGGTCTTCAGTCACATAAGAATGATTTCTGATTCTGATACCTAACAATGCCAAACATTGGTTTTAAAAATGTAGTTATGGTAGTTAAAAAGATGAAGTGATAATAACAACAATATACAGTGTTATATAAAATGTCATCTAGGGAAATTCCTTTTACTAGTCATCTAAAGTTGCTTTTAATGCAACAATGACCTGTCAGTTAGTCTATTAACACCTTAGAAAGGCTTGAAACGACATACTTTGCCCAATAAATGGAGGTCAGGTTACCTGAACCAGGTTTTCTACAATTTGGTCAAGTTATAATCTGTTGGATTTGAGAAAATATATTCTGTTATTGCAGAAAATGTGTGACATATACTTAAACCCTCACACAGTCTCAGATAGTCTCAGTAAACTGAAATGTGGGGAAAAGCCTTCAGCAGAAAGAAAGCGTCTGATCGAGAGTGAGAGAAAGCTCAAAACGCTGTCTTTTAGAGTTAAAGGGTAGCATGAAGTGGAATTGACATTCACACACTGCCCAAGCCACTGCCATAAACTGCGGCACTAGGGCAACTGTAGGGCCACCGCTACTGAATATGTGTATAAATGTTTGTGTAAGTTGTTTGATGCAGTAAAGCTTGGCCGCAGATGGAGTACTTTTAATAATTTAGTTGGTGGATATTTATGCCATTCAAACAATAACACACTTGCTGATACACACTGGTTAAGCACCACCCTGTCAAATCATAGAGCACTGTATTGAACTGTATTTTTAACTCAGATTGGGAAGTGTTTATGTGCATTATGTGAATGCTATGCTATCCCCAGTAAAGTATTCTGAGAGTTAGACCTGTGTGTGTTTGTCTGTGTTGGTGTGTGTATCTGTTGTTGCTGTCTGTGTGATGAGGCAGGTTTTATTTTAGAGCAGCTGAATTATTCACGGAGCTGAAGTGCACCGGGGTGGAAAAGCTCAGTGCATGCAACTGTGAGTGTGTGTGTGTGTTTTGTATAATCTTAAAATGGTGCAAGTTTGTGTTTCTTTCCAAGGCCCTGGCCTGTCCTACCTCGGTTGTTTAGGAGTGTGTGTATTTTTGTGAAGAGCCCTGAAGCGGGACATGGGGCTTGTCTGAGCAAGTCAAGTGTTTGAGTAACACTTTTTTCATAGGGTTTTCCATAGATATTAGTCACCACTGTAGACAGCATCATCCACACTGAATAGTCATGTCAAGTTATTGTGTTTATGCTGAGGATGGTGTAATCTCTAACTGTTACATTACTTAGAGTTCAGTTGTCACGATACTGGAATTTACGATACCTTGAAAAATATTGTTATTCAATATCATTTTCGATACCATGGATGTATACCGCCTTACAGATAATTTGTTATCTCATAATTTTTTGATAATTTAGGTAATTGTTTGTAATAACTTACACACAGCACAGGGAGGCTTTATTTGAATCGTTGAATTACTTTTACAAAAAAAAGACAAGTAAACAGTCAGTAATAAAAAAAGAATAAACAAATTGTAAACGATGGCACAAATATATATAATAGAATAAAGAGACAAATGAAATAATCATGGCTTTAACGTTTTTCAGGTGGGTCAAACATTATTCAGGTAAGAAATACTAATTAAAGTAATCAAAATATAAAATATAACTGGATAAATTTACAAAAGTTATCCAGTGATTTTCTCTTTGTCTTTTGTTCTTTGATTAACAAGACAGATGTCAGCAGGTTTATTAGGCTGCTCTCACTTATGCACGGATCCAATATACTGTTACACAACATGCGTTTCCTCTCAACTATTTTTATTCCAAAACTGACAGTATTTACATGAATACTCGGCAAGACAGGCCGTTATGTAATTTGACTGTACAAGTAGTCAATTTGGTACCCGTGAGCTGTTTGAAAGGTGGCTTTAAAGATCTCCACTTATATATAGATCAGTGGTGCATGCACTTTTGGTGTAAGCACGAAACCTGCGAGGATGACTAAAATGATGTCCAATACAAGCACAGTTCAACTGGAGCGAATGAGACGAGTGAATGAGAGGCGGTTTTGTGTCCATTCGCGTTGGAGAGAAGAGAGAGTGAGAATGCGCAGCTGGTATCTGTGTATCCATACTGCAGAAAAGGAGTATTGGAACCGTTTCAGATGTTTCAGTATCGATACATATCGAAATATCAATATTTTTGACTACACTAAGTCATAACAGTTATTATAGTTCTATTTTGATGCACTTTTGAATAGGCAAGATAAGTAAACAAAACACAAACCAATTAACAGAATGTATTGATTTACATTCAAATTCACAATGAAAGTCTTTTACTTAGTGTCACTTCAAAACTTTTTCTTAAATATTTAAAAATCTGATATTTTCTATTGACTAGAATCTGTTCCAGTATGTTTCCCATAATGCATAAGATGATGCAACTGAAAACAAAAACTAACATGGTTACTGCTTTGTTTGTAGTGTTCATTTATGGTCCTGCCATTTTGCTCACTAACCCCTCATTATGATAATTACTGTCAGACACTGCTTTCATATGCTGTAATATGAGAGCTTGTGATAAAGAGAATGTGTGCTGATGGGGCAGTGATGGGCTGAACCGCTGACTCATGTTTGGCATTAAAGAATGATCGTCCCCATAGGGTCTTAATGAGAGATGTGGCACAGGACTTCTATGACCCTCTGCAAGCTGTCCCTGAATCACGAGGATTGTTGCTTCTGTGCATCTTATTTACAAATGAATGGGGCTCATTATGTAACTGTCTGGATTCATCATGGATGTGTCAGTTCTTTTGAGGGGGTAATGAAATTTGACATTTTAAAGAGACATTTATCACAGGTAGCATCAACATGCGCTTAGAGAGATTCATAAAACAGATCGCTATTGCCTTGTTTTTGGAGATAGGTTTCTAATAGAGCTGTCAATTGATTAATTAATCATATGATAATTTCATCTCACTATTTGCTGAGAAGAAATACAGAATCATTGAAAAAAAGTACGGTCTTTAGTAGTTAAAAATAGTTAATTTATCTGAAGATACGCAGTCTGGCCATTTCAATAACATAAAAAAGTGTTCTCAAAAGATGGTTGACTAAGAGAATTTTTACTCTCCTTTTTGAGATATTCTTGAGTTTCAGAGGTTCTGCTTTGTTTGCACATGGCTCCAAAAATCATTTAATTTAGTTCATTTAATTTCTCGCATGTTTCAGCTGTACTTGTTGAGCGGTTAGTCAGATGGAGTATGTCTCGCTGAGCACAGGCTGAGTGATTGTGTGTTGAATGCTGACTGCTGCCCCAGTGCTTCTTCTGTCAACTTTAATCTGGTAGTCTCTGTACTCGTTGTCCCCACAGCGCACTGCGTGTCCGCAGAGTGATGTCATTTGTCCTGACTTGCTTTCCCTTAGAGACAGTGGTACAGACACACCAGTAGAGTTTTGGGCGTTCTCTTTTGCTTCTTTCTGAAACTTACTTTTTGGCCTCCCTATTTTGATGTGCATAAAGTGTCCGGTAACTTTTTTTTTACAGTCTTTGTTACACGTAAATTATGCATAATTGCTAGCAACTAGCCCTAATCCAAACCTAACCCTATAGTAAATGCATGTAAAGTCCCCCTGTGGTAAAAATCAAACTTTTAATGTTTTTTATATGTCTATGTGGTGTTTTTAATATGCTTTAAGACAAACCAATGTTACAAATTCACAAGTCAACACCATTGCGGATTATTTTCTCCTTAAAACTGAAGTGAACCAAAGACAGTCTCCAAAATCCCGGTTTGAAATCGCTGGTGTTTCTGATGTCACAAACTACCTTGTAACCAATCACATCAAGTGTGATCGTCAATGAGTGGATCTCTGACCTGGTGTGAGTGAGTGGAGGTGGGGTTCATTTACATATTCATTGAACTGCATAATAAATGAGGCAAGGGTGTAGAGTTACATTCAAGCTATTTTAAGGCATGAAGATTTTTTTTTCAAGGAAACATTTTTTAAATATGTAATTTTGGTGTTGGAGTTTTATGGGATACAATTATTGACTGCAGTGGTACTTTAAACGGATACACTCTAACAAGAATACCTTAAAATACAGTGTAACATAGTGTTTAAAATGACCCTTTTGGTACATTTGCTAATAATGGGTAAGTTAAATTTAGAAACAGTTTTTATTGGCCATGAAACTATTTTTCATATTATGTCCCTAAATTATAATTCTATACATATTACCATGGATTTAATTAGCTGTTAATTTGAGTTTTTATTTATTTGTTTTTATTGTGATTTGTTTTAATTTGATTAAAAATAATGTAAAACAAACTTATACCGGTAGAGTATAATATATTGATGGTGTTTGAAATTCTGTGGTTATTACATGCGTATGTGTAGGTTATTTAGATAAATCCCAAATAAACAATCACTTCCCTTTCAAATGTAAAACCTCTTTTAGAAAAACATAAAAAAACCTGTTTATGTCTGTGATTTTCAGCTGTATGCTGTGCAGAGGTGGAGGAGCGGTTGATAAACTATTTACTCTCCCCTGACCGATACAACAAGCTGATCCGGCCAGCGATCAACAAGAGCCAGCAGGTCACCATTGCAATCCAAGTGTCCCTTGCCCAGCTCATCAGTGTGGTGGGTTGAAATGTGAAAAGCTGCCTCACATTGCTTATTTGATTATATCAATGTTTTATGGTAATGTTTGTATTTCAGAATGAAAGAGAGCAGATCATGACCACCAACTGTTGGCTTACTCAGGTATGAGCAATGGAACTTTTTGTGTTTGGGTAGTATCCCCCCCCCCCCCCATAAAATGTCTAAGGTGTGTGTCTTTTGCAGGTATGGAATGATTACCGGTTGATGTGGGATCCAGAGGAGTATGAAGGGATCAGGAAAGTCCGCCTTCCTTCCCAGCATATATGGCTGCCTGATATTGTCCTGTACAACAAGTGAGAAACTTTCTAGCACTTAAAGTACACCAAGGTATATTGTTCTGATTTTATTTTAACTTGTTAACACTTCACAGGGACAGTTCACCCAAAAATGAAAATGATGTCATCATTTACTTTACACTCATGTCATTCCAAGCCTGAATGACTTTCTTCTGTGGAAAACAAACTGTTGAACATTTTTCACACTGCACTTAATCCCGAGTTCCCTATCAGTCGCTCGCGTTTGACGTTACGTCGACGTCACGACGTAATTGGGATCCCAATTAAGTCATCACGTGGACGTTACGTCTCCCGTTCCCTCCTTCAGGGAAAAGCCCTAAAGTCAGTGGGGACAAAAACCAAATGGACCTCATTGACTTTCATTTGTATGGGCAAAAAAAAAAAGAAGTCATTTTCAAAACATCTGTTGTGTACTGCTGAACTGTCTCTTTAAATAATTTAGAAGAGGTTTTATTTATGCAAAGGTTAAATCCTTATAAAAAATACAGGTGGCAGCAGGTGACTTATTTTGTAATCTTTTTAAAATGCTGCATCGACACAGGATTTGGGCAGGGTTTAACTTTTTCCAAGAACAGTTATTGTGTTAATCTCAGGAACTGATACAGAGATTAGAATGACAGTGTTTTTTGTATGATGATGAGCTGGGATAATAGTATCAGTTTTGAGTTTCACCTTTATCATGCACTTTATCATTCACAAAGGCAACATTAGGATACTTAGTGTTTTATTTTTATTTGAAAACACCAAATTTAAAACAATGTGTTTGTCATTTTTAGTGCTGACGGGACATATGAAGTGTCTTTCTACTCCAATGCAGTCGTGTCAAATAACGGTGAGGTTGCCTGGCTTCCACCAGCCATTTATAAGAGTGCCTGTAAAATCGAGGTCCGGGACTTTCCCTTTGACCAGCAAAACTGCACACTCAAGTTCCGCTCATGGACTTATGACCACACAGAAATCGACCTCATCTTGCTGTCAGACTTTGCCAGCCGAGATGACTTCAAGCCAAGCGGTGAGTGGGATATTGTCTCCTTGCCTGGTCGCAAAAACGAAGACCCTAATGACATCACGTATTTGGATATAACTTACGATTTTATCATCAGACGCAAACCTCTGTTCTACACCATTAACCTAATCATCCCCTGTGTTCTTATCACTTCACTGGCCATCTTAGTTTTTTACCTACCGTCAGACTGTGGGGAGAAGATGACTTTGTGTATTTCTGTTCTTCTGGCCTTAACTGTGTTCCTCTTACTGATTTCCAAAATCGTACCTCCGACCTCACTCGCTGTGCCCCTCATTGGAAAGTACTTGATGTTTGCAATGGTGTTGGTGACTTTTTCAATTGTTACAAGTGTGTGCGTGCTAAACGTGCACCATCGGTCCCCGAGCACACACAATATGCCCAAGTGGGTCAAATACTACTTCCTGGGCCGTTTACCTGATTTCCTCTTCATGCGACGACCACGAGAGTCCAACAAAAGACAGAAATTTCGCATGAAGCACGAGCAGTGCTCTTCATCTGATCTCCCAGCAAAAAGTGAGAGTGATGAGACTGATTCTACCTTCTTTGTCAATGAAGATTCTGCCAAACACATCGGTTGGAGACCTGGAGAGTTGCAGGAAAACACAGAGTTTCGTAAGCGAATGGGAGTAAAGTGCCCTGTGGACATCGAGGAGGCTGTGAAGGGAGTCCGATACATTGCTGACAAGATGAAGAATGAGGATGATGATGAAGGGGTGAGTGCTGGATTGGCTTTCACTCAAATATACTGGGAAAAAAAAAGATCAATGGACCAAATTAAATTGAGGACATCTGTTCTCAGTGATTTAAACTAATATTATATATATAGATACATATATAAAATAAAATTTTATTTTATATATGTGTAAATAAAAATATATTAAATAAAAATGTTTTTAACAATATATTCTAAATATTTTAAATTCTCTATATTATATCATGTGTGTGTGTATGTGTATACGCACACCTGTATATATGTATATATTCATCTCTTTGAATATATATATGTGTGAATGTATGTGCCACTTTATATATTTTTGTATGCTAGCAAATTAACTACAATTTTACAACAACCACCCAATGAAGTTAAGTGTAATGTAAAAAATAATTGTGTTGCGGTAGCTCCTTGTAATTAGATTGAAGAAAAAAAACAGCAAAAGAGTGTAAGTTACACAAACTTGAGAATGTCTGCAAAATAAATTCTTGTAATTTAAAAGGAATTCTCGAAACAATACAGATCATTTCTTTTGAGTTTTTCAGATACATGTATTTCACAAATGAATCCAAATGAATCAGTGCATATTCTGTCTTTCTCACAGATTGTCGAGGACTGGAAATACGTGGCTATGGTGATTGACCGTCTGTTTCTCTGGATCTTTGTTTTAGTGTGTGTTACAGGAACCCTCGGCCTCTTTACGCAGCCGCTCTTCAACAGCTATAACACACCCGCCACTGATGATTTGTAGTCAGACCAGCTTCAACCCAACCCACATATGTTTATTTTCAGTGCACACCCCACAACCCAGTCTTATCATGAACTTGACATGACATCCTGCTTATTTTACTAAATACTGTAGCAAACCGAACAGTGGACTTCAAACCTGACACATTTTAATGAAGCATTAAGCTCTGTGTACCATTCAATGCACAATGACACAAAGTTCATAGATGGCGTTGAGTCGGAGCACAATACTGGACACACACTGAATATATATCTGCCTCTAACACTGACCCGACCTCAAGAACCCTTCAGAGCTGTCATTCATCCACAACATTTAGCCCTAGAGGCCTCAGCATTCTCTAACCTCTCATAGAAAATAACTCCCCAAATCCCAAAATGGCTCCAAACCAACACTCCTCTTGACTTGATTTGTCAAAACAGTTTTTCTGAAATTCTCAAAATGTTCATGTGCAGGATGAGGAACTCATTATAGACCTGAAACCTGTTTAAGATGCTTTGATGCATCAAGACTATACTGTCTTTAAAAAAAGTCAATCCTTGCTCAATAGCGACGTGGCAATAATAATAATAATAATAATAATAATAACAATAATAAGCTGTTTAAACTGGAACATAGATTTCACACCTGTACACACATGCATGTACCGTTCTTTAACACACATTTTCAAGATCCCCGCCCCATCCCCATTATACTGTTAGATTGGTTTAAAAGTTGCATAGGCAGCTTCTTGCAACAGCATTTTGATTGACATATTTACAGACAGATTTTTGAACGTGCTGTCGTTGGAATTACTGATGAGTGCAACATATAATTATCATGTCCTTTTATTATGATGATTATGTGATGTATTAAAAAAAAATTAAAACCATACAAATATGTGTCATGTTTGCACTTTCATTTATGTACATTTTACTGCTGATGTGTAGTATGCATATAATTAATTTATGTTTAGTCATAAGGGCAAGGAAAAATCGCTTAAGGTAATTTGGTAACACTTTACAAATAAGGTTTCATTTGTTAACTTGAAATAACCACGAATAGTATTTCTACAGTATTTATTAATCGGTACACTCAACAATAAGGTTAATTAGTTAACATTAGTCAACTAGTTAACATGAACTAAGAATAATCAATACTTCTACAGCATTTATTAATCTTAATTAATATTAGTTTCAACATTTAATAATACATTATTAAAACCAAAGGTTGTATTTGTTAACATTAGTTAATGCACTGTGAAGTAACATGAATAAAACAGCTGTATTTGTATTAACTAACATTAATAAAGGTTAATGAATACTGTAACAAATGTATTGCCCATTGTTAGTTCATGTTAGTTAATACATTAACTAATGTTAACTAATGAACCTTATTGTAAAGTGTTACTGATTAATCTTAGTTAATGTTAATTTCAACATTTACTAATATATTTGTAAATGTTATGTAATAATATATTTGTATCGAAAGTTGCGTCTGGTAACATTAGGTGACATGAACAATAACTTTTTATTAACAGTTTGACAAGCAAAATAATCTTTTTAAAGTATTGTGCTAAATACACGGTGGTGTAAAACCATAAAATAACACTAGAAAAGAGAATCTGTTAAAACAATGTTTTTTTTCTGTGCTTCCACATGACTGCTTTTAACACTACACTAGTAAATAAAAAAACAAAGCATGCATCTGCAATGCAGAAGGGGGCCTTTTCACCTTCTCATTACTTCAATCACCAATCCTTCTTGCTGCGATTTAGGACTGTATTATTGCTGTATTCATTTCTCAGGATTCTGAGATATTTTTAGTGTCTTTTCAGTGTTAACTCATCATGACTGTGGCTCTGCTGATCTGACAGGTGGCGACAGGGAAGTCAGGGGAATGTGCAAATGGAGGCTGAGATGCATTATTTAAAGGAGTGTATGAATATTTAAGTCATTTTCCAGTCTGTTTTGCTGTCTTCTAAAGACAGCAGTCTATGTTCAGATGCATGCAAACATGCGGTGTGGATGAAGGAATCTAATAAGCACAGAATGTGAGTCAGCAAGCATTAAAGCATAATGCCAAGTGCAATAATGCCAATATAGACTTCGCTTAACTTTGGAATTGCAATGCTGTTTTCTGATTGTATCAGTGCATTGCGATTTCAACTGAGAGTTCTGATGTGTTCAGAACATTTAACCATGTTTTTGATATCCAGTGAAGTTTTTCCCATGTACTGAATGATACAGAATATCATGGCGTGAGAGAAAAGTGACACAGACCGTCACGGAGGCCACAGCTGGTTCCAACTGGAGCAGAAAATCATCTGAGCCCAGACAGTAGCCATGAATGCTGAGGAGATATGTTTGCCTGAGCTGCTGCTTGGACTCAGTGTGAGTGTTTACACAAGAGACGCTGCTGAGTTTTTATTTGAATTTGTCTGCAAGGTTGTTGTAAACAAACACTCTCTACACGAGTGCATATAACAAAAAGAAACATTAAAAAAAAATGTTTATACAAAACTGACCAAAGCTGAAGAAAGGCTATTCTTATCATCAGCTGCAGTTATTTACAACAAATGGCATTGTGTGGTCAGATGATATTCTTATTTTTCCTGGTCCAAAACCATCCATTCATCCAGCCACATTTGTGTTTGAATGATGCAAAAAGACAACTATTTCATTCACCTTTGTGCCCACATGCATGTCAAAATTCCATAAAAGGAAACATAATATATACAACTGGAACATATATTTAAAGGATCTTTTATTAGTGTATTAAGATTGCTCTATCTATGCTTCATATAAATCATGCTCAAAATACATGTAACCTTATCAGTGGTCGCATTTGTGACCAGTGTGAGAAAACACAGCCTCGTGTGATTAATTCACGTTAGAAAATGCATTTATTATAACTTTATGCAATTACTTCTCCAAAATGTCTATTATAAACTGTTTAACACATAAATTTAATCTGAAAAAAAAAAATTTGCTTTATTAAATGCAACTTTCAATAGGGTGTTGTTGACTAGCAATTTTTTCTCTAACTTTTAAAAATCATTTTCGATTCCTTTTTAATTTTTTATTCACATGAATTGTGCTGTTGTTTGCTGGGCAAAAAATGACACTGCTACATTTTCTGTGGATGATGGTGATCTACTTGGTGAAGCGATACATTTATCTGTCCCTTTAAACTGGCACGGTGCGCGCTCCTCCTCTCCTGCTGTGGGACCGGAGCGGGCGCGCGCACCTGGATGGATTCTCTCTGGGAGTGATTCGCTCCCATCCTCTGCTTGTACTAACAGCAAATAACACTACAAACTTTTATCACTTGCAATAAAAACTTGTTTTTATAGAGCAATTAATGCGCTGTCACGTGTCACGCCAATATAAAATACTTTCTTTCGAAATGACGTTGGCAGTCGTTGGTCTTTTCACCCTGTTTACCAGCATCATCGCCACCACGCCTGGTAAGTGCAAACCAATCCTTGTCTCTCTGCCCTGTAAAGTACTTTCTTGGTTATATAAGTGTTTAGCATCCTTTTTTATAGTTTATTTATGAGTTTATAGACTATAATGCATGTTACTAAAGTGATGAGTTATTTTATTATCTGAAATCAATTTGTAATCGTTAATTATTTATTATCAGAATGATTTATGTTAATGCCTTGCATACCGCACCTCTTGAATGAGTTGTTGAACAAAGTTTGGTTCGTTGTATCTGTAATAACATCTACAAATTATAAGAAATCTTATAGATAGATAGATTTGTGATTCTATTTGATTTACTTTAATGTATGTAAAAATGCTATTTGTTCGCTATGTGTAGCTGATGAGTGCACTTGTCCTCAGTTGAGGTCAGTAAACAATTTGTGGAGGACGCAGTGAGCGGACTTCTGCTGACTGCCATGTCTATGAAAGTGTCTGGTTTCTGTCTGCCCTTGTGTGTGTCATTACACTTAGTGTACTTAGTCTATGACTCTCAATTTTATAACAGGACTCTTTAATATTTCATTAAGAACACTATTATTTTATCAACTAGAATGTAACAACAATACCTTATCAATTGAGATATAGTATAAAAGTGATTGTTGTAGAAATTATATCAATAATGTAATGTAATAAGTGTGTGTGTTAGCAGCTAGAGAGTTTGTATCTCTGGCAGAAAGAGAAGATGCTCTGCTCAGGGACTTGTTTCAGGGGTACCAGCGCTGGGTCAGGCCTGTTCTCCATGCAAACCACTCCGTGAAGGTCCGCTTTGGCTTGAAGATATCTCAGCTAGTGGATGTGGTAAGACAAACATACAGATCCAGCTATTTTAAACTTCATTTGAAAGCCTTACTGTGACAGTACTCAGTTGGTCTCTGTCCATGGTGCTGAAATAGAGCAACCGGAGCTGTCCGTGGTCCTGAACGCTATTGACTTGTGAAGTCAATACATCTCTCTACATTAGGCATATATTAGGGGCATCTGCTTCCTTAGAGTCCATAAATAGAAAATATTGCCTTACTGCTGCTGCTCCCCTCCTCCAACTTTTTTTCACATTCTCCTGGTTTTATTTTGCCTTGCTCTTTCTCTGAAAGGGTTTTGCTGTTCTGAAGGCTGAATTATTAAGAGTGCAGAGATCCAGTGAGCTTTCACATCTTTAACAGTGTGCACACACTCCACACAAATCCATCGGTGTACCATTTCCCTTTGTGATTAAATTAAACAATAAATCGACAGGAATTCAGCCTGAAGAAATTATATTTGCTAAGTTTAATAATAAAAAAAGCATAGTAAGTAAATGCTGCAGGTATTAATTTCATTCCATGTGATTGCTAGCTCAAACAAATGCACAGACACATACTAACATCCAATGCCGCAGTGATCCAATATGATTTGAGTCTGAATGAGTAAATAATGGATAAAACCTTCTTCAATGTATGATGCTGGCAGTCCTGAGTGAAATCTTTCAACTTCAATGTGCATTTTATTAATGTGTCGACAAAAAAAAATATTAGTAATAATAAACAAAGGTGCGCCATTAGAGCTAGTTGTTCCTCTCAATATATAAAATATATAATAAAAAATATGGCGTCAACTTACTGTTACATGTACATCTTGCTGTCTGATTTACTTGATAAGGGCTCAGATGTGCCTGTTTGATGTTATTGATTTAAAATCTGCCTGAAGGCACAGGTGCCCAAGTGCCTCGTAACTCAGAGTATAAGAGGGCTTTGAAAGCGTTTATGCTGGACGTTTATCAAAAGATATAGCCAATGATTTTAAGGGCTATGGAAAATAAATAAAGACAGCTATTATTATGTGGGCTCCAGTCACCCCTCTCAGCACCACTCTGCCTCAACTGTCTCAGGAAAAATAGATAATAATATAATTCTGTTTTTTGATTGATGTGTCTTTTGTGGTTCTTTGTGCTCTTTTTGTAGTGTATTACAACAGACCTTGGAAATTATTAGAATACAATCACTAGAATTTGGACTTGAGTAAAATAATCACATATATTGAATCTCACATATGTCTTAGTTGTTTATGGTGTTATCTTTCTTTCTTCTCTGTTTATGAATTTAGGATGAGAAAAACCAACTCATGACCACTAATGTGTGGCTATGGCAGGTAAATAACCTCAAACGTCCCTGTAAAAATGTTTCGCCTGGTAAATTAATAATGTGCTGTATGCAGATAAATGAATTGGTTGTATTCAAGTCAAAAGTATTATTTTTTCCCAGGCTGTTAAACCGAAATTATGAACACATGCAAAAACAAGATAGAATCAATTAAATATAAACAACGGATTATGTTATAGTCAATGTATGCTTTTTCCTGTGAGCTATTTGCTTTTCTTTGCATTTTTTGTTGTTGCATAGAATAAAACCTTTTTTTGCCAAAAAATTTGGTCAGATAAATACCTTAACTACGTTTAGTGTTTTGTTCTTATTTAAAATATTGAAAAATATAAAATAATTTCCTCAAATTCTGATGGTACAAATCCCCAAACATACATGCTTGTTTCTAGCAACATTATTGAAAACAACAGAAAATGCATGTGATGTAAAAGACTAAATTGATAAAAAAGATACCGGACATTGACAATAGAAAAGTAATGAAACAAACATTGGAAAATTGGATGTTTGTCATAATAAACTCTTTGTAGGAATGGCTGGATTATAAACTGCGTTGGAACCCTGATAATTATGGTGGCATCACCTCTATCAGAGTCCCGTCAGAGACCGTCTGGCTCCCAGACATCGTTTTATACGAGAAGTAAGTTTGTGTGGCTATCTAATACAACAATAATTCATCATTTTGGAATATTAAACATGTCATCCTGTCCACTTACTTTTAGTGCTGATGGACGTTTTGAAGGCTCACTTATGACCAAAGTCATTGTGAGGTACAATGGCATGATCACTTGGACACCCCCTTCCAGCTACAAATCAGCCTGCACCATGGATGTGACGTTCTTCCCGTTCGATCGCCAGAACTGCACTATGAAGTTTGGCTCTTGGACATATGATGGAAACATGGTTGAACTAGTGCTCCTCAACCAGCAGGTGGACAGAAGGGACTTCTTTGATAACGGCGAATGGGAGATTCTCAGTGCGACTGGGGTCAAAGGAAGCCGGCGAGACGGCCACCTCTTTTACCCGTACATCACATATTCGTTCATCCTGAAACGACTTCCTCTCTTCTACACGCTCTTCCTCATCATTCCATGCCTGGGCTTGTCCTTCCTAACAGTGCTGGTTTTCTACCTTCCATCCGATGAAGGGGAAAAAGTCTCCCTCTCCACCTCCGTCCTGGTGTCCCTCACCGTCTTCCTTCTCGTCATCGATGAGATCATCCCTTCTTCCTCTAAGGTTATCCCGCTGATTGGGGAGTACCTGCTTTTTATCATGATCTTTGTCACTCTCTCCATCATCGTGACAGTGTTCGTCATCAACGTGCACCACCGCTCTTCAGCTACTTACCACCCGATGTCTCCATGGGTGCGTACGCTGTTCCTCCAGCGACTGCCACATTTGCTCTGCATGAGGGGAACACTGACCGCTACCAGTACCCAGAGCTGGAGCCCCACAGCCCTGACCTGAAGCCCAGGAACAAGAAAGGCCCTGAAGGAGAAGGTCAGGCTCTGATTAATATGCTGGAGCAAGCCACCAACTCGGTTCGCTACATCTCAAGTCACATTAAGAAGGAGCATTTTATTAGAGAGGTAAGGACTTGAAAATGTCTTAAGATGAATGTAAAGGGAATGACTTTAGAAATAGAAATAAAGCGATTTTTAGATATACCTTAAGTTGTTACAAACTTTCAAATAACAAACAAACGAATACACATTTTATTCAGAAAGGATGCAATAAATTGATCAAAGTGACAGTAAAGACATTTACATTGTTATAAAAGATTTATATTTTAATGAAATGCTGTTATTTTCACCTTTCTATTTATCAAAGAATCCTGAAAAGGAAAAAATCCACGGTTTCCACTAAAATATAAAACTCTTTAAAAGCATAAAAAATTGCCCCAAGTTTCTGAACAGTAGTGTATAAATCTAAATATATTTATCTTGTCCAAAACATATTTAAAAATGCATTTTGCATTTGCCCAAAAACATTTTTTTTTAAAAATTGAATCTTGATTCAATAACATTCCGATGTTTTATACCAAAAAGGTATAAAACAATTTTTAGTTTGAAAAAATATTTCTTAAGCTGCACTGAATACTTCATATATTTACCATTTATTTTGGCCAGAAAATATATTATTTTATTAAGTTTTAGGTTCCTCTGGCATATACTGTTGATGCTAAGGATAAAGTCAGGAATAAAATTGTTAATCGCTAATCAAGTGTTATGCTGACTACTATTTGATGATGAATATGCCAGTCATGACAATTATGATGCAATGAATATTACAATAAGGTCCCATAAGTTGCATTAACTAACACTAAATAACACTGAGAAGTACACGCGTTACAGTATTAATAATAATACAACTGTTCATTGTTAGTTCATGTTCACTTCCATTAAATAATATTAACACATACAACCTTTGATTTGAATAATATAGTAGTAAAAGTGGATATGAACATTAACCAAGATAAATAAATGCTTTAGAAGGATTTTTCATGGTTAGTTCCTGTTAACTAATGGAACCTTATTGTGAATATTCTTTGGCTCTTGCAGGTAGTACAGGACTGGAAGTTTGTGGCCCAGGTGCTGGACAGGATTTTCCTCTGGGCATTCCTCACTGTATCTGTTCTTGGCACCATCCTCATCTTTACACCTGCCCTGAAGATGTTCCTGAGCACACCCCCACCTCCTTCTCCATGAGACGTCCAGAATTACAGTCAAATCCATCACATTACAAAAGGGAATATTATTGTACTTCCAATAATAGTGCAGACAGCGCACATTACTATATAGAAGTAATTTGTTCTTTCACTGCATTAAATACTCAGATTTATGATTAACATCATAAGATGACCAACAATGTTAGTCAAATGTAAAATGTGAAGAGTAGAATCACCTGATACAACATGCTGTTTACAAATTGATTTTGTAAGACATCTGTTGTTTGTAGATCATTTAGTTATTCATTATTTTCTATTTACAGACAACATTAAAAAACAGTTTACAAAACAAAAACAAAAAGCTAATCTTTTTTTGACCTGTGCAGGACATTCCACAGAATCAGAAGACTGTTTCGTCCATCTTTGAGAAGACACACCTCTGTTTGGTCATATGTTCCTCTCTTGATTCTCAATAAACATTCTTCTCTTTGGCACATATTCCACAATTTAAGCATTCAAACTGAGAAGTAGAAACAATACAACACGGTTCAGTCAAAAACACTCATATGGAAGCCACTTAACACACTTGGTTTTCTATATTTTTATCTATAATGTAACAGTATTAATTGTTTCTGGTAAATCAAATATTAGTTTTAATTTAGATATTGTATGAAAAGGGTCACCTTACCTTCCACAACAAGTAGAACAGTAAAGCTAGTAAGAGCAGTGCTGTCAGTATGCTGAGCAGAATGACCCACCACGGGACTCGACTGAGCAAAGCAGGCTCCCTTTCACGAAAAACAGTTAGCTTCACCTATATCAGTCATACAAACAATGAGTGAGTTTTGCCTAACACACTACTACAACATAAATATAGCTTATCTAATATGCTTAAGTATATACTAATCTACATGACACATAACCTTAGTATTGGATGGCTGAATCCCAATATTCTCCTGAGTCCCATTAAGGGTCAGAGATGCATCCAGTACAATATCCAAGTAGTTCAATGAGTTATACTCCTGTAAAAGAAGCCATCTTTTCAATAATAATCTAATTATAATACATTTGTTGCCAGAGGTGGACAGTAACAAAGTAGATTTACTTGAGTACTGTACTTAAGTACACTTTTTGAGTATCTGTACATTACTTGAGTATTATTTTTTTCTGGAAACTTTATTTTATCGTCACTACATTTGAAAGACAAATATTGTACTTTTTACTCACTACATTTCTGTCAAGGTACTTGAGTAGAAAGTAGTAACGTCAGTCAGTCATTTTGGTTGCAGGGGTTCCATTTTGTTTGGAAATGAAAGTCGTTTTGACGTTAGAACCCGACTGATGTTGGTTTCTGACGTCAACCGATTTAAATTTTCAACAATAATACAACGTCTTTCCAATGTTGGAGATTAATGTCAATCTGGTGTTGGATTCTGACATCATCCTGATTTTCATTTTCAACGTTGGGTTTGGTCTTCTAAATGGGAATTTTGTCATTGTTTTGGAGTACACTAGCTTATAGATAACAGTAAGGCGTATACTCATGCTAAAAGCCAACAAACTTTAAATAGGGCACTATTTGAGGGAAAAGCCATTTGGTTGTCCGATATCATTGTGGACGTTATTGAGTGCACTTATTCAATCTCACATTCAATCTCACACTACTGGAACTGTGTTCTAGAAATAAATTTGATATTGATATGAGGGTAGGTAGGCAGGCAGGCATAGATTCAGAGGCATAAGTTACTGTAAGTATTACATACAACAATGCATTGACATTTTTACTTTTGATACTTAAGTACTTTAAAAAACATGTACAAGTATAATTTTCATTGTGGGGTGAACTAACACTTAAATAAAAATAAAAAAATAGCACACATGCATATGCTAACACAACTTTCAAATATTGAGGAATGTTCTGCATTAATCAACATAGATTGAGCACACAGCTTTTTTTATACATATGCTACTAAACCAAATTAAATGCTGTAACTAAAGTCATTTGAATTGAAAATAAAATTTCTCTTTCAGTTTGAGTTGTTTTTTCTACTACGTGCAATACACATTAAACATTTTTTTAGATTAATTGAACATCGATTAATTCTGTAAATTTCACTGTTAAGTCTTACAGTGCAGAAATAAAAAAGAATGTCAGCAAGTGTACCTCAAGAAAAGTATTGTTCCATAAGCGAGCATGAAGGACGATGCCTGCAGTGCTGTCCAGTGCCTCAAGAGGGCACTTTATCTCCACACATTTTAAGTCGTCAGCACACGTCTGGGGCGGCAACATGAAAGAATACATTTGCAAGAACTCGACAAAGGTAAGTACTTTAAAACCTTTGATATATGTTATAAATGCACAATATACTAGTATAGTGATGTGAAAACTAGTGATAGTAGTGAAATGAAAATAAAGCACTGGTCAGTGGAATTGTATAAAATCATGTGTAAAGTGAAATTAGCCTACCAGAGTTTTATACTTTCTTTTGTTGCCCAAAAAGGGAAAAAAATCAGTAGTGGAGGCAAGAGCCTTCAGGCCTGATTCACGTTCAAGTTCACGCCTTCCTCTGGATGACGCCTAAGAAGTGAGCACATAGAATCAGTGACCTCTCCCACAGTGCCAGAAGTCATATTGTGTCTGAGTCTCAAGGATTTGTCATTCTTTAAATACAGAAAGCTGCAAAGTAGAACCAGTGGGAGCTGATGATGTTAATAATTGATAGGTATTTAACTTTATATCCCATGAAGGAATTACCTTTATAAATCTGAGTGGGTTTATAGCCTCTGATGGTGTGCAGTGAATAATATTCTTTCCTCGATCGCTGATTTGCACAAGGTACATGAGCCATTTTCCCTCCTTGGTTGCTTGTGGCCACTGAATGTTCAGCACTGCAGAACCGAAGGACTTTAGAGGCCGACCAATGTTAATAATCTGACATAGAAAGTACAAGCACAAGAAGCACAAAATCAACAGGCTTTAAATGGTACTAAACCCAATAAGTATAATATACATCTATATACTGTATATTTACAGGCATAAATGCAATAGCACTCTCTGTGATAAGCAACTGATTTTTTTATTAGAGATATAAATATGCTGATATCTACAAAGTAGGCTATTATTATAACCATTCATTTTGTAAATCTAGCAAATAGCAAGTGTAAGGGATTTTGCCAGATTAAATTACAGTTAATGATAATGAATAGTAAAACAGAGCAATTTATCACTGTAATATTAAGGGGACTGAGACACCAACCCTGAACTCATACTGGACCAAAGAGCCAATATCATCTTCTGATTTCATTGATTTATCATCTTTCACTTTTCCTCCAAAGTACAACTGGGAAGGTTTAGCAACACTACGAAGACAAAATATATCATAAATCAACCATTCAGTAATTAAAAACAGTTGTGTTTTTAAAGAATTTTTTTTGATAAATAGAAAGTTCAAAGAAACAACTTTAAAGTCTGTGTGCAAACTTTTAAATGGTATTTTACATCAATGTAATAATTTACAATTAATAAGACTTACCCAGTGACATTCAGATGCAGTTCAAAGATAATTTTCGCTTCTGCAACTACTATTGGAATGTCTTGAATGCTAATTCTATTGACAAAAAAAAATAAAAAAAGAGAAAAAAATCAAACATGTACACACATATTGGATTTCCATGTTTTAAGGACACGCACACACACACACACACACACACACACACACACACACACACGCACGCACGCATGCACGCACGCACGCAAACATTTTAACTTTAAAACTTCATTAGCTTGTAAACTGTTTTTCATGCAATAAAACTTTATAGTACTACGTTCTATAAATATATTATGTTGATTAACTGTTAAACTAGAGGTACCTAGAAGATACCATCATAAGCTAGACTTTTCTTACGTTTTAAGGGACATAGTCACATTAGCGCCTGTCACTCTCAAGGAAAGCCTTTCCGTGTTTAGTATCAGGTAGAATGAAACCTGAAAGTGTTGAAAAGAGCCTAGGTTAGGAGACTGACAAATTTGATTATACTGAAAGCATGCTTGATGGTTTGAGAGATTTTTAATTACTCTTCATACCTCCGAGTCTCTTTTAAAAGGATTTCCAAGTTGGCAGTCAGCCTGTGTTTTGTGTTCATTGGGGTTACACTGCACCTGGGTTTCCTGCACAGCAAAAAAGTTAAAACAAATGGTATTTGAAAACATCTATATGCAAAATCTGAAACAGTGTACATTAAAAAAAATCCCATTGTTACTCAAAAAAATTGCTTAATTAAACAGATTTATTTCAATTTTTTTGTCAGTGTGTCAAAGTGTTTGTTCAGTCGGTGTTTAGTGAAATGATAAATATACGGTAGAATGTGTACATCATAATGAGCAACATTTTAAAATGTAAGAACCATACATTTACTGCATACAATTTAGTTTAGGAACTACTTTACACAGTTGTATGGAACAACTTGAGACTTAAAAAAAAAAAAAAATCCAACATTCTATTTTTTCGAGTGTACAAGTCTAGGCCTGAATATGGCAGTCCTTCTAAACAGATGCAATGAAGCATTATACAAATGTGACCCTGGATGACAAAACCAGTCACATGGGTCATTTTTTTAACATTGAGATTTATACATTACATGACAGCTGAATAAATATGATTTCCATTGATGTATGGTTTGTTAGGATAGGACAACATTTGGCCAAGATACAACTATTTGAAAATCTGGAATCTGAGGGTACAAAAAAATCGAAACATTGAGAAAATCGCCTTGTCCATTTATGTTCGCGATTGTGCTGCATTCACTTACAAAAATAAATGTTTTATACATTTACGGTAGGAACATCTTCATGGAACATGATCTTTACTTAATATTCTAATGATTTTTGGCATAAAAGAAAAATTGATCATTTTGACCCACACAATGTATTGTTGGCTATTCCCACAAATATACCCGTGCTACTTAAGACTGGTTTTGTAATCCAGGGTCACAAATGTGTCCGTCTTACAGTAAAAAGCAAAACACAATAAGACTTGTTGATACAAACTTGTCAAGAATTACACAATAATTATTTGTTGTTTTCAGTGAAAAAGGACACTCACACTATTCTTCTTTGGCATGACTGATGATAGGTGCAGAAATTCTGGAAACGTCACAGACAGTTGACTCTGGTGTGCATCTTCTCCACCTACGTTGGTTACAGTGACCTCCAGGGCGACGTTCTCATCACCAGGAGAAATGACAGAAACACCATTTTCCCTTCAACACACAAAGATACACCCACATTCAGCTATTCCAAGGATGGCCAAACACATGTAAAATATGTAGCTAATATGCAATTTGAATTATGTAGTGCTTACACAATATGAGTATTACTACTTAAAGGTGCTCTAAGCAATGTCACGCGTTTTAGGCCAAAACATTTTTTGTCACATACAGCAAACATCTCCTCACTATCCGCTAGCTGCCTGTCCCCTGAACACACTGTGAAAAAAAAAAATAACGTGGTCTCTCCAAAAACGCCAACAAAAACAACCTAACCCGCACCATGAAACATAAACAAACTGATCCAGCCAATAACGGACAAGAAGGACACGCTATACCCCTGAGATATTTAAACACCTGATTTGGTCCTGATTTGTCAGTACATGTTTTCCATTTACAGCAAAAAACTTTAGCTAAATATTGAGATATGCCAAATGCATATCATGTGGTCTTTGAACTGTAAAAACAGTAGTGTATTGATTGTTCTAAATCTTGCATACGCCACATAGATAATGATATTACATGGATAGAGGGTCACATTTTTCTTGTTGTTGGTCTTTGGTGCAGAAGCTATACTGGAGCTGTAGGTTACTGTGGCAGATGTTGTCACTTCCACAGTCGGCATTCATAAAGGTGACCTGGGAGATAAGAGGTTTGTGGTAATGAAAGCCGCGTTTGAGACAGTGAGGTGTTACAGCAATAAAGGAAGTGATATGGCAATATACCTCTGCTTTGGTTGTGTTTTCTTGTAGAGCGTTTAGAACTGGCTCTAAGTCAGGGAGGTTTCTGATTGTCTGTTTTGGATTGTCAAATGGCAAAGAAACAGATAAGCTGATGGAAATGCTGGTCAGCTTGTCCTGGATTTCTCCCTAAAACACAGTACATTGGTTTTTAATCATACATTCTCACTTTCAGTTATTGAAACCAGCAAATCAGAGTGTGAGTAGATAGTACCAGCAGCCTGAGCTTGGTTTGGACACACTCTTGTTTGCCCTGGCCAGACAGTTCCCGGTCTCCCTGCGCAGCTTCAGAATTCACAAAGACCACTCGTGAAGGAAGACCCCTCTCTCTGCGCACTGTATCAGCTTTTAGCTTGTACTCGATCCCTACAGAAAGGTGACTATCAAATGCAATTTCACACGCATCCAAAAGACAAGGAATTGCTCTGACAAGAAGCTGTTTGCCAAGTTATAATAACTAAGCAAACACAGCCAGGTGGAATGACTCATACAGATTGCTGTGGGACATTCATTCTTGTTTTGATATTTAATGCAATATGGAGAACAGGAAAAGAACTCACTCAGTTTGGGATTGTATGTAGGTGGCTGGGCAGTGTAAGTGAAACAGGACTGAGCTGTAATAATGCTGAAAGATTTTCAAAAAAAGAAAAAACAAACAAAAAATAAATTATAATAAAAAATAATATGTTTTTAATTTTATATATATATGTGCACACACACATATGTATATAAGTGTGTGTTTATTTATATAACTCAAATTAGTATTATTTTAAAATACACATGTATATCTTAGTGTTAGATTTTGCTGTTATCTCACCATGGATATTTCTTGCAGTCCTGTGCCTTGAAATCTATATTATTCGGTGATAATGTCAACGTCTTTTCTATGTTTACCACTGGTTTAGTCCTTAAAAATAAGAACATATTATTTATTAATAATATTAACGTAATTAATTTAGAATTCTAAAATGTATAGATCCTACAAAATGATTTTTAATGAAAGTATAGTGTGGGGTGTGTCTGGTTATTCTTTCACTTCATATGATGAATTATATGAATGCAAAAGATCTGATCAGCATTGAATCTATATATTTAGCAGAGTGGGAAGCATCCAACCTGTAAACCAGCACAGTATCTGAAAGTGAACCCACAGCAAGGTCTGGATAGCCGTTACCGTCCATATCCATGTTTCCAGCCATGGAATAGCCAAACAATTTGATACTGCGGTCTCCAGCATCTAAAACCTATAAACAGAGATTGTTTTAACAGTCACTTTGAATAGGTCACCAGATCTGTATAATGAATCATGCTGGATAATATAATATAATTTGTAATATTTTGTAAATATAATATATAATATCATGAAATTAAAAAAGTGTTAAAATATATTTTAATTACAATTCAAATCTAAAGCAAAATAACTGATAAAAATGTATATTATAGAGTTTATTAATTTGCGAGTCCTTTTACGAACCACTGGTTTTTGATGAAAGCCTGCAGCTGAACCATGATATATGTACACTCGACCTCTCCCTGTATCCTCATTGGGAGCGCTCACTGCAAAATCTGTTCATCAGAAAAGATAATCTGTCAGATGTACTGTGTACAGAGGCTCAAGACTGATATATATATATATATATTATCATTTGTTGAACCTTGGTATCCATCTTGATTTATATCCCCAATGTGTGCCACTGCCAGCCCAAACATGGAGTCCCTTTTCCCATACAGACACACTGGTTCGATTTGGCTCCAGCGTTGTCCATTGGCCTGGTTGATGTAAATGTACACGGCCCCTCCTACATCTTCATCCATGTTTTTCCCAGAGAACTCAGGTGCACCCACCACAATGTCATCCCACCTGAGGCAATGAGGACATTATCATCTCTAATACAGACTAAACTTGTAACAATAATTCCCTGTGATGATTACATAAGAAACTTTACAATCACATCCTGTTTGGTCATTATTGTATCTTTTTCTAGTGTACACTCACCTATCTGCGTTTAAGTCAAGAACAGCGAGATCATAGCCAAAGGAGGAGGCCAAACCTGGACCTCGAAGGATGTGTTCAGCTTTCAAGTTCCTTGTTTCTGTCTTTTCATCCGGTCTTAGCAACAAAACCTCCCCACTGTGGTATGAGCGCGGAGCCCCCGCCACAACAGTCAACTCTCCTTTTTTTATAAGGTTCATCCCAGTATCTAAAGCAAAGCCTGAGAAATAACAGAAGGAAAACTGTTGATAAATGGATGATATCAGATTTAAAAGTCATAAAATATTTATTTGATCATTAAATGTTTCCCCTGAAGTCCACTAATACTCACTAGTTAGTTCAGAATGAGTCATTTTTGTAGCTTATTTTTAATAAATGCTCTTTGAAACTTCTGAAAGTTACAGTATGATTTAAAGAAAATGTATTCCTCATTTTATAGTTTGTTTTATTAGCAATACATTAGTTTATAGCTAATGTATTGCTAACTACTGCATCAGATAAGTCAAGATTTACAGTAATATTTTATTTTGAACAGATCTGCATTCTAGACAATTGTGCTATATATAGGCTTCTGGTACACAGTAGTAGGTTGACCATGATCACCTAAAAAGCTGCTGATGTCCACAGGAATAAGCTCGTGCTGCTGTTTGTTATGATCTCCTGTTTCATAGGTCTCTAGAGAGAAGTCATCTACAGGTTCCATGTGTACAATGCCTTAAGTGTGAAAAGGAGAAGAAGTCATTATAAATGGTAGGTTGCAAGGTAATACTCAATACTACAGACTTTGCTGTTACTGTATGTGTGAAGTTTAACATTATCAATAAAAAAACAACAACTATGCAGTACCTTTCCAGTCATAGGCTCCTGGAGCTCCATAAACAAGATATTTGCTGTCTTTGGAAAACGCTACAGAGAGACCCTGTTGACAGTATCCAAACTTGTGCTTATCTGCTTCCCGACTCCTACAAAATGATCTTGTGCCCACTCCATCCGTCACCAATTTAAGGTCCTGTTCCAGGACAAAACATCTGCCCAATAACCGTTGGTTGTTAAAACTCCAATCCTGGTATCTGTGGGCACAAGTCTAAATAAAACAGAGCATATTCATTACACATAGCATCAATTAAAACATTAAGATAACATATAGAGTTTACGTTTGAGGTGACAACTTTAAATAAAATACTTTCACAATGAATTAGAACCAGTTAAAATGAAAAGCACATTTTACCACTACTTTGCCTCCTCGGCCCTGACTTTGGACACTGACACCTAGCCATTGTTTTTCTCTATAGTCTTCTCCTTGCCTATCCTTAGGACGAGCTGCCAGTATAGAAAAGTGAGTTTAGAATGCTTTTTCAGGGATACTTAAACTGTATTGTTAAATAATACATATAATAAAAAAGCATTTGATCATTACAATAAAAAAAAAAAGATAAATAAAGAAACAAAACAAAGTAAACCACAACCAACCTTCTATATCAACGGCAATGCGTTCACAGTCATCAGGTTGTGTTGTGAATTTGCATTTGTACAGACCTCCAGATATATTGGCATTGTGAACGGGCAATGCTCTAGCATGAGGCGCTCCAATCAGCAATCTGAAGATGCAAGTGATGTCAATTGATAGATATAGAAGAAATATAGATAGATAGATAGATAGATAGATAGATAGATAGATAGATAGATAGATAGATAGATAGATAGAAATAGATAACCGTTATGTATTGCGCAGTTGCATATCATTATCTAATATTAATTGTAATAATTAGATATTGTTCAATTATGAAACTTTCATTTAGGCCTATGTTTGTAGATACTAATGCATGTGAGAGACTTAATGCAGGTTGCTACAAAGCATTGCCCTAACACAATGCTACAAAGTTCTACCGTAATTTAACGTGTTCGCTTAAAAAAAAAAGTTTTCTCACACGCGCTCCTCTGCAGGTTTGAGCTGATGGTGCATGGCCATAGAAAACCCAAACAAAGTGTCTGCTTCTCCACGCTTCTTCATCACGTTCTTTGTGTCCAGGTTAAAAGCAGAAACCTGCGGTGGCCGAAGCATCCACACGGTCAGGAGGAGAATCCACTGACTGGACAACATGACGATGGACCTCTCTGGAGCTGGAAATGGGCGAGATCTACTCCAGAAGAAAAACGATCACTGTAGGGCGAGGCGATGTGACGAATATGCCTTGGCTGATTTATGTTCTCAGGGTGTGGATAAGACCAACTGTAGCCTACAGTAAAGAAAGTTAATGTTTAGCTGCAAAGAAAACGTGAACACATGCCCTTTAATCCTCAATCATTTCCTGGGAGTTTAGTCAAGTCCAAGATAAGAATCAACATGTTACGACGGGGACAATTTGCAATGAGAAAGAAACCACTGAGACATGATTTAAAAGACAAACAAAACATAGGCCTGTAACATATATAGGCTACCTTTATAAACCTCAAATATTCAGATATCTGCCTCGAAGCCAAATCAAATTGTGTTGTTTTTTTTGTTTGTCTTAATGCAAATTAAAAATGCTTTTGTCCGGACAACTAAAACGCACCAAAAGATGGCGCTAGAGATTTCCAGACTAGAACGTCAATGTAGCCATTATCTCCATTAACTTCCACAAAAGGAAAAAAAATACTGTGGAAGTAAATGGCTACAGTCACCTGTCTGTTTACCAACATTGTTTAAAATATCTTCTTTTATGTTCAACAGAAGAAAGAAACTCATACAGATTTGGAACAACTTGAGGGTGAGTAGTAGGTGAACTATCCCTTTAACTGCCATTAAGACGCAATTTTATGTTGTATTAATTTATTTCATTTAAAATAACACGGAAAAGTGACATCTTGCCCCAACTAGACATCTAGGAAAAATAAAATACCCTTAAAATTATTAAATTGAATGGGTTAAAATTTAAAATCATTATTGTTTATTCTGGTCTAAATGGATGCTATTGTGGTGGGTTTGTGTTCACTTGTTCACCCAACAGCTATAGCAAACCTATAATGAATTTTATAATTCACAAAATGCATGGATTTTGGAATGCTAGACAAAAAAAGTTAAATTATGTGACAAATTCCATGTGTGACAACTAGTCCTGGTATGATGGTGCAGTAGTTTGGCCTTTGATTTGCATTACATTATTGCGTAGCAGTCTTGTCTCTGCACATAGTGGCCATGGTTTGGAAACTTAAGCATCATTGTGGTTTTAGCACTGAAAGGTGTAAGCTCTCACAAGCTGCCTTCCGGATGATCGACAACATGCAAATGACAAATAATAATGGTAAAAATAAAATAATATTTTCTCTTATTTTCATCACATTATGTAAGTAACGTTGCGCCTACAGTACGTCAACTAACTCTCATTAGAGTATTAGTTGACTGTCTGGTTAATATCTGCTAACACTTTATTTTAATGGTCCCCCAACAGAAATTCTACTACTTACTATAAGTAACGTTTTAAGTACATGTCAACTAACTCTAAACTTACCCTTACAGTCTACTAATACAAAATCTAAAATATTAATATATATATATTAATATAAAAGTATAAAAAGTGCTTCTAAGAGATTACTTTTTTGAAAGTAGCCTATTCCCTTAAATGACTGCATGCATTTTAGCACTACTAACTTTAACTGTGACAAAAATAGCTGTACATCCTGTGGAAACTTTAAAAGTTGTTGTGGCTAGTGAGTTGTTTACTGAGAAACCCACTGAGGATGGTGTTAATCGGTAGAGATGAGTGGTTATGGAAAACTTAAGTGAGGGTATGGGTGACAGGACCACAAGAACAGTACAGAAACCGCTTAAAATAACAGGTCTCATGATCTGCACCACCTCACACACAATTACACGTATAAGCACAGATACACTCCTGCACAGATAGAAGCCCATGCACATAAAAACAATCATTCACACATGCAAGGCCACTTCAACAGCACACCCCGAACACGAGTTGATATTTCAAAACATGCATGCATTCCATATCTTTAACACAGAAATTGACATTTGATGGTCCCAAGAGACACAACATCTTGTTTTGCTGTACTCTTATTTGTGTGTTTTGGGGTCAGAACTAATGACATTCATACAGGATGGAGCCTAACTCAAGACTAAATTGTAAAGTCCCCTGACATGAAATTTTCACTTTCTGGGTTTTTTTAACATTAATATTAGTTCCCCTAGCCTGTATTTGGTCCCCTCGTGTGTAGAATTTTCAATCGGTGTAAACTGAGTTTTGGCTATCTTTCTGAGAGCTCAGCCTCAGACGCGCTGAGCTTGAATCTCCTCCTTATGACGTCATAAGGAGGAAAGGTTACCTCCCCTTTCTCTGCTTTGCTCGTCCAGAGACACTCCTTCATGAGAAAATGAACTAGGAAGTACGAACGCGCGAGCACAATTTGAGTTTTTCCTCGAGAGATATAATGGCTTACAAACGAGTGAAGCATGGCAGTTGATCAGTGTTGGATGTACAAATGAATACAAAAGTATTTTTTAGTTCCTTCATCCGAGCCTCTGAAGAAACAATGGGTTAATTTTATTTTCTCTGGAAATACACCGACACAACTTCCCAAAGTTTTGTATGGTCCAAACATTTCACCGACGACTGTTTCCTCAACTTGGGCCAATTCGCCTTATTCACCTACATCACCAGCTTAAACCAAAACGAGGCTGTGGGGTACGGAAGTAACGTTGGCCCTCTGTAGGCTAAAGTCATAACGTTATCTTAACGCCCGTAACAGGCCTCTATGGAACAACGTCCCACTAACCCATCATTTCACCAACAAACGGAAGTTTTATCAGAAAACTAATCAAAAAGAAATCACTGGAAACGACTGAAAAGCGACCGTTTGCTGGCATTTTTGTTGTTTACTTGAATATCACACACACACACACACACTCACTCACTCACTCACACGCCCAAGCATCGATGTTTTACTACAGCCAGGTTTACAATAAAAAGTGACATTGATCATGAATTAATGTATGTCAAAATTACACATAGTCACAGATAAATTACCATTAGGTTTCACAAAAGAAAGAGGACACACTTCTTCAGTCGCGTCTGTTTCTGTTTATTTGGTAGTTAACGTTACAAGACATGCATCACATTTAGAAAGAATGATAATTTCTACAAATATATGCCACCAAAAATAAAACCTGTTGAGCTTTAGCAGCACTCTCTCGACTCCCAGTAACTTAGGCTAACGTTACAGATATTTCCAGTCAGAGAAACAGGAAGTTCCCGGAAAAAAAAGTTGCTTTATTTTATGATGATACTCCGCTATAAAGAGACGAGACGTAGGCTACTGACAGATAAAGTAAAAGCATGATTGTGATAGCCTTTATTATTGGTCTGATTTCTTCAATCGGTTACCATGTTTTTTTTACTATGCGTAATCTTCAAGCGTACTATGTTTACTATGGTAATGGTTAGCGTGCATAGTCTTTTGCATCGCGTATAGCTGCTAACGTTATAAATATTTCTAACGTTACCTTATACGGTGATCAGAATCCACATCGGATCACAAACGGCATTCAAACATGAAAGTGAGTTGATTATTTCGCCTGTTCGTAACCCTCTAGCCCGAGCTTGCTTCGTAACGTTAAGCAAGTTGTAGCTCTTTAGACTAGCCTGATCAGCTAATGTCCTGCCGTGACTAGCCGTGTCTTTTCACCAAAACAGCCCGGGGAATCTCGCAGTCGTTATTTGCCCATTTTTCAACATACTCCACTGTTTTTTTCGGAAGAGATGAGAGGTTTGTTGTCCACACAGGTACACAGATATCTATGACACAGACGCCCGCCGCCACGCTCTGTCACTGCACTTCCGGTAGAGTGTACCCCCCAGCCTCGTTTTGGTTTTCAAGATGGAGGCGCGGTGAATAAGGGGAATACAGAGCTGGCCTCGATGAAAATAAATCGGTCGAGCTACTAAGCAACAATTCAATTTCAAGTTCAGACAGGTAATCTTTCTCTCAAAATCGTTCAATACTGTTTATGCATCAGTAAGTCAAGCCAGTGACTAAAATATCAACTTCACATCGTTTCTTTTAGTAGGATGAAAATAGTCTTATTTAAATTGTGAACAAATTATATACATAAAGCGATCAAAAAACAATCTTTCCACACAACGCATGTTTATCTGGACAATTCGTTACGAAATCAATCGTACGTTACTGCACAACGAAGCTATTACTGTACACTGTAAAAAATATTTTAGCAATTTAGTTATTTCAACTTATTTTTTTAACTAGATTGTCCAGACAACAAGAAATTTTAAGTTTTCTTGTCCTCAACTTATCGAAATAAGTTAGTTAAACTAAAAAAAACCCATGCAAAAAGATAACTCAAAATAATGAGTTAACTTTTTTTACAGTGTATGTACATCATCGTGTTTGCATTGATGAAAGCACTAGAGAGAGTGCAGAAACTGTGTTGCAATGATACATTTTATGTGATGGGAATAGATCTAAATACTTTAAAAACTTCTCACGATTAGTTAATCTCATAGCTGTATTAGTAAAAACGTATAATAGCTGTAGTAAAAGTTTTCGAGAGAGTTTCACATGTAATACGTAGCTATTTCATATCCACGCATGTCAGCCAATCACAGCAGTGGGCGGTTACACTGAATCCCACAGCAGCCAATCACAGCAGTGGCCGGTTACACTGAATCCCACAGCAGCCACGCCCCTTCAAACAGAGTGTTCAAATCAGAGGCTAAAATCAAGCTAGGAAAAAAAAAATTATTTCTAAATTATTACTATTTTTGATCTAAAAAACATACTAACATAATAAGGGCAACTCAGGAAACATTATAAAATAATAAAATAACTCCATGTCAGGGGACCTTTAACCCTCCCTCACATAATCGCCAGTTTACATATACACTAAATACAAGTATTTGTCAAAAAAGGAAAAAAAATGAAAGCTTGAAGCTTTAAGCTTTATTTATTTTATTTGTTTGGCCGGTTACAAGGCAAGGAAACATTCTTAATTCCTCATTTTGTGGAAGAAAATGTTCCAAACAATTAAATAAAACAAATCTTAACTACAATAGCAGCATGCAACATACTTAAATATTATGGTAACATTTTACAATAAGGTCCATAGTTAACATTAGTTAACTACCTCAGTTAATATGAACTATGAATGAACAATTCATCTTCAGCATTTATTCAAATTAGTTCATATTAATTTCAACATTTGCTAATACATTATTAAAACCAAAGATTTTATTTGTTAACATTAGTTAATGCACTGTGAACTAATATGAACAATGAACAACTGTATTTTTATCAACTAACATTGACAAAGATTAATAAATACTGTAACAAATGTATTGTTCATTGTTAGTTCATGTTAGTTAATACGTTATCTAATGTTAACTAATAAACCTTATTGTAAAGTGTTAACAATATTATTTCTAATTACGAAATTGGAACTCGCTGTAAAACTGTTACCAACAGGTGTTTACAAAATGTAAGACATGTTTTTTTTTATCCAACCTGCAGTAATAATAATAATAATAATAATAATAATAATATCTTACAAGTGCAAAAAGAAAAAAGAGAATAATGAAAAGTTAACCTGTGGTCGCTATAGGGAATATTTGACAATTAACTATTCAAAAACTAAAAACAGTTTGCAAAGCTGTCCTGTTCCAGAATACTAAATTTAAGTCATTGTGGTAAGTGTTCTGCTTATATATTCCATTTACAATTTTGATGTGCAACTAATTCACTCACTTTTAAGTAGCCATATTATGATTGACTGACCTCCTTTCCTTCTGATGTTCATTACCTTGATCTAGATAAGCCCACATGAAGCTTACAGTAGCAAACTAATGTAACCTGTGCTCACAGCAGAGTTTAGTCCAGTTTTCAGCAACAACAGAACACACCATTTCCACACAATCATCAAAGCAGCAATAACACATTTGTGCACAACAACACCCTCATGCTAGCATTGCTTTTACACGGCAGAAGAAAAATTCCATTCACATCTATATTCCATGCTACATCAGCTGCTGAGTCTGAGTGTGAAGGGTAAAAAAAGTATTTGTGCATTTTATCAACAAACATGCATCAAAAATGTATTTGTGGTTGGTTAGCCCTCTTATTCTTTCAAGTGTTTCAATTAGATTTATATTTAGTTTACCTGAAGATAATCTTTTAAATGTATTTTGAGATCAAACAATGAGATTTATTTCTTAGTTCTCCTGTTAACAGTTGTAATAGGACTTATAAAGGCATATTATTTATTATCAATGCTTATATATATATAATTTTTTTTTGCTAATGAGACTTTTAAAATATTGTGGAGGGAAAATTAATAGACAGGACGTATTAATGTAAGTGATGAATAGTAAGTGATGATTAAAAATACACTTCATGTTGACTAAATCACAATGGAACACAAAATATATTGATTCAACTCATAATTTTACATTTTTATACAGCACAATAGAACAGATAATAGCTCTCTTACTGAACATTTAAAGAATGAGATGTGTACACACACATAGACTGCTGAGATTTTTCTCTCTTTCCTCCAGATTTTATTTAGTTCCAACTGAATCGCAATATGCATATGTCAAATTCTCATCATCAGTGTCCTGAAGAGAAAAAGTTACCAAATGTATAAAACTGACTTCTTACATGCTGCTTGCAATTCAATACATTTATAAGATTAAAGCAAACCATTGACAAAAAAAAAAAAAAAAAACACTATTAAAGGCCATTATTAATTCCCAGAAGCAACATGATAGTAGAAAACTACCTGTAATTAAATACAATTTTGTTTTTGGTGCAGAAAAAACACACCCTGCCTAGTTTGGCAGCACTTAATGTGGTCTGTGAAGGGACTTGTCTAGAGGTGTCTGTTCTGCTACAAACTAAACTAAACTAAACTAAACTAAACTAAACTAAACTAAACTAAACTAAACTAAACTAAACTAAACTAAACAAAACAGAGCAAATCATCCTCTTACCTCAGCATTGACTGCCCTCTAACTTGGTTGTCTCGTCCAGAGCCTCGCACTGTAGGAAAAAGATACAGAAACAATCATGAGCATTTTTAAAGACAAATGCAAAAATAAAGAACTAAAACTACTTCCAGACTTAACTATCCTAAATATGAAAGCCATGAGAGCAAAAACTACAACTCCACAAAATCCTAAAATACATGGATTTGCTGGATAGAGCTTTTTTTGCCAAGCACTGCTGGATAGAGCTTTTCTTCAGAAATGTCTTCTGAAATATGCACACTAAATATTTATTATGAATACATAAGTGATTGGTATAATAAATACATTTCTGTCACAAAAGTTATTGAATGCAAGCAATAAAATCTGTTTACCATTCTTGACTTGATTTGTACTGTTTTTATAGCATTTTTGTTGACACTCCATGTGCAGTCATTTAGTTGATCGACGTTGAAATCTTTGATGCTAAATTTTGTTGACCTACAATCAAACACCCAAAGGGTTATAAATGTCTTTAACTCATTGTTTTAGAAATGCATAAACATTTCTTATTTTACAGATGTACATGATAGACTAAATTCAAATGAAATCAAATACATTGTTTTTGAATTAAGTCATTGTGGCCATTTAATCTGTTAAGTTGTTTAACCTTTAATTATTAGATGTGTTCCACTTCCAAACTCAATATACAGTGCTCTTAATCCACAATAGACAGCTTCATCTGACTGAGTGATGCCTGAATTGGTCAGATTAGATTTGCTGCCCAATCTCTTGCCCCAGAATAGATCATTTTCATAATTCTTTGTAAAAGGGGTTCTACCAATTTCAAATATGACTTGAGGTTGTCGTCCAGCAATTTGCTTATAGTTATGACTTATATCCCAGCCCATTCTCACCCCAAGGCGTCATCTAACTGACGCCTTGGGAATCAGTTTGACCATGCTTCAATATTCGACGTTAAAGGTACCCTTTAGCGTCAGTTAGTTGACGCGATCCCAGGGCGTCATCTAACTGACGCGTTACCCTTAGCGTCAGTTAGATGACGCCCTTCTACCCAGACCTAAACCTACCCGCGTCATCTAACTGACGCATTACCCTTACCTTAGCGTCAGTTAGATGACGCCCTGGGATCGCGTCAACTAACTGACGCTAAAGGGTACCTTTAGCTTCGAATATTGAAGCATGGTCAAAATTGTCAGTTAGATGACGCCTTGGGGTGAGAATGCGTTGCATATCCACAGTTATGACTTTATTTGGCTGATGAATATGATGTGCAGTGCCTCAAAAAACTGATAACATCCACAAGTTAAGACATGAAATGTCCATACTACTGTCAGGGTTGGGTGCCGGTTGCTGAAGACGAGGACACGGGAGCTTCAATATAATAGTTTTAATGAACAAAATGAAACTTCCAAAATCAAAACAAGAACAAAACTCCAGGAATTCAGGGTTAACACACAACCATACATAGACGACGATCGACAAACACTGAGGGAAAACACAGGGCTTAAATGAACTGAACCAAACAAGATAATTAACTGAAAACAGGTGCAGAAAATTGGACACAAACGAGGAGCGGGAAAACTAACAGGACTAAACCAAAATCACAAAAGACAGGGGAAGACAAGATACAAAACAGAACTCAATACATCAAAACGTGACAACTACTGGATATTCAGTATAAATAAATTATCAATCAACAATATGTTTGCTCTATGAAAATCCATCACAAAGATTTTAATAAATCTCAGCAATCATTAAAATATACATTTCATAAGAGAGGTTTAAATAAGTAAAAAAATAAACATGACTTACGCATTATACAAGCAGTAACAAATGCCCAATGAATCATTGTAAAATTACTATTACAAATTCACAGATTAATCACCATTGGTTGAGACACAAAAGGAGACAGACAGGTGTTAAAGTGCAAATAGTGTCTATTGAAGCAGAGTGGTGGTGAAACAGCGGGAACCAGGCGATGGTGAGAGTTAAGCCCAGTGGTGGATTGACGCAGGGAGTTCTGAGCATACTCCGCCCAGGGGAGGTAGCAGCTCCAGCTGTCCTGGTTCTGGTGGCAGTATGACCACAGGCATCTCCTGGATCTTGCACTCAGTCTGGCCGTTGTTCTGCGGATGGTACTTTGAGGATAGACTCACTGAGACGCCAAGAAGTTTGAAGGCCTCCCACACCCGGGAGATAAACTGTGGACCTTGGTCTGATACAATGTCTTCTGGTAGGACTTAATGACGGAATACTTATTGGAGTAGTTCTGTGGCTTCGAAGGCGATGGGCAGGCCCTTGATGGGGATGAGTTTGCAGACTTTGGAGAACTGGTGTACAACGACGAACACAAGTGTAATGGTTGGACGGAGGTCGGTCGGTCATGAAGTCAATGCCTAGATGAGAGTAGGGGCATCTGGGTATCGGCAGGCACCAACTTTCCTTTGGGTAGTTTCCACGGTGTGTTGGTGATGGCACAAACTGAGCACACCTTGATGTACCGGGAGATATCCTGGGCCATGTTGGGCCACCAATAGCGATCTTGTTGGAGTGAGAGGGTTCGCTGGCTGCCTGGGTGTCCAGAGCCCGGAGGTGTGTGTGAGTCCATGAGGGACAGACGGCAGGTGGATGGTACATACAACCATCCCTCAGGACCTCCCGGCGGAGCAGGCTCATTGAGGGTGGCTTGGATGAGTTGATCGCCAAGGGACCATTGGATCGGACTGACTACCATGGCTGGAGGGAGAACAAGTTCTGGAGGACTGGATTCAGGTTCAGGATGATATAGACAGGACAAGGCATCCGCCTTGCAATTCTTGGTAGGTCATGGTGAAGTTGAACCATGTGGAGAACAGAGCCCAACGGGCTAGTCTTGGGTTGAGTCACTTTACTTCTGAGATATTCCAGGTTTCAGTGATCTGTGATGACTTCAAAGTGGTGATGGGCTCCCTCCAGCCAGTGTCTCCATTCCTCCTGGGCGAGCTTGATCACCAGTAGCTCATGATTTCCAATATCGTAATTCTGCTCTGCCGGGGACAGCTTCTTGGAGTAGAAGGCGCATGGATGGAGTCGAGGAGGCTCACTCTGCCGCTGGGATAGAACCGCTCCAACCCCGGTAGTAGAGGCGGCAACTCTGACCACGAATGGGAGTTCTGGATTAGGGTGTACCAGGATTGGTGCGGTAATGAAGGCATTCATTCTTCAGGCTTCTGTGGCCAAGGGGTTCCAGGACAGAGACTTGGGCCGGTTTCTGAGGAGTGAGGTATTAGGTGAGCTGAGGAGACTGTAGTAGGATGAATCTCTGATAAAAGTTGGCGAAGACAAGAAAGCGTTGGAGTTTCTTTATAGTGATAGGTTGGGGCCAGTTGTGAATGGTGTCCACCTTCCTCTGGTCCATCTGGATACCTTGTTGGTCGATGATATATCCGAGGAACTGGACGGATGGTGTGTGGAACTCGCACTTCTCCAACTTGAGATATAGGTGTTCTCTCAGCTTTTTGAGGACCTGCATCACGTGTTGGTGATTTTCGACCAGGTTCAGGGAGTAGATCAGAATGTTGTCTATGTAGACGATGACGAAGAACGAAAAACCTCATTCATATACCCCTGGAATACGAAGGGGTAGTTGGACAGGCCATACGGGATCACCTGGTACTCGTAGTGGCCTGTCAGGTTGATGAACACCGTCTTTCATTCATCCCCCTCGCGTATTAGAATGAGGATGTTGGTCCTCCACAGGTCCAGTTTGGAGAAGATGCATGCCCCATGGAGCTGTTCCAACCCGGCAGGGACCAGAGGAAGAGGATAACTGAATTTGACGGTCTGAGTGTTGAGTGCCCGGTAGTCGATGCACGGCCGCAAGCCTCCGTCCTTCTTGGCCACGACGAAGAAGCTGAAAGTGGCAGGGGGCGTTGATGGTCAGAGGAAACTTTGATTGAGAGCCTCCTGAATGTACTCCTCCATGGCCTTCTGCTCCGGGATGGACCAAGGGTAGACCTTGGTGGACTGGCCCCAGGCAGTCGGTCGATGGCGCAGTCCCATGGCTGATGAGGTGGTAGACAGGTTGCCAACCGCTTGCTTAACACATCCTTGAACGCCTGGTACTCTGGAGGAATTTCGGTTTTGCTCTCGGTTTGTGGGCTCTCAACGGAGGTGGAGTTCACCTGGATTCTGGATGAAGAGGGGTTTCGACAGGTCCGACGTTTAGATGGTTTGAGCACAGATGACAGACAGTCCTTGAAGTAGGAATCACACCATTGCAGAATTTCTCCAGAGTGCCAATTGATGCTGGGTTCATGTTGGTTCATTCAGGGGCGTCCCAGGATGAGGTCAGCGGTTGATCCTTCCAGCACCATGAACGTGATCTTCTCCTCATGCAGGCAGCTGACGTGGAGCGTTACTATGAGGGAGAAGTGACGAATGCGACCACGGCACAGCAGTGTGCAGAGAATGGTGTGGATGGCTAGTTCCTGGGAGCAGCGTTTCCTCTGGAGGTTTAGTTTTTGGAGAAGTTGATGAGAGATGATGTTCCTTGCGGACCCGAAGTCAATGGGCGCTTGCGCCGAAACGAGATGTTAAGGGGTGAGAATTTGGACAGGCGTACGAGTGAGGGGTGCGATTTTCGGACAGTTCGTGAGGATGTGACCTTCTCCCTCACAATATAGACATAAGTGCTGTAGTAGGCTTCTTTGACGCTCCGTGTTGGTAAGATGATATGCATCGATCTGCATGGGTTCAGGTGGAAGAGCGACAGATGGTGAGGTGAGCGGAGGATGCAGAGCGGGTTGATGCAATGAACAGGCTGATAGACGTTGGGAGATGCAGCCACAGCTTTCCGAATGAAACCCTCCAAACCGACGGTGTCGTCATAATCTGTTGGCGCACTTCCGGGTTGAGACCCTGTCAAAAGGCTGTCAACAGGGCCGTCTCATTCCAGCCACTAGATGCCGCTAAACTGTGAAATTGAAGAGAATATATATTGATGGAAGAATTACCTTGACGGAGGTTGAATCATGAATCAGCTGATCATGGATGGATGGATAATACTGATGCAGTTTGATCGAAGACTTCCTTAAAGTGGTTGGTGAAGGATGCCAAGAAACTTGTGTCAGGCCCGTTGGAATGCCAGATGGATTGCGCCTAATGCAGCGCTCGTCCAGACAACAGTGAGATCATGAAGGCGATACGTGCCCGTTCGGTGGAGAAAAGCTGTGGCTGCATCTCAAAATACAATGAGCATTGTAGTAGAAACCCTCTGCAATCCTCCGCATCACCGGTGTATGTCGCTGGTTGGCCCATGGGACTGGCAGAGGCAGGTGGCAAAGAAGCGGGTGGTGCAGAGGGGAGAGTTTGCCGAACTGCTTGCACGAGTTCAGCGAACGGATCTGGTGAATGCTCCTTGCTGGTTTCGGTAGGACTCTGCATTGTGGTCTGGTCTTCTGTCACAACACAGAAGGGAAGACTGTGTTAAAGTGCAAACAGTGTTTATTGAAGCAGAGTGGTGGTGAAACAGCGGGAACCAGACGATGGTGACTTTCTAAATGATGGTGGTGACTTAGCTGGCGATGACTGAAGTGGATTCTCTGTGCAGGTAGTGATGGCAATTTCAAAACACTGCTTCATGAAGCTTTGAAACCTTTATGAATCTTTTGTTCTGAATCAATCAAACTGCCAGAGTCATGTGATTTCAGTAAACGAGGCTTCATTACTTCATAACTGTTTTGAAAGTTCAATGGTCACGGCAGGGGGAGATGAGGACAAGTGTCTGTGGGTTTTACCTGATCTCTGATCAGTTTTATACATTTGTAGATGTTTTAATTAGATATTAGTATAATTTAAAATGAATAATATTAGTCTCTTATAGGCCTGTTTAGCTGAGCCATATTCATATTCATATTCAACAAAACAAACCCTGACAATTGATACAATAACATATAGACACTTGATAATCTGATTAGATAATTGCATTTGAAAGATTTTACTTTCAATAAAAAAAAAGTGCAATAGATTTGTAAAAGGTGTTTTTATGCATGTCTGGCCCGGGTTTTGTTGCGTTTTCGAAGCCTCGACATTTGCTTCAACTGTTTCAGTGTTCCTCGAAGCCTCGTCTGCCCACCACTATGTGCAGGTGATGAGTGAACACGAAAACAAGTGATCTGGATCAGGACGACAGACGAAAGACGGACGGAAGACTGGATCAGGACAGGACGATCTAAGGTGAGTAGAGTGGTAAGGAGTCTGACCGAAAGCAGTGTTTACTCAACGAGACCAGACAATGAGTGGAGGGTGAACTGTGAATATATAGGCTGTGTTGATAAGCGAGTCAGTAATCTGGTGATTGTGAACAAGTGGGCGGGTCCTGGTGATTGGGTGATGATTGGGGCTGTGACGGTGTGGCTGACTCTGTGACAGTAATGTGACAGTAATAATAATAATAATAATAATTTGTTACATTTATATAGCGCTTTTTTTGGGTACTTAAAAGCGCTTTACATGGAAGGGGGAATGTCCTCAACCACCACCAATGTGCAGCCATATTGCGCCAGAACGCCCACCACACACCAGCTTACTGGTGGAGAAGAGACAGTGATGAAGCCGTTCAGTAAATGGGGATGATGAACAGTAGACAATAAAATAAAATAAAAAAATGCATACATTTTTTTCTTCTTCATAGGTTTCTTTAAAATGATGATTACTTTATGTGATTACTTTAAATGATTTCATTTCACTTTTAGGGCTGATTGTGCAGAATTAGTAGCTAGTAGTAGAAATATATCTTTATTGACATGCAATTAAACTATCATTCCAAGTTGCATCATAATCACGGCTGTGCAAAGTGAGAATTTATTTTCACAGTAAAGGTGTCTGAGTGTGGTACCTGTCACATGGCTTGTTTTGACCAGAGAGAGAGAGAGAGAGAGAGAGAGAGAGATACAGATCTCAACTCATCAGCCCATTAGTAAAGACTCCAAGACCTCAAATATGTGTGTTAGATACTAGAGATATCAAAAATGTGCAGTGTTAGGGGTACTCCAGGACCAGGATTGGGAATCACTGCACTAGGGTGCTTCTGAAACGGAAGGCTGTTTCCTAGTAAGGCTGCACATCTCGTCGAAGGTCGTCTCAATTTGAAGTATCCTTGGAACACAGTCTGCTCATTTTGTAGGATGAATCAAGTGTACCTTCACTCCCTTTAATCACCCACAATCTTTTGCACACATTCTAATTCACGAAAAAGAACTGACAGGAAACAGGTTGGCACCAAGCTTGTTGAGATCATTATGAAATGTAAGACAAAAATAATATTTTTTTTTAGAGATGAAGGCATACATGTTATCTTTTGTTTTGATGAAAACATTAATTACCTAACTGTGTAACATGTATGTTCAGTTTCTGTTATTTTGTTTGCCTTAGTTCACTAATTAGTCTTGTTGGTTGTTATAGTTCCCAACACATGTTCTGTTTCTGCCCTGATTACCTCTTGTGTTTATTAGCCCTGAGTTATCCTTTGTTCCTTGTCCTGTATCATCAATGTTTGTTGTGGTTGTGTTTTCCCGAGTTGTATTCATTATAAAAGACTATTATTTCCTTAATCTCCTTTATCGTACGAGTTGTGACTCCAACTGCCGATAATGTTTTTGGATGCAGCCGGTTCCTTTGAGAAACACCCTATTTGCTCTCCAATGTTTTCCCACATGTGCACTCCCTTAAAAAGGTCTCATAAACCACTTTCTCTTATGACGTAAGGTTCCCATTTACATGATGTTTGCTACACTACACTAACTTTTTTTATTAAACCATCTTTCAACCTGCGTTTCTGCCTTACCCTAAATCACAATGGTAAGCTTAAAATAATTATTTATAATTAGATGTTGAGACTGTAAGGAATTATGCTCTGATCCAACTTCCACTCCAATATAATTTTTTTTTACGTATTTTGTGGGAAAACTGCAAACTTTTGCCACTCGTCCATGCGTGTTTACGTCATATAAAGGAATATAAAGAAAATAAGACTACTAGTATGCTTAGTGGAAGGTGTCCACCAAAACGAGTTTGCAAACAAAAAGGGAAAGTGACCGCATGTAATCTCCAAACATTACGTCTTGATTTTTTTTGGTAACACTTTATTTTAAAGTGTCCCTGTTACATGTTACATGTAGTTACTATATAACTATAAATTATGCATAATTACATGCAACAAATCCTAAATCAAACTCTAATCATAACCGTATCCCTATAGTAAGTAGGCCTACAGTACATGTAGTTAATTAATATTACTCAGTTCTTATATGTATAATTACACTGAAACAAGGACATCTTAAATAAAGTGTAACAGTGTAATTTTTATTTTTTAATAACACTTGCAAATGTTTTTAAATTGTGCTGTACAATTGTTGTGGTCTATGAAAATGTTTTCAAGAAAAGGTTACAGGAAGTCTGTGATGTCAGAAATAGAAAGACAGAGGTGTACAGTATAATCTTGCCGTTTAATCTTGCAGTGGTTTATCAAGGCAAGCATATCCCTCAAAGACTGCGGAGAAGATGATGATTATTTGGATTTCTGTCATGCTTCTAATTGAGATGTGTAAGTGTAAAATACTGTATCTAAATGCATTACTTGATTGTCAATGATTTTCTTTAATAGACAATGTGAAGTCACCTCCAATTTTCAGATTTAAATGCTATTGTATCCCTGCTTTTCTACATAATAATTTTGTCCTCTGCAATGATTTTATTCAAATAGTTTATTACCTTAAACTATTTTTGTTTTGTTTTGCCTATTGTATTTATTTGCCTATTTAAAAAAATGTTTTAAGCATCTCATAAATTAATTATTATTAATAGTTTGTTTAAATTTTTGGGGTTTTATAAACTTAAAAATATTTTAAATTTAAGATAGAATACATGTTTTAAAGTATTCACAATGACTTGGTTTTCTGAAGTATGAGACTAATATGTAAAGCTTTCTCATACAGATGAATTAACATTATTTTCTTATTTACTCTTTTTCTCCCTATAGACTCAACACATTCAGAGGTTGTTTCTCAACCGGATCCAGTAATGTTGGTCTCTATTGGGGACGATGTTACTCTGCGTTGCTTTATTCTGAAAGATCACAGTGATCCAATTTCTTGGTACAAGCAAAATTCTGGACGCCAACCACAAGCAGTTGCAATGGTGCAGAAGTTAGCAAACACTCAGTTTTTCAACACTTTTAAATCATCACGTTTTAGCATTGAGAAAGACTCAAGCAAATGTCATTTAACGATTTCAAATGTCACTTCATCTGATGAAGCAATGTATTACTGTGGCTGGAGAATGTATGAAACTGTTTTTGCTGAAGGCACATATTTAGCTTTAAAAGGTTTGTGTTTTTATCCTCGAGTAAATTTTTTGAAGATTCAAATGTGATGTAGTCAACTTCTTACAACCATTATTTTAAGGGAAAACAATCCAAACAAATTTATAAACAAATACATTTGGACACTGTGAACAGAGTCTATTTGAGAGATTATTTGTTACATATGATTATTTGCAATACTATATTCTAAATTATTTTATATTCTAAAATCATCAGAAAAATAAGGCCTTTGATTTAACATGTGACTTTGTATATTTCAGATATAGTCCTCTGCTTAACATGTCTCCATGTCTATTTAGGGTCACAAAACAACCAATATAAATCCAACGTGTCTGTTCTTCAGCATCCCGAATCAGAGACGGTCCACTCTGGAGACACCGTGACCCTGATGTGCTCTGTACTGTCTGAATACAACACCGCATATATCAGAATGTTCTGGTTCAGATCTCAATCCGGAAAATCAGAAATCCTCTACACTCAGAATCTGAGCAATCACTACGAGACTGATTCTGCTCAGAACTGCACATTCAGTCTGTCCAAGAACATTGTCAGCCAAATGGACACTGGCACTTATTACTGTGCCGTAGTCACTTGTGGAAAAATTCTGTTTGGAAATGGGACAAAATTAAATATGGGTAAGTGCCTAATTATTTTCTTTTCAGGCATTCTTATATTTTGTAGGGAACAATATTACTTAGTTTCATAATAAATGGTTGAGTTGCTCTTTTTAAATAATAAAAGAAAAATAAAATTTCTTTTTGACAAAGAAAACAGACAAAATAGAGCATCTCTCAATGGCAATTCCCAAAATGTCTGTGTAAACCAAAAAGCAAACTTTATATTTAAATGCATGTAATATTATATTCATGCAAGTCTTTTAAATATATAATATAAATGATAAATGCACATCTCCACATCACATACTACACAATGTGTTACTGTCCTACAGTAAAGCCAGTGGATCCTCTGGTGATGATCTTGGGTGTGTTATTGGCTGTTTGTGTGGTTGTGATCACTGCACAAGCTATTTTAAGTCATAAAAAGGAAAAATATTACTGCAACAAAGGTGAGCATTTTGATTTAATTTGTCTCTTAAAATGATTAGTAATAATGACTTGTAAAACACAATTGTAGGAAGTGTTTTTCCTTGATCTGACCTATTAAAATCTTTATTTAGATATTACCACATGGCACAAAGTTTTTGTTTAAATATCCAGCCAAATCTTTTTTTTTATACCACAGGCTTCCATTATAACATATGTTTTTTTTTCATCTTTCAACCAGAAAAAGGGCTAAAAGACACTGAAAAAGAACACCCCACCAGTCAGGTGAGCATCATAAATTAATTTTTGATTGATTAATTGTTTCATGTATTTAATAAGATCATATGGTAATATTTTACAATAAGGTTCCATTAATTAATGTTAGTTAATGCCTTAACTGACATTGAAAAATAAACATTAACTGACATAAAAAATTAGCAATAAATTTGTTACGTTATTTTTTTATATGTGTTAACTTTAGTTAATAAAAGGACAAATGTTCCTTGTTATTGTTAGCTCAGGTCTATTAAATAATATGAACAGATACAACTTTTGATTTGAATAATGTATTAGTAAATGTTGAGGTTAATATTAACTAAGATTAATAAATAATTTAGAAGTATTTTTATAGTTCATGTAAACTAACATAGTTAACTAATGTTAACAAATGGAATCTTATTGTAAAGTGTTACCGATACTTTCTTATGCAATTATTTAATTAAATGTTCTAATTTAATTTAATTTAATTTTGTACAAATTGTAAGTTACATATGCTAGGTTTTCATGTTTCACAGGGACTTTACCTAGACGTAATGGTTCTTTTTCTAACTTCGCTCGGTGTTTCACTATGGGAATCGCTTTGGGCGTGACCAATTACGGAAGCTCCTATGCCACCACGTCTGTCTTTGACAGACAGGTCGACCTGAGATCAGGCTCCGCCCCCACCTATATCACTCAGGTCGACCCCTAACGAAGTCATTGTCGCTTTCTTCCCGTGAGGGATTACATCAAGCTCTCTCAGCACGTCCGACTTCATTGCTGATTTTCGCTAAACTGTTCAACAGGCGGACCGTCATTGGATTACGCCTCCGAACGCGACTTCAGTGGATTGGACTGTGTTGAGTGTCACATCCGAATAGTGTCCGCGTCAAGGCGAGTTATTCTGTTCGGACTATCGCGCGTTATCACGACGCTTGTATTTTCCAGTGGCGTCAAGCCATCTTTAGGCTCTACGCGTTAAGGCGAGCCGTGAAAAGGGCTAACTACCCTAAGTGAACCTCGGACTAACGTGTTGTGACGAGTCGTTGAATCACTCTTTCTCTCTCCGGCCGTTATGTCGACTGTCACCCCCGCCAAAGGGAATGAGTCGAAGAGCAGGGAGCCTGCACCCCGACCGTGTCCATCGTCATGTGGAGCAACCGTCTCGGGCAGGGATCCTCATCCCATGTGCATTGTGTGTATGGGAGCCAAGCACGCTCAGACGCTCAGACACAGAAGGAGCAGAGAGGGACCTTTATGACGGAAAAAGGCTACCGCCTGCTCAAACCACAACGAGACAACTCTTACCCGCCGTGCCGGCGTGCATGAAAGAGATGTCCCGTCATCGGGTTAGCCCCTTTAAGAGCAAACTCCCGACCAAGGGATGTTCTAAGCTGGAGATCCAAGGAATGGGAGAGCTGGGGCTGGCCGGACCCCCAGCGATAGAGTCTTCAGTGGCCTATCACCTCCATCCGAATCGACGCTCTATTTCTGCCTCATCCCAAATCTCGCTGCCGAGCAAGATGGAACGTCTGACAGCGTCCGTTTATCAGAGGATGTACAAATATGCGGCGCAGTCAGTGTGCTCGCTGAACGCAGTGACTTTACTGTCAGCGTACCAGGCAGAGATTTTGGAGGAGATGGGGCGGCAACTAGACACGGGAGTGCCGAACCCAGCACTCTGGGATGAGATATGTGTGGTGAACGATCTGATTCTCCGCTCTTCTCGGGGCGCGGTTCAGGGCTGTGGCCGTGTGATGGGTCTGGCCGTTTCAGGTGAGAGAGCGTTATGGCTAAACCTGTCAGGATTGAGCGACACTCAGAAAGCAGAGGTGATGGACGCAGCGTTCGACCCAACCAAGGGTCTGTTCGGACCAGCTCTCGAGAAAATGAGAGAAACCAGCACCCTCAGAAAACAAGAGGATGAAGCTTTTAACCTCTGTTTACCACGCAAGCAGGCACCGCGACCACCCTCTCAGCCAGCGCGGCCGGGCTTTGCAGCAGCCGCTGCTGCGAGAGGAAGACAGATGGGAGCTAGGAATGTGAGACCGGCTCCCAGCGGACAACAACCTGGCCACCGTCCGAGATCTGACGGCTCCGGTCCATGGGGGAAGCATTCATTTGCGAAAAAAGAAAAAGCGTGCGACCTGACACGCGAATGTTCCCCTGCACTTCTCTCTCCGCCCGCAAAGAGAAGGAAAGGGTCCAGCCCTGTCGTTCTGAGTTCAGTAAGGGCTCGCGCTGCAAGCTATCAAGTTCAGAATGTTCAGCAGTGTCACCAAGCACTCACAGGGGGTTTTCAAACGCCAATATGTTCAGGGGAATGTTTAATAAAGAATGCATTTTCGCATCCAAGCCACGAGCTAAGGGCGATATGCTCCCCAAATTCAGTAAACAAAACAATAAATGTTTCACTATCGCAGCCAGGCAAACAGCCAAGGGCGATAGATTGCAAAAAAATTCAAAGAATGAAACGTGTATCCCTAGCCTCACCGCTGGAGGGAGCGCACGCTCCGTCAGAAGGGGTCAGCACGGAAACTGCAATGACGTCATCAAAGCGCGCCCACGATGGGGAAGTATACAGGGGTCCTCTCTCGGCTCGCATACTCAGCTGGCGCGCATGCGCAGCTCATCCGTGGGTTGTAAACACAATTTCACGGGGATACAGACTTCAATTTGCCATGAAACCACCCAGATTCAATGGTATGATAGTCTCAGTGGCCGAAGGAGAATCAGCTCGCGTCCTGACGGCCGAAATAGACACTCTTTTAGACAAACGAGCCATCAGAGTGGTGCCAAAGGAAATGAGCTGTCAGGGTTTTTACTCCCGTTACTTTGTGATTCCAAAGAAAGGGAGCACAGCTCTGCGTCCAATTTGAGATCTCCGTGTGTTAAACAAGTAAGGGTTAATGCCCGACGAGGTGTCCGTTGTAAGGTTTTAATGGACGACGGCGAGGTGTAAACCGGCCGACGCGCAGCGGAGGACGGTTGCCTCCGCCGAAGTCCATTAAAACCTTACAACGGACACCTCGAAGGGCATTAACCCGCTTATACCATGGTCACTTGCCAAATAAAACATTTTTAAAACATTAGTTTATATTTTAATTAGGCTAAATCTCTAGTTTTTACAAATAATAACTTGCCTGACGGTTTATTTAGCAACCGGAGATATTCATAGTCCGCTCAGCTTGTAGAACCAGGTTCAAAAATGCATTTTTAGTTCATGAAACACAAAGGCATAGTTATTTTTTTTTTATTACACATAAAACACTATGTGTTACACTTGTCTACACTAACCACAACCTCCGAAGCACCGCTGTAACGTTAGGTCGACTCTCCGATGCTGGACTGGAGAGCCGTCAAATAATGTCTGTGACAGGCCATCGATGCGAGAGCAGTCTGCGGGCTTACTGGGCTCCGTCAGTCCGTGAGAGCAGTGTGAGAGACTGAAGATGAAATAACGAAGTCGCTCATTGTTGTATTAGTCCCAGAACAGCCGATTGCATCATCGCACAACCCAGGACCCTGAACGAGCGCGCGCCCTGTGTGGACTGCCTGTTGCTATGGTTACTCACAGCTGTTGTAGGCAGCGCATTTATTTATTAATTTCGAATGGTAAACAGGCAGTTTCACCAGAACTTCTTTACTAGGTGTCCTCTATCACTTTTTAACGGACACCCTGCAGCCAATCAGAATCGAGTATTCACCCAGACCATGGTATAAGCACCTACGGAAGTATTCATTCAAAATGTTGACACACAAGACACTTTGTCGATCCATCCGCCAGAACGATTGGTTTGTGACGATCGATCTGTCAGACGCGTATTTTCACATAGATATTTACCCGTCTCACAGAAAATATCTCAGGTTTGCATTCCGAGGCACTGCTTACGAGTTTCAAACCATGCCATTTGGTCTATCTTTAGCACCAAGAGTATTCAGCAAATGTGTGGAAGCAGCACTTTTTCCTTTGAGAAACAAAGGGATAAGAATATTGTCGTACATAGACGATTATCTAATATGCGCCTCGTCGAAGGACCAAGCGATCAAAGACGCAGACATGGTGTTAATGCATCTCGACAGCTTGGGATTCAGAATAAACAGGGAAAAGAGCCGCTTAGAGCCAGCGCAGCACACGGAATATCTAGGACTCAGTATAAACTCCCTCTCTTATCGAGTCACTCTGACAGAGGGGAGGATCACGTCCTTCACTCAGTATCTCTCCCGTTTTCAGACGGGAAAAATTGTCCCATTCAGACTGTGCCTACGAATGCTGGGTTTAATGGCTTCAGCGATTTCTGTAGTACGGCTGGGGCTACTCATAATGAGAGACTTTCAGCGCTGGGTCGCGCATCTGCGTCTGTGTTCTCGGCGTCATCTCAGCCGACCGGTGAGAATAACTCATGTGTGCGTCAGAGCGCTCAGACATTGGAAAAGCCCCGCGACTCTCAGAACGGGGATTCCCCTGGGGACAGTGTCGTCGAGAGTCACTATGACGACGGACGCGTCATTAAAGGGCTGGGGAGCAACTCTGATGGGCAGAGCTGTGAACGGTCTGTGGCCTCCACAGCTGATTCACGAGCACATAAATTACTTGGAATTGTTGGCAGTATTTCTAGCACTGAAACATTTTCTGAGCTTCATCAGGGGCCAGCATGTTTTAGTGAAAACGGACAATTCTACAGTGGTTGCTTATATCAACCGACAGGGAGGCACACGCTCTCTTCAACTGCACCAGTTAGCAAAAAAGCTGATTGTGTGGTGCGACACAAGGCGTTTATCCATCAGGGCAACCCATGTTCCAGGGATATTGAACAGGGGAGCAGATTTATTGTCCAGGAGAAATCCCCTGTACGGGGAGTGGAAGCTTCATCCCCAGGTGGTGAGGCAGATATGGCAGAAATACGGCCAGGCTGCCGTAGATCTCTTCGCCTCGCAGGAAAACGCTCAATGTCCTCTGTATTTCTCTCTGGTGGACGAAAATGCACCATTGGGTGTGGATGCTTTAGCCCACCCATGGCCAAATGTCCCGCTGTATGCATTTCCTCCTCTGAGCCTGATTTCACCCACTCTAGCCAGGGTAAGGGAAATGGGATTGTCTCTGATACTGATAGCTCCATGTTGGATATCCAGACATTGGGTGGCCGAGATAGTTCAACTACTGTCAGGTCAACCGTGGCCCCTCCCTCCCCGGAGGGACCTCCTGTCACAAGTGGGGGGGGAAATTTACCATCCTCACCCAGACAGGATAGCTCTCTGGGCCTGGCCATTGAGAGGTGGAATTTGAGTGCAGCAGGTCTGCCCCCATCAGTCGTACACACTATACAGAGTGCAAGAGCCTCTTCCACTCGCGCACTTTATAGTAATAAATGGCGAGTCTTTGAAGAATGGTGTGGACTGAGTCATATTGTCCCGTTTCAATGTTCACTGAGGGACATATTATGTTTTCTCCAGGATCTGTTAGATAAAGGGAAGGCCTTTTCTACGATAAAAGTATACTTAGCGGCTATATCTGCTTGTCATGTGGGTTTTGGTGACAAGACAGCAGGTCAGCATCCTTTAATAAGTCGTTTTATGAAAGGGGCACGACGTAAGAGGCCAGTGGCCAGGCGAATGGTCCCGTTGTGGGATTTGTCTATGGTTTTAGAGGCCCTTTCTCAACACCCTTTTGAGCCGTTGGAAGCTATAGGGTTGAAGTTTCTCTCTCTTAAGACAGCGCTGCTGTTAGCACTGGTGACAGCGAAGCGTGTGAGCGACTTACAGGCCCTGTCTGTCAGCCCGTCTTGTCTGCAGTTTTCTCCAGGGCTCACAAGGGTTTCCTTTCGCCCTAACCCTGCTTTCGTACCGAAAGTAGTGGACTTGTCTTATAGATGTCAAACTACAGAACTTACAGCCTTCCACCCTCCTCCGTTCTCTACTCCGGGGGAGAGAAGACTGAATTATTTATGTCCTGTACGGGCGCTTCGTGTGTACGTGGAAAGGACAGCAGGTTTCAGGAAGAATGACCAGCTGTTTGTGTCATGGGCTACTCCTCGCAAAGGGAAGCCGTTGTCACGCCAGCGACTGTCCCATTGGATTGTAGAGGCTATCTCTGTAGCATATAAATGCAGGGGTTCTCAACCTCCTGAGGGCTTGAGGGCCCACTCCACTAGAGGCATGGCTACTTCTTGGGCCTTACTTAAGGGAGTTTCAGTCCAGGAGATCTGTGCAGCAGCAAGCTGGGCTACACCGCACACTTTTGTACGATTTTATAGACTGAATGTGTCAGAACCATCCTTAGCTCATGCAGTGCTAGGAGCCAGCACATCAGGTCCTATATGAAAGAGTATAGCGTATGTGGTGCAATCCGGGAGGGGTCTATATCTCCCATAGTGAAACACCGAGCGAAGTTAGAAAAAGAACGATGGGTTACTTAACGTAATCCCGGGTTCTTTGATAACAGAGTGAGGTGTTTCACCAACACTTCCCTCCTTGCACAGGAACGGGAAGAAATCTCTTTATAATGACTTCGTTAGGGGTCGACCTGAGTGATATAGGTGGGGGCGGAGCCTGATCTCAGGTCGACCTGTCTGTCAAAGACAGACGTGGTGGCATAGGAGCTTCCGTAATTGGTCACGCCCAAAGCGATTCCCATAGTGAAACACCTCACTCTGTTATCAAAGAACCCGGGATTACGTTAAGTAACCCATCGTTTTTATACTGTACAAACTGTATATTCTTTCCTCCCCCTTACACTAACCCTTCCCCTAAACCTACTTGACTGTAACCCCGTTACCTGAAAAAGCGGGAATGAGATACTGCGCTTGATTTGAAGTGCTATAAGGGAAAAACGTCTTCGTTTGACCGGTTGTGAACAAGTGGACAATCTGGCAGTGGACTGGGTCTGCATGATCTTTCAAAGACACGCCACTTAAGGGCGTACATTCTTCTAGTGGAGGGAGCCCTAGCACTCGGAATGGTCTCTATTACATCCGCTGAAAGTCCAGCATCTCTTAGCCGGTCCCCTTCAGGGGCCAAATATGAAGATTCCATAGCTCGGGCCAGGGATGGAAAATCGTCCCCTGTGCCTGAGACAGGAGATCCCTCCTGTTCGGCATCGCCCATTACGCTCTGAAGAAGAGCCGAGGCGTGCTTCACCAGCGGACGGGGGGACAACGCGATCTGAAGAGAGAAGGAGAGAAAGGAAATGACCCGCTCCTCAGCCAGATCATCCTGCGATGTGTGAGACTAGCGTGAAACACTTTAATGGAGGGCAACTCACAGTGCTTGCACTCGCCATTCTCTGAATATGATTCTTTTTTCCCCCAACTCTTTTCTTTTCATTGTAGAGAAAGAGAGTGAGAAAGGCTTTATTCCTGCCTTACAAAACTAACTTCTAGCAAAAGGGATAGTTTGAGAAGAAGTTTGCATAGCAAACACGGCACAATGCGGTTCTGGAGACAAAAGAACCCGTCACGTCTATCTGATGTGTGTATTCCGATGACGTCATCATCAGAGGTTATTTAAGCCAAATGTGTTGGTGTTTACCACACGTTCACAACTGGTCAAACGAAGACGTGTCCCCCCATAGAGCTTAAAATCAAGCGCAGCATTGAGAGTAGCTTTTGAAATGGAACTTTCTGCATTTTTACATTTTCAAAAAAACAAAAACAAACATCATTCTGTATGATTTATTAGCTTGTTTCCTCATAGGGATCTCAATTTAGGTCTCCACGGTGACACAAGTCCTCATGAGTCTGTGCACATTCAGGGTTAAGCCCACACCGGAATAGAAACAAACACACACACACACACACACACACACACACACACACACACACACACACACACACACACACACACACACACACACACACACACACACACACACACACACACACACACACACACACACACACACACACACACACACACACACACACACACACACACACACACACACACACACACACACACACACACACACTTTCCTTTAATTGAATCTTTCTTTCTGTGGCTCTCAGGACCATGATGCAGTGGAATTGAATTATGCTGCATTGCATTTTAAGGAGGAAAAAAAAAGAGTCCGAAGAAAGGGGGAAACACCTCAAGACAGTGTTTTCAACCGAATCAATAACCCCACTGACCATACTATAGTTGAGTACAAAGATATCTAGACAGCAAATTTAAGTTGCTCTACACTGTTCTTTGTAATTCATTTACTAACTAACAGTGTCTAACTTTTAACAAATTCTATACTGCATCTAATTTTGTAAAAAATTATAGACACAACATATTTAAATTCACACAATTATGATATTAAAACTTTTTTATTAATATGATATTAAATGATATTAATAATGATATTATTATGATATTAAAACACCTTTATTTATAGCGCTTTACAATGCAGATTGTTTCAAAGCAGCTTTACAGTAATAACAGGAAAATAAAGATGCATTTCTGCTGTTGTTCAGCTGAAGTTAGTTCAGTGTTGATTTAGTTCCATTGAAAAGATCATCCGTTATTAAATTAGCTCATTTCATCTATAAAGCAGTTCTGCAAAAAATATGTCATCGTCCAGCTATTACAATTATTACTATTAATTATTGCTATTACAATCATTACACAAACACAGTTGACAAGATTCAATATTTGTAGAGTTGTAGAATTGTAGAATATGACCAATTTTCATTTGAGAATGATTGTCTTTTATTGGGCATCACTGTCCCCTCAGGATTTGATCTTGATTAACTTCAAAAACTGGATGTATGACTCTGTAAAATAAATGAATATATAAAATAAGTTAGTGTAAAGTTTGGAATTACTGTTTTATTGGACACATTTTCAAATCTGTTCAAATGAAAGCTCTGTTATGGTGTGATTATATAATGATTAAAAAAATACTGAAGTACATAAGTTGCAGTTTTTGTGTTGTTATTGACAGGTTCAAATGACAAGCTTCTTCGAAACATTTGTTTCTAGAAATTAGAAAAATGTAAATTTTGAAAAAGTTTTTCAAACAGAGATTTGAAAAGCTTACTTTACCTCTGCATCAGGAATTTCAATATGGATGGACATGTGTTTTCTATGAGGCCGGCAGTGAATGGAGGATAAAGCTATAAATAGACAAAGATATAAACATAGATATTTTTTGTTTATCAGTGATTAAGGACTGCCAGGTTTTTACCTTCTTTTATGTAGTTAAAGCACTTACCGCCAGGTTTTTTGGTATAACATTCAACGACTACTCCTAATTTGAAATGTCATTTCTTCACTCGTACTTTTACTGCAAGCATCATGTTTAAGATAATCAAATGACATTACTTTTTCTGCAGAAGATAGTACCAAACAATGTCTAATATGCATAATGTTTTATTTTATTTTATTTATTTGCTGTTCATACATCACAAGTCAAAATATGGTCTATATTTACAGATGCAATATTTAAGTTTATAGGAGTAAAGAATAGTATTCATGTGTAATGTATAATATAAAATATTGCAATACAGACCCTTTTCTTGTCTAATCCTGAGGCAGAGACATATGATCCACACTGCACATATTCCAATAATGTTGCACTGAAAGATGACAACTGCAATCCAACTCTCTGTTGGACTTACAGCTGAAAAACAAACAAAACAGTGCAGTTATGATTATCATTCATTTTATGAATAAAAATCACTCTGCACACTGATTAACTTAATCAATGTAAATATTGGGGGTGTAAGGATACCCTCATGTCACAATTTGATACATATCATGATACTGAACACACATTACGATATTGCGAGACATGGTAGAAGGGTTAACAAAAAATGTACTGTTGATTAAAATGCAAAATTTGGTATTACATTGTGGGTGTCAATTAATAGGCTTGGACCTGGTGCTGGTAACCCAATGCACAGACCAATGGTGACACCAGAATAAAAATATTCATGATTCTAAAACTGAAAATACAGAATTATTTTAGACGAATATGCATGCACTCACTAGATATTATTTGAAATAATGTAAGCCAATTTTTACTGGTAACGTAAGACATTTGGAATTATCAGGACCCACAAATATTCCCTCATTGCATTATTATACATTATATTCAACATTATAGTAGTTTACTGACACTGAGAACTTTAATTTTTTCTATAGTTTTAAACTATAGACAATACATATTGTCACTATCCCCGATATAGTTGCATTTTTGTATTGCGATGTGACACGATATATTGTTACACTCCTAGTAAATATTGATTTTGTTTTCCTTTTAATTAATTGACAAGTTCAGTACAAACAGTGTCAATTTATGTTACGTTTTAAAAATCTGAAATAATTTAATTTCAGCTAAAGAACAAGAACTCACCTATAGTGTTAAAGGATGATTCATTTAATGCCAAAAATACTCCATTTCCAAACTCAATATCAAAGAAAATCTCCACTCCACAGTAATAGACCCCCTCGTCCCATTGACTAGTGTTAATGATACTGAGAGAAAGTCTTTTCTTTGATCTGCTGACATTGAAGCGTGTGTTATATCCTTTATAAAAAACGGGATCAGCAACTGCTCTCGCCATAACGGCAGCACATGGCCGCTGGCCCTTGATTTGCTTGTACCAAAACATGTCATAGATAGTGTAGTTTTTAGTAAAAAAGCATTGCAGAGTCACATTGGCACCAGATTCAACTGTGATAACAGAGTCGGGCTGATGGAGAACCGTGCAGTGAGTCAAATCTGAAACAAACAAATTAAAAAACATTCACACAAGCTTTACAAGCATTAGTATACATTCAGTACCTTTAAAAATGAAGCCACTCAAATGCAACAAACTTGGATGTTTAAGTCATTTAAACTTAAATTACATTAAACCGACTTAAGAAAAAATGAGTTGAAACTTGTAAAAAAGTTTACAATTGCTAAACTTATTTGGATAAGTTAAAGCAATGTAAAAACATGTCGATCATAAAATGTTTTACAGTGCAGAGGAAAAATTCATATATGCCACTTTTTTAGGTTTCACAGTCTACTGTTGCTGTACAACTGAAATAGTTTAAATAGTAAAACTACACTTACACATATTAAGATAAAGCACCACAACCGCCTGGATAATCTGGAAAAACATCTCAATCATACAAGAAACATATATGAGACATATAACGCATTCATTTACTGCTGTAGACTTCCTGTTTTACCTGTGAGAGATCTTTGCAGACAATGGTCACTGAACAAAGTGTGAAAGGAGGTGTTCAAAGGAAACCACAAGTTTCCATTGCACATTTATTATTCAATATAAAGGCCATGCATTTTCTTTACAATTCAACCTTGGACTGATATATGAAGTTAATGTATGAAGTTCAAATTAAGTGGAACTCAGTTACCTCACTGAGAAGAAACAAAAGCTTAAATACCACCACATAATCTTTGTTAACATTTTTAAAAAAGTTGAATGTGTTGTAAGACATTATATGGTCTTGAAAAAATAGCTATACCGTTTAGAACTGATATATCTGCACGAATTACAGGGTTTCCATAAATAAAAGACAAAATAAAAAGTTAAACTAGATAGGCCCTTTGTCTTGACTGCTGGTAATGCAAACACTAACACCATTTGTCATGTTAAGGGCATCTCTGGGGTCAAGCATGCAAACCCTGAGTCATGCAGCAGCCTCAAAGAACACACTCATGTATGAGAAGCTGCCGTCTGAGCCAGGGAGGTATAGCAGGTTGTGATGTTAATCTGGTGTGGCAGATCTTTCAGTGTTCAGTGGAAAAATATCTTCATAATTCATCTGAAAATGCTCTGGAAATATTATTAAGTGCAGAAACTGTTAAATGCATTTTTGCATCTCCCATATCTTTGTACTATTTTGCCCATCCAATCTCCAGAGTAGGCCTAATACATGAACATTTTAAATAAACTTTCACATAATCATCAGGAATAGCCTACAATTTAAATGATTGTCTATTGCCTAATTTTTCACATTTTATAAAATATATACCGTATATTTTCCCAATCGGTTTTCATTTTGTAAGTTTTGCTGCCCTCAGATGGTGAACTCTGAGATTGCGGGTAATGACAAGCCAATGAACAACCTCAACAAGATACGACTGTGTACAAAAACGGGAGGTCAGTAGACATATTAGTTTTAAAGCGCTTTAAATAGAACTGTTTAATGGTAATTTATATAAACATCATTTGACATTACACTCTGTGAAGGCCTTAATTTACATTTTCACAGAAGTATGGCGTGAAAACAAACCTACATCACAGAGACGGAGCCTACATCACAGAAAAGAATAAATCACATTAGAAATCCTGCTTCAAAGGTAAAATTCATAAGCTATGTTTTGAACTTTAGACAGCAAACACTTTGAGGTAGGCAATAGCATACATGCTTCTTATGAAATAGCCTAAAATAGTGCACAGAAATGTGGAAACAACTAACTCGAGTTTAAACTAACGTTACTGCACTACTAATAGGCTACACTACTTAACAACCAATAACTATCACTATCTGTCCAAAATTGGTAAACCAGTGTATAGTTAAACAATAAACAATCTACAAGACATCAGCCATTTGACTTTTGGTGGTGGGACAGAAGTTTAAAAGCATCAACTTTTAAAGGTGTTGTAGGCAATTTAAGAGAGGCTAGCAATAGCAAGCTAGCTTTGAAATCACAGAAAGTTAGAAAGTTACATTAAAACATTAATTTTAACATTAAGTTTTGATGTTAAATCCACTATTGTTTTATATAAAATTGTCGCCTATAATATGCAATTGAATGCAATTACATCAGTAACTGTAATTACAGAAAAATTAGGAGTAATACCTTACTTAGCTACTTTACTGTAATTAAATTACAATAATTAGATTACATAGTAATTCATTAAACCCAACATGGTATAAAAACATTGCCTACCCTTTAATCAAAACATTTTTGTTTTTTTTCTCAGCAAACTGCCAAACTTTAAAATATTCAGAAAACCAATCAACATTGTGGCTTTAAAATATTCAATGACCTGCTTAACAACACATTACATTTTTTAAATTAGAACTAAAATGCAAAACAACAAAGACTGGAGAAAAAAAAGCAGAATATATAAGCAATTTTAGCATATGTTTATGATGAGGTCTCTGTTCCAGAGTGTTTCACATCAGAGTACACACACTCAATGAGGCTCTCTTCTGATTGTTCCTCACGCTCCCTGTTCTCACTGAAATGACTTATTGCAGAGTATTGTGTGTCAGCTTGAACCTACAAGTAAACATAAAATCTGTTCAGCAGTGTGAGGCTTTAATATAGGCTAATACATAAAGAAATCAAACCCAGTGGTATATGGCTGCATATCATACTTTCAGTTTAGAGAACTGTTTATATACCTTGTATATTTTACATTCATCAATCACATCAAGATCTTTGAAACTAAACATTGTATATATTATACTTCAAATGTTTGCATCTGTTAAAATTGTACCTGGTCATCCGATTGCTCAGGCTGATTTTGTGTGCCGCATCTACACCCGACGGCAATATAATTTGCTGAAGAAAAAGAAGACGACAAAACTGCATATGATACTAAAGACTAATGACATTTATTATGTAGTGGTAATGAAATAAAAGTTACCTACAGTAAAAGTTCTGGCACGGCTCTCGATATGTCGTCATGCAAATGAAGTAGACATTTACAGCAATAGAAAGCAGTAAGGCTTCACAGAGGATTACCATGACAGGAATCAATATGTTTCCATTATAACCTGAGAGATTTTTTAAAAATGAGTTCACACAATTAAAAATAACCTTATTACATCCACAGCTAAATGACTTACACATCATCAAGATAGATGCAAAATAATGGCTTATTGACACATTAAAAATAGTTCAAATAAAAACATTCCCCATCTGTCTCACAATCTACAACAAAACACATGTTTGACAAGATAGACAGACACACAGATATGCAGATAGATACTATAGATCTTTGAAAACATATTTTAGAGTTAAAAAGTTCCTTACCTTCGCTGGAATCATTGCCTTTGGTCTGAGAGCCTGAAAAGAAACATATTTGCTTTTCAGGAAAGTAATTTCTCATGCACATTCCCCCCCTCACAAAATCATAACAATGTATCTTGATAACCAGTAAATCTTTATAAGTACCTCATTACATAAGTAGGCCTAAATACTGTGCATCTGTAAATACTGTCTAAATACTAGTCTAGTGGCTCTAGTCTAAAACATTCTAAAATGATACTTACAAAAAAAGCTCAAAAGTAGAAGAACATAGAAGAGTCTCATATTTAAGATGCGTTGCGTTGGTGTCCAAATGTAAGATAAAACTTGAAGCCCCTCCCTTTTCCACTTCAATTTAGATGAAATGTTTCATAGCGTCATGTGACTATTAGTTGTATCAGACAGAAATAAACATATTTATGCAAATCTAATAATATGAACACATTTTTCGTATCATACCAAAAACATGTCACTGCTCAACATGCTTGTTCAACAATGCATGTTTGTAATGGTCACTTTGGCAAAGAATAGACCAAAACCACAAAAAAGGATATCACCCATTACCTGAAACCATGAAATGCATTTTATTTTTAGATGTACATGCGTTCCATTTTGAGACCACTCTTTTGTTTGCTCTTTTGCAGCTATAAATAAATGAAAACCTTTAATCTCATTCCCATGTCTCTGGATTGTTTTGTTTATTGTTCTTGCTACTCTCATTTGTTTTTGTTTATTTTTCTTATTACTCTAATTTGTTGGTATCTGTATATTACATACTTTTAACCAGTATTTTTTTTTCTGTAATCCTGTCTGAAATGCGATGACCATAAAAACCATAGGCGTACATGTTTAGACGGAAACCAAATCTGTCTGAGCACTGATAGTCTGTCTTTGCCAAATACAAATAGAGATCTGCAGCTGAAAGCATCTTAATAACACTTTATATGTGCTGTCTGTGTATATTCACATAGCCACAAAAACTTAAGCTGTTCCTGTTGCATGTTTTCAGGATCAAAAGCTTGAAAAGAGGCAAGATAGAGCAAGCTTGCTTTGAAATCACAGAAAGTTACATTAAAACATTAATTTTAACATTAGGTTTTGATGTTAAATCCACTATTGTTTTATATAATATTGTTGTCTATATGCAATTGAATTCAATTAGATCAGAAGTAACTGTAATTACAGAAAAATTAGGATTAATCCCTTACTTACTTTACTGTAATTAAATTACAATAATTAGATTACATAGTAATTAAGTACACCCAACATGGTATAAAAACATTGCCTACCCTATAATCAAAACATTTTTGTTTTTTTCTCAGCAAACTGCCAAACTTTAAAATATTCAGAAAACCAATCAACATAATCTTTAAAATATTCAATGACCTGCTTAACAACACATTACATTTTTTAAATTAGAACTAAAATGCAAAACAACAAAGACAGGAGAAAAAAAGCAGAATATATAAGCAATTTTAGCATATGTTTATGATGAGGTCTCTGTTCCAGAGTGTTTCACATCAGAGTACACACACTCAATGAGGCTCTCTTCTGATTGTCCCTCACGCTCCCTGTTCTCACTTAAATGACTTATTGCCGAATATTGTGTGTCAGCTTGAACCTACAAGTAAACATAAAATCTGTTCAGCAGTGTAAGGCTTTAATATAGGCTAATACATAAAGAAATCAAACCCAGTGGTATAGAGGGTTTTCACGACGCGGAAGTCGGCCATTTTGGAGGTACTGAACGTAAACAATGTCGCTGAACTGAACCGACTTGCATATTTGGCTGATTATTGCTGCTGAAAAATGGTCGTGTTTTGGTCTGTACTAATCGGTCGCACCGGGAAAAAACATTTTGAGTTCTATAGACTGCCAAAAGTTAAAGAGAAGAGTGCAAAAAAACGGATGAAAGAAGGCGTTTGCGGTTGAGAGAGGCACAGCATCAGCCACATGTGTAAATGAAGCGTTGACAATGGCTAAAATGTTGACGTAAAGTAGTTAACTATGGCTACATTCACACGGTCAGTTCAAATCCGATTATCTTTGTATCCGATTGGAATCTGATCAAAAAAAAAAAAAGATGTCCACAAGCTGTGTATCGCAACTGTTCAGATCGGAGTTGTGTGATCATGCAGCTCTTTGGCAATATGTCAATGACGTTGCATTGATGGAGGGGTTTGCATTAGCAATAGAGATCTTGTCTTATTTAAATTTTACAACATGGGAATGTGTAGCCGCCGTGCTGGACTCCTGCGTCTCGAGCTGCAGAACTGGAGGAGGCTGGTAGGCACAGCTTTTTTTCAGCGCCGTCTCGTTCGAAAGGCCCCGTCCGGCACTACGATCGAGGGGAGTTTGGGGAATATTGAGCCAGGGGTCCCAGAGATATAAGCCCACAAAGGTGTGCCTTTGACCAGGCGTAACTCCCAGACCCGACCGCCCTCAGGCACGGGGGTGGGCTCGTTGGATAGGCCCCATCGAGCCCTACAAGGGACCCGAGTTTGGAGACACCTTTCAGTTTTCGAGATATTCGCGAAAAACAACATTTCGTGGCGGACTCCCATGTCTCCAACGGGACTTCCAGGGCCGCGGGCCGATCTGACCGTGCCCGAGAAAGGTGAGCCTTCCTCGGCATCCCAACAGAGCCTCAGGGGCCCCCGGTTTCAAAAATAATAATCTTCTGCTTGTCCGGCACTTTGCAACAACACAGCCTTGTTTCGGCAGCGGCTTTCAGCATGTTCCCTATAACAACGTCTGACGTGTATCTTGAAAGGGATTTCATGTGCTTTTTTTGGACTGACAATCGGAACGCCAATATATTAGAAATTAAGGAAGAATGAGAAGCTAGCTCATTCAGATCTTTACCACATATTAACTTTAGTTCGTCAAAATTCTGCGCTCTTTCCTGCTTCTCTATAATCCTTCTCTATATGATTTCGCAGCTTCCATGTTTTTTTCCCGTGGTTTAGACATCATAAATTAGTGTAACAATGTGTTCGGTAGTACATAAACAGTGCAATCAATGCTGTTGTTTACATCCGAGTCCCTCCAATATGGCTGCGCATCCGGGTAACTGACCAAATCATGACGTAGGTGAAAACCCTCTATATGGCTGCATACATAGACATAATAAATACATAGACACCCTATTGGCTGCTGGAGCGTACGTCAACGGCGCCGCCATATCAAGGAGGTCAACTTTCCCATACCTTTCATTATGGGAATTGAGAAAAATGCCTGTTTCGTGCGCTGCTTGGGGCTTTACAAATCACCACACAATTGAAAACAGGTCTCGGGAATTACCTTTCACAAACAAGACTGAAATTTTTTTTCTGGTTGTATTTGGTCATTATATAATTAGTAATAGTAACATACACCACGTACAAACCACTGAAATCGGCTGATAAATGTAAACGTTATCATTGTTTTTATCCAGGAAAACCGCAGCTCACCCGTTTACTTGCATTTGTTTACAGCGCAGTCTCGCCCTCCGCAAAATGGCGGACACGTTGACGTATCGCAGCAACGTTCCAAAGCGGCCAATAGGGCGTCTATGTATTTATTATGTCTATGGCTGCATATGATACTTTCAGTTTAGAGAACTGTTTATATTCCTTGTATATTTCACATTCATCAATCACATCAAGATCTTTGAAACTAAAAATTGTATATATTATAATTCAAATGTTTACATCTGTTAAAATTGTACCTGGTCATCTGATTGCTCAGGCTGATTTGGTGTGCCGCATCTACACCCGACAGCAATATAATTTGCTGAATAAAAAGACGACGACAAAACTAATGACATTTATTATGTAGTGGTAATGAAATAAAAGTTACCTACAGTAAAAGTTCTGGCACGGCTCTCGATATCTCTTCATGCAAATGAAGTAGACATTTACAGCAATAGAAAGCAGTAAGGCTTCACAGAGGATTACGATGACAGGAATCAATATGTCTCCATTATAATCTGAGAGATTTTGAAAAAATTTGTTTGTTTCCAGTGTTGGGCAAGTTACTTTAAAAAAGTAATTAGTTATAGTTACTATAGTTACTTCTGACAAAAAGTAACTGAGTTAGTAACTGAGTTACATTATTACAAAAGTAACTAATTACCTGGGAAAGTAACTACTGCGTTCCTTTATAAAACTTTTTTTTTTTAAATATGTGAAATAACTTGGATACCCCCAATATTAAATATGTTAAATGAATTAAATGGACACTAAATAGGAAAAAAATATTATTATAAAACATTGTACACTAATCTACACTATTTTAATGTTGCTGTGGGACAATGTGAGAAACACCAACTTAAATATTAAAATAGTATCATTACTATACAGTGTTTCCCACAGAATTAGATTCTATGTGTGGTGGTGTGGGTTTTTTTTTTTTTTTGGGAGGGGGGGGAGGGGGGGTTTGACACAATGTAAGATAACTTAAAGACATTGCTATGCCATTGCTACACGTCTATGACTGCTCCACAGACTTCTTGTTGCATATTTTGCACCCTTTGTTTGAACATTTTATTTTACGGGCCTTTCTGAAAAAAATATTCCAATGCCCTATCATATGGGCTTGTTTGTGTGATAGACTACAGGCCCTGTACTAAATGTAACAATTATTAAACACTATATTAAATTTAAATAACAAATTAGATTTATAAATAACCAGCTTTTCAAAACAACAAATGCAATGTGAATTTTAACAAACTATACAAATATTTTAAACTATTTGTGCTAAAAAGTGCAAAACATAACAACTGAAACAACAACTGAATTTTAACAAACACTTTACAACTATAAAACAATGAAGTGCTAAATAAAGTGCAAAACAACATTGTCAAAATGCAGAGGTGCGAATTTACAAAATGAAAAGCAGGCTACTTTTGCCATGATGACTGAATGTTAATAGGCCTAATCCCTAAAAAGCTGACATCATCGCTATCTCAAACATCTCTGTTATTATCAATGAAGCTGAATGCACAATGAATATTTCACAATATCTACACGTTGTTTGTTATAATTAGAGGATTTGCCAGCATGCAGAATTCAGCACTGAACAAAAAGTCAGTTTTGAGCGGTGATGGGAGTCTATCTTAAATGCTAATGATTGGTCATCGTGTTTAAGAAATCAACACATATGTCTGTGATTGGCTACATCGCTCACGCTGGAAACATGTTACAAATAGAAACTCTGGCCAGTAAATCGTTTCAATTGTGTTTAGTTGTTCTTTTCTGCAATAGATTAATAACAATTTATTAGTTTTTATATGTTTTATTCATTGATATTCATAATTTGCGGGAGTCCTGTGAATCGTTTTATTCTCCCACGGACCGCACACACAGAGTGAGTGCATTACCGCTCGCACTCGGCCATCAAATCTAGTCCCGCGCCGCACGTCTCTAGATCAAGGGCCCGGCCCGAGGATGGCGGCGAGAAATATTGGCCCAAGTTCTGCCCCCGGCAGAGAATTTAAGCTATAAACAGGACAGAGTAACAAGGCAGGCTTCGCTCATACATTTTTTGACGACGTAACGTTAGTTAAGACGTGTGTTGCTTAGGCGGCCGCCTTAGTGGAAACGCGACAGCGTTTAACATAGAATAACTTATCAGAGTTGTTTTGCAGCAGTGTTCATTAACAACCATTCAACTCCGGATTGATTCTGGAATATTCGCTGGGAAAATAAGCTCCGCAGTGACCGCAACAATCCGTCCTCCAACGCATGCTCATGTTGTTTTGAGACTGTGCTCGAAGAGGAGGCGGGGCTATTCGTGCGCGCCTCCGTTGTCAGTTTGTGTATGAGAGAGAGGGAGGGGGAGCAAGCTGCGCGCAGCTCTACAATAAAATACAATTTTACCCATATTAAATAGTTTAAAAATCTGAAAATCAATCCGTGGCGGTCAGCGTTGATATTGTGGCGGCCCGCCACAAATTAATGAATGTATGGGAAACCCTGCTATAGTAGTGGAACAACAAAACACAATAGATGGTTTAGAACTTTTAATATTATTGCACACCACAACTGGCCAACAAAGGATTAACTAAGGATTCTTAAGAAATTTACCAAAAATAAATAAATAGTAATAAAAAATATACATACACATACACTCTTAGATTATAAAACTCACACACCTTTACAACTGGAGGACATACTGTATAGCCTATTGAAGTATTTTTCTTCCTCACAAAAGTAAAGAGTTTAACAAAAAGTGCTCTCAATATAATACTGAACAATGTACCAACATAAATAATACCTACTAAAATATTATATTTTTGGGTTTTGTTGTTATAACCCACAGAGAACGTCATCATCAGAGGTTATTTAAATTATGTCAAATTATAGTCGTGTCTGCCGCACGTGTTCACAACCGGTCAAACAAAGATGTTTTCTGGGAGCGTTCCCTGCAGGTTATTCTTGTGTTTTATTTTATAACCATGCAAACAAATTAAAACGTTGCAGATGACCAATATGCTACAGAGATTAATCTAATGCTGAAATGTGTAGCCTACTTTATTTATAAACAATTAAGCTCAGACACACCCGGTCTCTCTCGCGCACTATCGAGCGCGCTCAGACACGGTCTCTCTCGCGCACTATCAAGCGCGCTCTCGGACACGGTCTCTCTCGCGCACTATCGAGGGCGCTCTCGGACACGGTCTCTCTCGCGCATTATCGAGCGCGCTACCGGACACGGTCTCTCTCTTGCGCACTATCGAGGGCGCTCTCGGACACGGTCTCTCTCGCGCACTATCAAGCGCGCCTGCGGCGTTCGCCTCGCTCCAGTCCGGCGCCTCATAAACACACGCACACCACCAGAGAAAAAACGTTGCAACTCCTATGCCGGAGAGAGAGCCTACTCGGATGAAAACCGCTTCAGTGAGCTCAATTATAGTAACGCATATTTTATTGTCAGTAACGGTAACGGCGTTGTAACGGAGGAAACAGTAATTAGTTTGATTACTCGTTACTGAAAAAAATAACGCCGGTAGTAACGCCGTTTATTTATAACGCCGTTATTACCATCACTGTTTGTTTCACACAATTAAAATAAATAACCTTATTACATCCACAGCTAAATTACTTACACATCATCAAGATAGATGCAAAATAATGGCTTCTTGACACAATAAAAATGGTTCAAATAAAAACATTCCACATCTGTCTCAAAATCTACAACAAAACACATGTTTGACAAGATAGACAGACACACAGATATGCAGATAGATACTATAGATCTTTGAAAACATATTTTAGAGTTAAAAAGTTCCTTACCTTCGCTGGAATTATTGCCTTTGACCTGAGAGCCTGAAAAGAAACATATTTGCTTTTCAGGAAAGTAATTTCTCATGCACATTTTGTTCCCTCACAAAATCATAACAATGTATAACCAGTAAATCTTTATAAGTACCTCATTACATATGTAGGCCTAAATACTGTGTATATATACACAGTACCTTGTCAGTATACCTACCCACTTAAGAACTATGGGCTCCTACCTATAAGCTTTTGTGCTTCTTGGGAGACCCATTTCACTGTACCCAATCTACTCTGTACCTTTAAAAATGTATTATTGTAATGCTTGAAGAGGTATTGTGAATAAACTGAAACTGAAACTGAAACTATACTGTAAATACTGTCTAAATACTAGTGGCTCTAGTCTAAAACATTCTAAAATGATACTTACAAAAAAAGCTCAAAAGTAGAAGAACATAGAAGAGTCTCATATTTAAGATGCGTTGCGTTGGTGTCCAAATGTAAGATAAAACTTGAAGCCCCTCCCTTTTCCACTCCAATTTAGATGAAATGTGCATAGCATCATGTGACTATTAGTTGTATCAGATATAAATAAACAAATCTAATAATATGAATACTTTTTTTGTATCATGCTAAAAACCTTTGTTCAACAAGGCATGTTTTCAATGGTCACTTTGACTACCACTTTTGAACCACAAAAAGGATGTTCTGTATGATCACCTGACCACCTGAAATGCATTTTATTTTTAAAATGTGCTGTGGGTGCTGTGTATATTCACATAGCCACAAAAAAGATAAGCTGTTCCTTTTGCATGTTTTCAAGTTCAAAAGCTTGAAAAGATGCAAGGTATTGATCTATCTGCCTCTCTCCACACACACACACACACACACACACACACACACACACACACACACACACACACACACACACACACACACACACACACACACACACACACACACACACACACACACACACACACACACACACACACACACACACACACACACACACACACACACACACACAGAGATTATGGATGATCAGCTTTAGTTAACATTTTAAATATCACATTACAGGTCTCTATAACTTTTTAGTTGTGGTTTGCTATTGCTCTGATCTCATGCGAGTGGCCGGCTGACATCATCAGAGAAGAGATTGCAAAATAAGTTATTTTGATTAAAGATTACGAGGGCACACAAATTAAAAAAACATAATGATGTGCCCGGATAATTCATTTTTTAATAAATACTGCAACATTCCATAAAACAACAACAACAAAGTGTTTTCATGTTTTAATCATTTTGATTTCATGGTGTTTTGAAACGGGCATTGCACACTGAGTGGTAATAGCAGTTATAGCCTCTAGATGGCACCTTAACCTTTCTTGTCTATATTAACCATACAATTGGTTTTGGCAGGTACTGACAGTTCCTCCATCCATGCAACTTTTTTAGTACATTTAAACAATCTAAATCTTTTTCTTTTTTCTAGTAAACGTTCAAATGTCCATTGCTCAGTCAGCGCTCACCTCTGGTGCATTTGGTGTTAGTGGAGAGTTTTTCTTGCCTTTGTCATCCACAGGGAGCACAGAGGAAACAGCCTTAAGAACTGTAGCCCCGCTTTGTAACCCTATCCGAATATTAATACCCATCAAATCCTGCTGGGAATATTTCCCTACTTTCCTGGTGTCGAAAAGAATAACTTGATTTTCTCATTGCATTCCTCAGCCCGTTGAACTAACAGTGGTCTGAGGCCGTGTTAGGGAGGGCGCTGAGAGTCAACAGCCACTGCGATGGCATCCAACTTTCAATTCCCACTGAAAAAACGCAAGCTTTTAAGGGTTAAACTGTAGAAAATTATTTATTTATTACAAAAATATTAAAATACACTTACATGAGCACCAAAGTGAAATTCGCAGCATGCAGTAGCCTATCTCAGATAAACATATTCTCACATTTTTTATTTTTGAAGAGATTTGTATATTGGCTCACAAGGGGTTTCTAAAGACCTGCTGAACTGAATAGCTTTTGTTTGAATCTGAAAATATATTAGCCTATCATAACGCCGTGTTAACTGCTCATCTATAAATTGCAATGATATACAATGTGTTGTAAATAAAATAGTTTCCTCGATTGTAACTAGCAATTGCATTGACATAGAGATGGTACGTTACGTAATACTGTAATTATCAAAAAGTTGAGCTGAATACATACACATAAAGTACATTTTAATGGTAATACAATAGAAGGCCTTGCCCCCTTTCCGTTTAGTCATCCATCTAGTGTCCCTGACATTTCCTTGCATAATTTCTTCACGATATAATGTTGCAAAACAATAACAAACAAACAACAAAAAAAGAAAAAATTACTGACATTAATGTTCAGAACACATTGTAAACAGGGCCACCAGTATTCTTAACACACATCACAGTTTCTCCAAAAATAAAACATCTCCACTCTACTTCCTGTGTAATGCTTGGCTTTGGAATAGCAAAAAGGGCATATTGTTCTTGGACTGTTAGCACTTGCTCGGGTTGCTTTGATTCACTGTTGTTGGATTTTGAACTCCAAAGAACCTAAAGGAAAACTGAGGTCCACTGCAGCTCTACTGAGTGCGAGTCATTTTCCTTGACCTGAGAGACATTTCAAGGTAAACGGGCTCCATCAGAACTCCTCCACGCTTGTGCTCGGGTCATCCTCGCGCAGTCCTACAGTACGGTTGTGGTCCTCAAGTGGTGGCCCTTAGCTCGTAAGAACAGAGGCAGCAGCATTGGTCACCTGATAGTAACCTGTTAACACTGGTAATGGAAATGCTGGTGTACTTTTCCCTCCATGTGTGCATGGGAGTGTGTGTGGGTGTGCATGTCTGTGTAGACCTTGGTATAAATCTTTGGTGGACCGCTGAGAGCTGGGGGCCCCATTGCCATAAGTCTCTGGTTGGGCAGGTCAGGGTTGATGGAGCTTTGCATGCTGGGCTCCTTGTCAGGAATGTGATGGTCTCGATAGGTCGTCGGTCGGGGAGGCAAAGCGCTCTGGCGTCTGCGGCTGTGGCACAACCAGAGCACGATGGTGCCTACGATGAGCAGGGCAGCGGCTGGGATCCCAATGATAAGCGGCCAGGAAGACCGGGGCTGATGTGGCGTGGAATCACATCTTTTTCCAACTTGGATCTGTAAACAAACACTGGCTTTTATTCTAGGGCTGAACAACACATTGAAAATAAACTAATATCACAATATGGCTTAGTGCGATTTAATTAAGTAAATACACGTCTTTTGGTTTCAGAGTGAAGCATGTCATTTACACACGTGTAGTTTATTATACAGTGTTCCAGAGCCACATAAAGGCTTGGTTTATTTACTGTAGCCATTCCGAGACTTTGTGAGCTGTACGCGTGAAAATAAACAGTGACTTCATTTTGAAAACGAGCTTCACTTTGAAACCGGCAGTGCATTTATTTGTTTGCCAGCAAGCCGACAAAATAAAAGTTTAATGGTATTTTTTAAGTTGGTTCTTGTAAAGAGTAAAACCCAAGTATGAATATGAACACCTACATTTTTCAAGGTTTTCCTAAATCATTCAGCCCTAAAAGGATTTCGCACTTAAAAAAAAATCTTCAGAGTAAAAAGTAATTTCTCTGCTCTCTAGAACTATTAATTCTTTCAAAATAGAGCAATTCAAATCATTTGGTGAAACTTTCTGTATTTTTGTTTCATATCGCAATATATATCACAGAAAGCCAAAAATATTGCAGTTGTTTTTTTTCAATATTGTACAACCCCCTAACTTATTCACTGCAATATTAGTGCTATAAAGCCACTTAGTTTGGCTGGTAGAATTACAGGTCCTGACCTGAGAGAACGGTGAGGTAGGCACTGCGGAAGCTGTAGCCCATGGTATTAGCCCCTAGACAGATATACATTCCAGCATCCTCGTCGCGTGCCTTGACGATGGCCAGCTTGTTGAGGTATGAACCGTCAGGTCTGGACCACACATCTCCAGTGGGCAGCACCACAAAGTGCTGGCCTCCAACCTCCAGCGTGGAGTTATAGCGACCCTCTGTGCCTTGATCCACGCGCTTCAGCCACTGGATTACAGGCTTCACGTCACTGTGGACTTTACATTGGAACGAGGCTGTTCCACCAAACTCCACAGTTGTGTTGACAGGATGGGTACCAGTCAGAATGGGTTTGGAGTTGGTGCGCTCTGTAGAGAAAACCGATCAAAACTTAAAGTAACTTGAATATTCAGTCTGAACTACCATTAGATCACTTTGCACATTTGCAATTGAGTATAGTGTAATGGTAAACAGAAACAGTGTTCGGAACCATGGGATAGCAGTTAGCTATTGAGCTGTGGTGCTAATGCATAACATAAGTACCTGTTCTACCAATATTTTTTAGTCAACTCTGAACTATTCATATCAATAAAACTGGCAAAAAGTATTAATACATATAATGAAAAATATATATTTATATGTGATTTTAAATATTTATATATTTTCAATTAAACTGTATATATGAATATTTATATATATTTTAACAAATATATTCCACGCTATGCTAACCATTCAGTTAAGATATAGTCATTATTATTTATTATTATTTAAATATATTATTTCTTATACATATTATTATTATTAAATATATTTAACATATTTTGAAATGAGTAATATATTATATATATATATATATATATATATATATATATATATATATATATATTATATATATATATATAAAATATGTATAATTATTTAAAATATTTGTTTTTAAAAATATTGAACTATTATCAATATAGGTATAATATTCAAATTCAAGGCACACCTATTTAGTTAAATAAGTCACATGCAACAAAAATCCATTAATACCTTTGCACTGGATAACAAAAAATGATTATGCAATTATTATAAAATAAGATATTATTATTTAATAATAACATTGCTGCTAACAGTCCACTTTGGTTACCACACTCACCAATTACATCCACTTTGTAGGTGGCATTGATGTGTCCAGCTGCATTGGACACGTGGCAGGTGTATTTGGCACTGTCCTGAGGCTGCAGGTTCTTCAGAGTCAGTGTCCACTGTGGCCGTGTACTCTGCTGAGGGCTGGGCATCTGGCTCTGGTCTTTCCACCATGTAATGACCGGTGTTGGATTGCCACTGGCCTGACACTTGAGACGCACTGAGCTGCCAACAGGCTGCTCTAGCACACGCCTGCGCATCTTTGTGGGCTGACTGAAGCATGGCTTCACTGCGGAGGAAATAAAACATTTACAGCATGAGGTTATGGCTGGATGACAACACATATTCTGTTAGATAGTCACACATCACATCAGTGATGAAATGATCTCTCTTAAGCTCTTTCAGGTGACGAGGGTGTGTATCAGTTGCTCACCCCATGGCTCTCCGGTGGGGTCCTGCAGGGTGAGGTCTGCGCTAGGTTCTGTCTCGTCTGGCGGAGGCTGGTTCTGTGTCACAGCTGCATCGTCTGAAAGACACGAAGCATGAGAAATCTTTACTGTTTCATCACGCTTCACTTCAGTATTTACACATGCAGATTCAAATAATCAGGAAGAGTGTTTCACATGTACTGTATGCTCTGTTTTTTTTTAGCTTCTGTGTTCCCAATTGCCTTAGTTCCCTAGTTAGTGTTTCCATGGCTGTTAAATGTCTACACACCTGTTTCTGTTCTCCCTAATTACGTTATTTATCCCAGTGTATTTAATCCAGAATATTCTGTGTTTCTTTGTCTGGCATCGTCTATGTTATCATGGCTGAGTTTGTTAGTTCTCCTACGATCTCCTGAGTATTCCTTGTTTTTTTTTTTTATTAAAGACTGTTTTTTGTTATTAATGTTGTTAGTCATGCGCTTCATACAGCCAACTGTGACAGAGAGGAGAGACAAAGAGATTTCTCAGTATGAGTCATTTGCATTTCTGTAAAACTTTATTATAACATGAAAATACCCAGTGGTCCTTAAAGCATTTGGACTTAAGCCACATGTAAAACAATGTCTGCATTAGATACCAAATACTGAACAAATTGGCAATTAGAGAGGGGAAAAAAAAACAAGAAAAAAAATTCTCACAAAAATTAAGTAAAGTTTCAAATGACATATTATTCAATATTATTAAAAAATAAGACAAATAGTCACACGCACAAGTCAAAAAAGCATAAATATCTTGCGTTGGATAACAAAATATAAAAATATGGCAATTATTATAAAATATTATATCTTTATCTATTTAATTAGCACAAACAATTTTCAGGGAAAACAACGAAAACAAATTTTGGTGAAAAAAAGATAAAACAATAGCCCATTGTTCAAAATTAAGACAAATATTTGGAAAACTTTCCGGTTGTCATACTTTGTTGAGTTAATATGATTTTGCTAGAACAGAACACCCATGTGAACTGACTTCACACTAAAAAAAAACGTTGGTCAAGTTAGAAGTAAACAAAATGAGTGTAGTTCTGTAATGACAACTCTTGGAGTGTTTGGCATGGTAATGGTTATGAAATGGTTATGCCGAAATTAGACCGGCTATGTTGCTGCTGCTTTATTGCTGCAGCTGTTGGTATTGCTGCTGCACAGCAAATACGGGACGTACTACTGCCAATGCATTCACAGACACACTGCTGTAAGCAAGTAAGACATGCTGTTGCTGTACAATATAGCACGCTCATTGGCTTCTGATACAGCAGAAACCAATCATCAGTGCCCAATAGAGAATGATAGAGAATTCCGTCTGCTCTGCATCATCTTCACCTGTTCTCCGCGCTGTCGGAAAAAGTCACGACGTGACCATACGTGCCAAACGCGCCACTGCCTAAACTGAAACTGACTGGTCTTCTTTTTATTAGCGGTGTGTAGAAAATGGGTCAAAACAATTTTGACTTCATAAAATTGCAGCATTTTGCGTCATATAGGCTAATCGCATAGACTTGACATCGCGATTGCGATATGCTTTGACATTTGACATACTTTCTTATAAAATAGGATTTAGTTACAAATGATTTCAAGCAAATCTCTGCTACTCAGATAGCAGTTTAAATGTCAGCTTGTTTCAGTATCCGTGGATTAAATTCAGAATGAAACTATATAATTTTTTTAAAGCAAGTTAAAGTAGCCTACTCAAATCTTGTTTGTGCACAGTCTAACACGTCAATTCAAAAAACCTCATGAATCCTCAAGTTCTCATGCATACTTTAAGGGATAGTTTAGATATTGGTCCATAAATCAACAGTCAGATGTTGCTCTAGCAATATGAGCTCTTTCATCTTCATACCCACTATTAATGTCTGCAATTGGTGTAATGTAAATCATGTTGAATGAGCGGGTCAATGCAAAGGCCAACACTTGGTGAGATTTATTTGTAGTGCTTTGAGAGCCAACATAACCCCTCTGTGCAAAAAACAACAACAAACCCCCCCAAAACAAAACAATGATTTTGCTTGGAGATCAGTGGACTGTGAGGTGTGTAAAGGATTGTGTGTTTTGTTTCAGAACCGGTGACATTTTAGAACTCCATGGGAACGATAACCAGGCCGAACCAACTTATTATTTTGAAAGGGTTTGTGCGCAGGGAGTGAACAAACACTGCTATATTGTTTCTTCTCTCCGGTTTCCACACTGTTTAAGACACAACACTGTGTTGACTTAACCCTGGACAGGAAACCAATTAACTGACTTTAACCTAAACTGTGCAGTCAGAGCTGAGAGCGCTGCTTTGTTTGGGATGAATTTCTCTGGTTTGGCTCACAGGAATGCACAGAGAACCCTCTTACTTCCCTGAATCCACAGCAAACTGATCGTCAACACACACACACACGCACACGCACACGCACACACACACACACACACACACACACACACACACACGCACACACACACGCACACGCACACACACACACACACACACACACACACACACACACACACACACACACACACACACACACACACACACACACACACACACACAAGCGTGTACATGAGCCGAGTACAACATCTTTAAGTACACATTACTTATTCTGGGCAATCCCAAATCAACAAGCCACGAATCAACACTGTGGCAACAAATGGTTCTCACATGGGAAGGTGATGAAACTACTTAATAAAATGCCTTCTGAATACTTTCCATAGTTCTGTTCAGTCAGCGTCATCAGTGGTTGGTACAGCTAGTACTTCACTTAAGAAGAAAAAGTTAAACCAAATATTATACAATTATGTTACTTTCCCCCTTCCATGACACATAATTCAAAGCCTACAGTCTCATTATGATTCTGGTACCAGTTTGGATACTGTTTGGTGGACTAAGTATTGTAAAATAAGCAATAAATGTAACAAAAATTGAATGTTAATATTTTTTTTACATGTTATACATTTCTTTGTAAACAAAAAGAAAAATCACCATTTTCTTTTAAGTACATAAAATCTGTGAAAAAAATCAATAATAATTTGTCAGATAAATCCCATACTTACTAAGCACAAGTGACTGAAATGTTCCCCATGATCTTAAAAATCGTTTAATGTAAATGCTTCTTTAAAAACAAATGTAATACTAATACTAATAATAAAACCTTTGACTGTTAGTAGTGTATATGCATGCTTTAAAGTTAGGGGTCAGTAATTTTTTATGTTTTTGAAAAAAGTATCTTATGCTCAGCAAGGCTGCATGTATTTTTTAATAAAAATATAGCAAAACAGTAATACCGGTATTGTGAAATATTGTTACAATTTAAACTAACTGTTTTCTATTTTAATATGTCATTTATTCCTGTGATGACAAAGCTGAATTTTCATCATCATTACTCCAGTCTTCAGTGTTACATGATTCTTTAGAAATCATTCTAATATGCTGATTTGCTGCTTTTATTTTCCTTATCAATGTTGAAAACAGTTGATAAAGAGTTGGAAACTGTGATTAATTTTTCAGTATTCTTTGATGAATATAAAGTTCTAAATAACAGCATTAATGCAAATAATTTTAACAATGTAAAAGTCTTTGCTGTGAATTTAGATCAATTTATCCATGCCCAATGGATGAAATTATTAATAAATAAAAGTTTTAAGAATTAATTATTGCTTCAAATTATTTGATTAATGAATATAATTATTTATTTAAAAAATTCTTACTGGCCCCAAACTTTTGAAGGGTAGTGTATTTACACATTACTAAACATGATGATGAAAGGTTGGTGTCTCTTCAGCTAGGAAAGCCTTCAAGCTCTCTGTTTTTCTTTAGTTCATGCTGTCCCGAGGCTGTGTGTGTAGCTGCTGTGGAGAGCGCACTGCACCTTTGTCCCTGCTAACCCCTATATGCCAAGCACAGGCCTTGCATGTTCAACACAGACATTCAAGCCAAAGCTAGCAGAAGTGTTTTCACCAGCCTTCAGTCCATTGTTACCTTTGGCCCTGGGGTGTAGCAGCAAAATAAGCCATTGGCACTCTATTCAGCACCAGCAGAGTGGAATCAGATGAGCTTTATGTGGGCTAAAGTGGTCTTACTGAGAGCCCAGCTCCAGACTCTAGTTCTCTGGATTGTGAAGGGCGAGTTCTGTAAACAGGTGTCCAAAAAGACAGATGTCTTCTTGACACAGCATTTTAGAGCTGTATGGCATTGTGAGTATTACTATGCATTTTTCTAATGGAGTGAATTCACAGTTCACTTAAGCCCGGGACACACCTAACCGACGCCAAAGAACTAAAGCAGACTGTGTTGTTGCCTCGCGTCGCCTGCGTCGGGGGAAAAAGCTGCACTTGAACACACCGAGTGAACGCACTGTCAGCTAGAATGCGCGTTCTGCACCTGTATCGTATATTTGTCATTCAAAAAGGGAAACCGATGCTGCAAATACACAAACCATAAACAAAGCAGTGCGTGCTTACCGTTTTGAATATAAATACGGCTAAACAATTTCTTTATTCCACTCCGCTCAAGTTAAAATTGAAATATTCGCCAAGGAACACTCAGATAAGATGACGTAACATTAGAACAGCCTTCTATCTGTACCATTTTGACTTCTTTGCTCACTGTTTTGCTAATATTCTCGTGCACTGACTCATTCATTAAGCTGAACAGCCAATCAGAGTTCTTTCTTTCACCGAAGGCCGGACAGCAAAAAAACCCCAAGGGCGTCAGACTAGACCCAATGGTACGAAACACACCGGGAAAACTACGTCGGCCGACGCTCAAAACGTCAACGTCAGCCGGCTTGGTGTGACCCAGGCTTAAATTCTCAGTGATGTTTTTGCACTGGTGAGGCAGGAAAAAATTGTGGTGGTGGTGCCCAAAGAAGGTGGGCTTGGTCAAGGTCCAAAGGCAGCCCCACAGCTCAGCTTACAAATGATCTTCATGAGGACTCAGTGTTAATAAGGCTCACATATTATTTTTTCCAACTGGGATGAAGTTGAAAGCAACGCCTTCAAAAAGGTTCATTCTCCATTCATACCTGTGCGCAAACATACATTCCTGTAGATCTGTCATATAGAGCTCCACATGCTTGAAAAAAAAAATCAAAGCAAAACAAACATTAAATAGAAAGCAGGGGGAAACATTTCTAGTTATTTTGACCGACAAGGGCGACATCTAAATAAAATAAACATCAAAGGAAAAAACGGTCTTGTTACCTTTTTTCTATCAAGGTCGTAATGAAGATTGAAGATGGTGTAGAAACTTACTGAGTCGTTTGACTGAGAGTGATGCTGTGTTTTTAAGGTAATAACCTATCACTAACTGAAACCATGTCTGTTCCAGTAAATCAAAAGAAAACAGCCAATGCTGTTTACCATAGTCAGATTATAATACTAGAAATAGAAGTAGAATGGAAGAGGTATGAACTGGTGCAATTTTTTTAAGTACAATAACACTTTGGAGTGCTTTCCAACCCTTTTGAGCTCTTCCAATAATTTTGTTCTTGATGAAAACATTACAGAGTTCTAATCTTCCTTGAAAGAAACGCGGTTATGTGTTTTCATGTATTCAAATGTATTAAAAAATACTGGAGAGAGATGAGAGGGAAACACAAAGGAATAGACAGCTGTTATAAAAGCAAGTGCTTATTCCTGCCAATAAAATCAAAACAAAAATTTAAATCAGATGGGTAATGTAGATAAGCTTTCATGCTTTAAACAATAAGATTTGTTAGCTTTACAAATACACCTCATTTCCATCTGTATATTTGGCATGGCATATCTCTATAAGTGCTGACTGGAGGCAAATTAGAGACTGTTGGTACATTCACAGCAGGCAAAGACAGAGAGAAGCAGAGGAGAAAGGGTAATTATAAGTCTCCTTGTATCTTTTATAGAGCCATAAGTGGTTTGCTGCAACAGTCATATGGCGACTCGGGAGGAAATTGGCCAAACCTAATATGCCTGTGTTCTTTTTTTCTGTTGTGAGTGGAGTGGGCCCGGAGCATCCTGCAGAGGGCCCGGCCCAGCCTCTGGCCCCTCTAATGAGGTGGATGAAAGGCCCTTTAATGTGGCTCTCTGATGAAGGTGGGTAATTTGCATCCCTTTAGTTTAATTAAAACCTTTGCTACCCTTGCAGCTCAAAGAAGGCTCAGTTGTGTGCCATGAAACCAAAGCCATGATGTGATTAGGTTCTGGTTTGAATTGCACATAGAAGAAAAAACAGGGTGGGCATGAGATGCATCAGGGAAATACCAGGGTCAAAATATTTAGTGCATTTACTGGATGCTATAATTTGAAAAAGTGGGGTCTAAAATTGTATATATATTGGAGAAAAGATGCGGAAAATGTGGAGCAGACATGAGGGAGGGAGGAGCCAAGGTGGAGCCCTGATGGACCTCTTAGGTGGAACCTTGGGGCCAACCAATGGAAATGGTGCTGTCAACCTCGGAGACCCCTGCGGAATTGAAGGGTCTAGTGTGACATCATGGACCAGAAAGTCCCAGATGATGCCGCCAACTTTAGTGGATGAGGCGACGATGGGGCGAGAAAGAAGGGGGTGACACCGAGGGGAGTGAGGACTAAGGTGGAACCAGAAGGAAGGAGGCCTCCGGCCCGCAGCGAAACCTGGGTAATGAGAAACGAAGGTAGACCCGGAGGGACTAGGGAGCCCAGTGGAGCTCTTAGTGATGGCTGACCAGGGTGGAGCTGAGGGAGCATAGAGCCTAGGCAGAGCTGAAGGTCTGACAGGCCGAGGTGGAGCAATGGGACTGGATGCCAGGGGTGAAGACAGGGGATCCAACTCACAGCGTCGCATTGGTGGTGAGGGGGTCCGAGGCGATGCTGACGAGCTGAAATGAGTCAGCGACGTGGGAAGAGCAGAGGAATGGCGAGGCACCAGTGGGGCAGGTAATACCGGGAAATTAGACAGGCCAGTGGTAAGGATGGTGACATTGGGGTGAGCAGGACATTCGGTGGGACTGGGTCATCCATGATGCATAGTGTGGTGGGCTGGGAATGGACGTGCTCAGAGGTGAGGACATGGATGGGAGCTGGCCCAGTGGTAAAATTGATAAGCCAGCGCTCCTCTACTGGCTCAACGGTGGACTGTCTTACTGGCGCTAACTCCTCAGTGGACCCATCAATGGGCTCCAGCCTTGGGACGGATGAGGCTAATGTCTCTGGCTCCGGGGTGGGCACTGTGGCTGGGTCTGTCTCTGAGGATGGAGGGGGCTTAAGCCCGTGGTCCACGGCAGGCTCGGGCTCTGGTTCCATGGCGGGAATTGGCTTTGTCTCTGGGTCTGTCGTGGGGGATCTCACAGCTTTACTGGGACACTCTGGGCTGGGATGATGTGTCCTTTCTTGAGTAGTCAGAGAGATGGCTGCTGGAGGTGTTAGTCCTGGGGAGTCAGAGTTAATGGTGTTGTCATCCCACGTTGAGGGAGGCATAATAATGGACTCTATGAAAGGACGGTGATCCTCCCCCAATAACAGCATCTGGCCCATCGCGGTCTAGAGGAGAGGTTTTGTCGTTCCAGTGCGCCTTGTGGTAATTCTCCAGGAACTCCTCTCCAGTGATTCAGAACTTTAGACTCCACTATAGGCATGAACAGCTAATCTAAAAATGTTTCATCTAATTAAAGGAATAATGAAATACGATCAATATTATTATATCAAATTATATAATACTGAGCACGTCCATTCCCAACCCAACACACTCTGCATCATGGATGACCCAGTGCCACATAATGTCCTGCCCACCCCAATGTCACCATCCTCACCAGAATTATATTAACATTAATTTTTTTCTGGCTTTCTGCTGTTGAAGTTACAGACTGTCGTTACAAAAACATAAAAAAAATCTTAATTACTCCAAACTTTTGTTCAGAATAGTGTATGTGTCTGATTGCCCTTACATGATATTATAACTTTAAAAAGGTGCTCCTTAAAAAGTTGGAATTTAACACTGATTTCCACTTTTCAATAACCAATTAAAGGATCACTTCTTGAAAGGATGATGTTTTAAAAAAGAATATTTATTTATAGATTTTCATAATTACCTGAAAAAGTGAAAATATGATGTAACAGGGTTGACGGACAACCAAGTTGGAAATAAAGAGAGATTTTGACTAAACGCTACCTTTTATATTCATGTATTTTTTTCCATCTTGCAATTAAAAAAAAAAAATGCTGTAACAGGGTGAAGTAATTTTTTGTACACAAATGTATATAAAACACAAATGGCACCCGTTTTGCAGAATGACTATTAGTATCTAAAGATTGGAATACAGTAGTATGTATGTGTTTGATGTCAACCGTCACAAGCACTGGAAAATGCTCTTAAAGCCCCCCTTTGATCATGCGTCACTCTAATACTGATGTAATTCGTAATTATGATTACTTGTAATGTGACACGGAGCTTCACAACTTGGGCTCTCAAGAGCGTGTTTGTTTAATTTCTTTCATTGTAGGGAAATAAGCTTGGGCAAGTTCAAAGCACAAACACATATGGACACAAATGAATTCATGCTTGTGAATAGCTGAAGAAAAGACATGAAAAAGGGGAAAGATGAAAGGATGCTTGATGGAATTGAAACCAGTCTGGACTCACATGAAATTAAGCTGAACAGAGAGAGACATACAGAGTTTGTAAGACATATATAAAAGGCATATAAGAGTGAGTTCAGGCTGGGAAGTGAGAAGCATAACTGAGAAAAAAACAGTCTGTAACTTCAGCAGAAGGGCAGAAATAATAAAATAAAATTCTGATAATTCTGATATTCTTATAATATTGATCAAATTTCATCATTCCTTTACTTACATAATTTTTTTTTGTTAGATTACAAGTTTACGCCTATATATAATCCAAAATTCTAAGCTGTATACAATAAAATTGTATACATTATTCAAAAGTTTGGTGTCTATGTAAAATATTTTATTTGAAATCTCTAATACTCATCAAGGCTGCATTTGTTTGATAAAAAATACAGTAACATATAATATTGCGAAATATATTACAATTTATATAAAAAATATTTAACTGGAATATTTTTATAAAATGACCCAGTTCATGGTTCTTCCCCCTTGGACTGTTTAAATAGGAAAGAAGCATTTCCCAAAAGAGGAGCTGTCGTGGAAAATAGGTGTAAATCAGACTAAACATAAATACTGCAGCAGTGAGGCTGTTCTGCTCTCAGGCCAGCCAAGGCAAACGACTAAACGCATGTCTATTGGAATGGAAAAGAGCTTGTGTAGTTTAGCAGTAGGAAAGGTTATGAGCAAATTATCTCGAATGAATGAACGTCAGTGCTGTTAGTCCCACTCAAGCCAAACCTGGTCAAGGTAACATGACCCAAAGACTGGAAGGCATATCCATGCTGTCCCAAACTTTCTGCCCCTCCCTTATCCCACCTACCACGTCCCTCCGCAGTCTTGGGTTGGCTTACGAGTGTAATTTTGATACAATTATCCATTTAGGTGAGGAGGACGCTGGCTAAACTGCAACACATGTAACCCGTGGCCTGCAAACAAAGAACAAAAGGCCACTGCTGGAAGCTCTCCACCAGTCCCCTCATAAAACAGGCAGCCCAAACCACCGTCTGAGTAGAAGCCACACTCTCTCCCCACTGCGTCCGTACACAGTATGGTCTCCTATATGATATAGGTGAGAAATGCAGACAAGAGGGATCCAATGCCAGGGAACCAGGACTCTACAACAGCGCAATTGTGTGTAGACTCTGTTACTGTTGGAGGCAAGCTTGAGATCTTCAAATCCACTCATGGAGACAAATATCCAACATAATTTAAACTCTCACAATATAGACAATTAGGTTGTGGAGAAAAGCCTCAGATTCCTCGCCCTGGACTCCTGCAAAGCAGTGCTGGGAGAAAACAATGCTGGCAGTGTGTGTTGCACTTTAGAAACAGCAGGGGTGCAGGGTCTGGGACCACCGCGGGGGAAAGAGGGAGAGGCCCAGGAGCTGTGGGACATTTTAAAGTACAGCGCTTTATGACACGGAGACTGATTTATTTGACTCCATGACACGTCAGTGAATGTGGGAATGGTCAGCGTGAGATGATGGTGAAGCATTTCTTCAACAGCTTCCAACACCCTCTGGTAAACAACACCTTTACTCTGACCTTTAAAACCCAATATGCCATTCTTACGAACCCACATTCCCAGAGTTCCTCGTGCCAGATTGCAAAAAAGTACTGAATATGTGAGCAACATTGGAAAGCAAGTTAACGATCCTATTAAAATGCCTTAAAGCTGTAAAGCTGCGCTAATCTCTGTCTATATTTAAAACTTGAGTTGTTGTTCTCATGTACAATTTCAGACATGATTTTGAAAAAAATGTGTTTCTATTTACACATGTGAAAAGCACAAAGACTTTTTGGTGACTGTGGTCAGGAAAAACCGAAAGCTTAAATTATAGCCGTTAACTCAGCTTAGGTTTATTGCCAACTGATTACACCAAGCCATCAGCTGTCTGGTTTGATAGGGGCACAATATCAACTAAAAGCTAAAATTACACTTTCATGAGGAATTATGTGGGGTATAGATTGCACAGACATTAAAATATGAGGGCACTGTTCTGCCCATGCTTGCCGTGAGTGCATATCCTGGTAAAGATTAGATCCGCTCTGACAACAGGTGCTATTTAATGTCACTAAATTCCTCAGTCCTGATACAATCAGCCCTGGCTGCAGTTTCACTGTTGTGTTTTTGGTGTACAGCACATTAATCTACATTAAGTAGCTGCTTCACAGGAGGATCTCTGAAAAAACACCTGTCAGGGGTAATTCTGTAATTTGCTATGCTCTCAAATTTATGTAAAATTGGCAAAACCTTTCTTAAACAGTTTTATTACCACTTTTATTAGAGTTTCATTGACATTTACATGCACATCATGTTCTGAAGAGAGTAGTGATAATGCTTTAGTAACTATGCACAGCAATCAATTAATGGATTCTCAATCATGTCCTTCACAATTTTGTGTTCTGTCAACACTGCATTGGCTGCCTATTAAACATCGTATAAATTTTAAAATATTGCTGATTACTTACAAAGCACTAAATGGTTTAGCTCCCCAGTACTTGAGCGAGCTCTTAACGCATTATAGTCCTGCACGTCTACTGCGATCTCAAAATTCTGGCCAGTTGATAATACCTAGAATATCTAAATCGACTGCTGGCGGTAGATCCTTTTCCTATTTAGCACCAAAACTCTGGAACAATCTTCCTATCATTGTCCGGGAAGCAGACACAGTCTGTCAGTTTAAAGCTAGACTAAAAACACATCTCTTTGACCTAGCATTCACATAATACATTATCGACTTCTATAATTAAATGTTAGGCTGCATAGATTAGGCCAGCCGGAACCGGGAACACTTCCCTTAAATCCTGATGTACTCGTTACATCATAAGAAGAATGGCATCTACGCTAATATTGGTGTCTTTGTTTATCCCGAGGTTTTCCTGCAGCCTGCCGGATCCAGGCCGTTTCCAAATCTGACGAAGGACCTTCGCCTAGACCCGATGACAACGCAGAGCTGAAGTGCCAACTAGCCTCTCCCTATGGAGGATCCCTAATCCACTCTACAGATAAAGTGCTATGAAATTCCGGTTTCGCGTCCCTACCCCGAATTGATAAAATAAAATTCTGCATCAAAATTTATAGGCAAGACAAGTAGTTTGTTTAGGCATGGTTTGTAGCGAATTACAAACCTGTGCACATATATTAACTATAGAATCAATTCTTAACGCGCATGTGAACGCCATCAGCATTTATCACAGGTTCGCGTTTAAAGTCTATTTAGAGAGAACGGCGTCGTCTTAGCAGCCCCTAATTTAATAACAAATGATCATTTAGAGGGAAGTGAATCAATCAAAACTAACTTTAGCTGGAAACAACATATTCAAGAACCACTATAAAACCAAACCATTCTTTGTTACCTTAAATTTTGTTTGTCTCTGTAAAGCTGCTTTGAAACAATCTACATTGTTAAAAGCGCTATATAAATGAGGATGACTTGACTTGACTTGACAATTGCACACGAGAGCTCAATAAATAGCAAACATTTATTTGCTTGAAAGAATCCTAATTTAATAAATGCTTCTTTTGAAAATTAAAAATGAAATGTTTTAACTGACCTTCATGTTGTTCTAAACCTGTATGACTTTCTGCTGTGGAACACAAAAAAAGACGGAAACATTCTTCAAAATATCTTATTTTGTGTTCCACAGAAGAAAAAAAGTTCATACAGGTTTGAAACAACATGAGGGTGGCTTAAAAATTCACATTTTTGAGTGAACTATACCTTAAACTCTTCTGAGGCAGGGCCCACTAATATTTACTGAAAAACAATGGCGCTTCTTCAGTTAATTAACTGTGGCATTTCCTCCATCAAAAGTCACAGCTTTAAACACTCAAACACTGCAACATGAGGGTCTAATGGGCCTTTTGTTTTGGGGCTGTTGGTCATTGCAGTTAATGATTTCAGTAAACTCTACAACTATATTCCAAAGGGAGTGAAGCAGTCCAATGCACCATAACTCTGAGTTCCACAGAGCTCTTGGGGACGAAACAGGAAAACAGCAGGCCGCCATCACTCCCCATACAGGAGGCCCAGAGCAAAGACATGAAGGGGAGGGAACCTTAAAACACTGGCTTGGCCAATTAAGCAGCTGCCTCGCTCAGCAGAATAGTCCTCCTTTACATCCGCACACTAGTTGCCCCGGTAGCCTCCCCAAACGTGGCAAGCTGTACAGGAAGAGCCGAGGGCTTCTGGGTCCTCAAGGCCTCTCAACTTTGCTGGACCAGTTCAGATTTATGGCAGAGAAGGCGGCAGGCCGTCTCTGTCTCCTCTCCCTGTACAGAACGTTTGGCTGGAAATGCTTGCCCCACAGTCCCTCAGCAGTCATCATGAGAACCACACGCTCCGAGCTGCAACAGTCCAGAACAAACCCCCCATTGCTCCAACCAGTCTCACAACAGCTACATGACTCTCTACACCTCATTTTCTTTCTCCTTTCATCCATCCATCCAAAAGGTGTGTATTGATTTCCTTGCCTGTCAGGTTCTAGTGGGAAAATAAGTCTCAAATACCTGGGTAAAAGTACGGACATGGAATTAAATTACAGCCTACATAAACAACTGCAGGTATTGTGTGACAGATGACATAAAGCCATCCTTTGTTCTCTAGATTTGATAATGCAAAATGGCATTAGCGCCATATGCTCCAACAAATGTTAACAAGTCATAAATTTCAATCAGTACAATGCTTTCTTGTGCTTTTCCAGTTAATGTTATGTACATGAAACCATGCTTGCTTTAAAGTACCGAGCCAGTCACGTCAGTTTAGTCAAATATGATTTAGGAGCAGCTATATGAGCCCGTTTGCCTTCCTGTGCACCCATTAGCTTTTTGTGAGGGCATCTAAAAGATCCCCTGCTCTTTTTCGATTTCAGTTGAAAACTCATGCTCAGTACTGATGTTTTGAGATGCCATCTGTCAAGTTGGGGCACTATCCTCAAACTGCAGTGTGTGTGCAACGGTGCAGGTTTTGATTAAGCCTGGATGATTGATGTGGCCTACAAATCCTCTGGGTGTGCAAAAGTATAAAGAACTGAGATATAAAGGGATGTGGTGTATGGCGTGGGAGGCAGTCTTTACCAATTACAATGAGTGTGAAGTTGAGGGCGAGGCTGCCAAATCCATTGGTGACGCGGCAGATGTACTCTCCGGCATCCTCCAGTTCCACTTCTTTGATCTTCAGACTCTTCCTCAGAACCTTGTAGCGGCTCCAGCCTGGGTTCACGTTCCGCCCATCCTTCACCCACAGGACCAGCGGAGGGGGGTCACCCTCCACAGGGCATGGAAGACGAACCGTGTGGCCCAGTTTTGCAGTCTGTCTGTCCTCTACTTTACGACTCACCCATGGAGGACCTGGTGCAAAAAAAAAAAAAAAAAAGTCTCAAGTAACAGAACAGTATTTGTTCAATTTACATAACAAATAATATCCATCTACCTAACATATGAAACAAAAATGCACATTAAAAAAAATTGTGTTTTAGTGTATATAAATATATATATATATACATATATATATACACACACACACATATATATATATATATATATATATATATATATATATATATATATATATATAATATATATATATATATATATATATTTTATTTAATGTGCATTTTTGTTTCAGTACATGGTTATTATTTGTTATGTTATGTTATGTAATGTTATGTATTATTATTTTGTAGAGTTTTGGATTTGAGCAAAACACACCACAAAAACAAAAATATAATATATTACACACACACACACACACACACACACACACACACAACACACACACACACACACACACACACACACACACAACACACACACACACACACACACACACACACACACACACACACACACACACACACACACACACACACACACACCACATATATAATACAATTTTGCTTTAATAAATATGTTAAATTCTTTTATAATAAAGAATTTTAAAAGGTTAAATTAAATAAAATACATTTTTATATTTTTTATATTTAATATTTTCAATGGTTTTTTGTGGTGCATTTTCTTTAATAATTATTAATAGATTAACAATTTTAATAAATGTATTATCAAAACAAATAATAATATTATTATGATTAAAAAATATTTCTATTTTATGGTGCATTTTGCTTTTATAATACATTTTGTTATAAGATTATTATAAGACTAGCAAAGTATTAAAAAAAGATTCATTGCCTTGTGGACTGAAATGTTCCTTTGCTGGCATTAGGGCACAAGAAGCGCAAAGTCAACACTGCCAAAAATGTCATGGGCAAAAAAAAAAAATCTCTGACATGAAGAAAATATTTTTCTCTAGCTCCTAATACACCATGTCCCACAAAGAAATGTCATAAGTGGGGAAGTTATGCACAAGCATTTTATGGGGAATTTCTTTCCTTGCATGCACAAGGTCCTTTTCATCCCCTCTTTGCAGCTTGTGAAGACTCCCATGAGCACTTGCTTTCCATTTCCTTCATACTGGCTTGTGTGTACGTTGGAAAGGCACCTCTCATTCATGCCTGGTACTGTCACATCCTGTTGCTGCTCTAGCAGCTGCTGTGAGAACCACTAAGATTATAAATTGAAAAATGACACTAGCCCTAAATGTACTTTTTTCTCTCTTTTTTTCCTTCGAGTCTCTCTGCTGGAGTGAAGTGTTTTCACCTGAAGTTGCTGGTTGCCATCCAGGAAAGTGCCATTTGAAAAGACGGGAGGGAAAAGAAAAGGTTGTTTTGGTGCTGGAATTAAATTACAGTAAATTCCAGAATGTTAGACTAAGAAGGGCAGAAAAATTCCTCTCTGGAAATAGAGCAGAAAAAAAGGTGGAAATGAACATCACAGCTGGAGAGAAGTCTATGTTAGATGAATCACGCAACTAATTCACAAATGTAAGTGTATAAAACAATTGGTGAGTTAATAAACATTTGGGAGGCATTGGAAAGGAAAAGAGTTGTGTGTTTATAATGAAGATTTCATGTAATTGGTGGGATCCTCGAACAAACAATGGGTCTTTTCACAAGCGGAGAAGAGATAAGGGGTATTGCACGGACCATGCGAGATAGATCTTATAAACCTGGTGGCTGAATGAAGAGGGTGAATTGAGTGTTTGCTTAAGAATATTAATAACCTAGCGAATACCATAAGCTGAAATAGCTCGTGTCCTTTCCCTTTACGCTTTACACACGGCATACATCACACTCACACATGATAAAGAATGTGTTAGAAGAAAAATGTGACTCAGAGAGATTCAAGGAAAGAACACTTGAGACTTCCTTACATTGTGCTCTTATATTTGTCACATGGCTGTCTAAACTGACTGAAAAGCTTTGATGTGAGGCTGAGGGAGGCGTCATACGTGCTGACAGACAAATATTGCCCATAACAGTGGAAAAGACAAAAGATGACAGGGGCCACATACCCGCCCCATACATCAAAAACATGTATGGTTGAAGCTGATGGCAGACAGCGTGGCAAAAGAAATCTCCTATCTGATTTGGAAATAACATCACTGTGTGCTGAGAATCAGAGTTTACCTCAAAGGCAGATAATTAAGTATTTTCGGTTGAGTTAAGGGTTTGTTGTTTACCATGCTGACAGTACCTAAAATGTTAGGTAAAATGTCTCTAAATGCAATGCCTTTGCAGCACCACAGTTAAAAAATAAAAGTAAAGCTTACTATTTTTTTAGTTTATTTCGGCAATCGACTAGTTCAAGTGTGACAGTAAACTCTCTTTTTTAAATAAATGCTCTTCAACAATAAAATCCCAAAAAATGTATAATGATCATCATGTGACACTAAACACTGGAGTAATGGCTGTGGAAAGTAAAACAATCATTTTAAAATATAGCTATTATAAACTAATAATATTTCTATGTTTACAGTATTATTGATCAAATATAAAAGCAGGATTGGTGAGCATAAACAACTATAAAATCTTACCAACCTTAAACTTTTGAAAGATACTTCATTTTGGCTAAATTCTAAGCAACTGTATATCAGATGTTTCTTTCATGATTTAGACAGTCTGAGAATTATTTTAACAAACAAACAAACAAACAAATAGAGTTGAGAGCTATTATAAATATAGTTATATTTCATTATACAAAAAAGGTATTGGCAAAAATAGTTACTCCTAATTAAAACTAAACTCTTTTACCCAATATTTGTGGTTGCAAAATATTTTAGTGCCTATAGATTTAGCTTAGCGACACTGACATGCATGTGATGTCAAGCTATAGTCTCTCTAGATAAATAAAATGAGAGCAAAACGAAAACAGCAACAAAGAAAAAGACACACATCATCTTGCCTCCATGTGCAGGCATCGCATGCAATGAGTTTTTGACAGACCTCCCAGAAAACACCCTCAGCACATTCGAGACAATGTTGAAGACAAGATCGATGAATTGATGCTCCATAAAGAATTCATACACATTTATTGCCACCATAACTGTATAATATTGCATAAATCACTGGGCTAATTACTGTCTATAGCTATATGGACTAGACACATGACCCGTTAAATCTCTACTGTCAAAAATAAATCCTAACTATATGGATTACAAGCTACCAAGCATCCACTTCTTCACTGGCTCGTTTTGTCTCAGACATCTTGATATGTTTTTTTGATTTCTCAAAGGATTTATGAACAGGTCTTACAGACCGCAGTGCAAGTACTTTGAAGCCTCAGCAGCCTCCACAGCTTTAGATGAGCATCACTGGTGTCACAGGCAAAGCTTCAAACGGACCTTGACAGCATGCTGCATGGATAAATGATTAGAATGGAGGAAGTGACATGACCATCAAAGGCCCAGAGAGATGGAAAGAGAGGGCAGTGTGTAAGAGAAGAAGGTGCAGGAGTAACACTGAAGAGTCCAGGCATGGCAGCCAGTTAACTAACTGGTGCTGTCAAAAGACATGTGTACACAACATCCAAGACAGTCCAGCCCATAGTGAGATCAAGAGTCTGCGCTGCACATTTCTGTCAGCGTTCTGGGCAATTATTTAGCTGTAAATCTCCCGCCCCTGTTACAAATCTGCTCAAGATAGCTTGTGACTGTATATTAAAAACTATTTGGTAGGAACTGAAAAAAACATGTAACAGCATTTTAGTTCCTGTAGCTTAAAGGGATACTCCACTTTTTTTGGAAATAGGCTCATTTTACAACTTCCCAAGAGTTAAACAGTTGGGTTTTACCGTTTTCGAATCCATTCAGCCGATTTTCTGATATTTAGAAGAATATCAGTAACCAGACAGTTTCTGGTCTCATTGACTTCCATAGTATATTTTTTTCCCTACTATGGAAGTCAATGAGACCAGAAACTGTCTGGTTACTGATATTCTTCTAAATATCAGAAAATCGGCTGAATGGATTCGAAAACGGTAAAACCCAACTGTTTAACTCTGGGGGAGTTGTAAAATGAGCCTATTTCCAAAAAAAGTGGAGTATCCCTTTAACTTGATGGTACTAACATTAAGGTCATGGGTTTGATTCCCAGGGAACATATAACTTTATAATAAAATGTAAATTGTTAATATTATTTAATGCATTAGGCACAAATAACTAATTAACTAATAAATAATAAACTAGTTAAACAATGCTTTTACAGCATTTTAATCTAAACTAATGTTATGCAATATCTACACTTGCGTTCAGTAGTTTGGGATCTGTAAGATTCTATACTGTTTTTACTTAGACACCATTTATTTGAACAATAAAAGTATTAAGTGACCCCTGGCCCTGACCCCAAACTTTTGAACAGAAGTGTGTATATATATATATATTATATATATATATATATATATATATATATATATATATATATATATATATATATATAATATATATATATATATATATATATATATATATATATATATTGTAATTGTAATTGTATAAATTAATAATATTTTATGAACACAAATTCAAAATACTGATTTTTTAAACTTTTAAATATATTGTTTTTTCAAAATTTTATATGATACTGTTTTTCACATGTAATATATAATGCATTGTAGTAAAAATTTAAATTCTGACATCATTTTCTCGTTACATCGCTCTGACTTTCTTCTGTGGAACACAAAAGAAGATTTTTTGAAGAACGTTGGGGGTACAATCTAAATTTTATCCCAATGACTTTCAATGTATGGACAAAATTCGCAAAATATAGAAGAAACATAAGAAGTTCAAATAAATGCATGATGCATCTAGATGTTCTGATACAACACACCCCTCTATGACAAAAGAAAAATAGCACTGGCAGCCAATCAGATGGCAGCTTCTGCCAGGTCATCTAGAGTTTGATCTGCCATGTGACCTAGACAGTAGCTTTATCTTCTACAGTATGTTGAATCTACTGAAAAAGCGGAGGAGAGCTGCTACAGGACTCAGCATGTGATCAATGATAGAGACAGATAGACCAAACACTGCAGTGCTGGTCTTGGCGATGGAATGTGACTTTTATCAGGGAGAGAGATAATGGCAGAGATTGAGGCCTGATGCTGTTTGCGCAGAGCCTTTTACTCCGACACGAACAGAGGCAACTAGGTAAACAGGTTCACTTACACCTTCCCTCACTTTTAATTCTGGTAATCTGAACACAGAGTTGTGGTTCTGTCACCACCACTGCTCACAGCTGTCTCTCCACTGTGTGTAATCAGATCTTGAGCCAGACTTTGTACTCGACCAACTGCTGCCTCTGGAGCCAAGCTAACTCAATAAGGCACTGCTGGAGTCTGACATCATGAGTGCGGTTCCACACAGACTTCCTTGTGGGTTTTGTGCTGCTCTTTGTGCCCTGAAGAGGATGCAGAGCAGCTGCCTATCATCCAATGACCCATTAATTTAATTAAACACAGCAAAGCCCAGGCTGCCTTGTCTCACTTTGTCTTAATCTTGATGACATTCTTGTACATGTACTACATCTTACCAAGCACCAAGAGGTTGTAATTTCTGCACATGCAAATTCCTGTTTTATTTATGTAAAGCTACGTACAAACCTCAAATGTTCACTACCGCTCAAAATTTTTGTTACTAATATTTTTTAAATGTTTTTCAAAGAAGTCTTATTTATATATTGTGAAATAATTTAATACATTTTAAATGTAATTTTGTCATAAAATTACAAAATTGTGGAATTAATATAGTTAAGGAATCAAATAGGCTAAATCTTCACAAAGCTTTGACAAAAGGCATGTCTGGCATATATAAGACAAAAGTGGGTTTACAAAGACTTTTAAATCTATTTAAATGAATTGAGTAGGTCAAACAGAAAATAAAATGTAAAATTTGAATGTGGATAAAAACTGCACTAAGACTGCCTTAAAACTGGCAAAACCAGCTAGATGAACTTAAATCAGTACCAGCAATTTTACTTGCGTCAAACGGTATCTGCAGATGGCGTCTTCTGGCAAAACCAAACGGACAAACAAATCAGACTATTAGCAAGTACATCATATTATGAATGCTTGATAGTTAAGCAAACATTGATTTTTTATTTCTTTATTAATTTATTTATATCTTGTGACACAAGAATGCAGGGTTTCCTATTTGTCAATTTAAGGTTTGTGGCCGATATGCAGCAGACTTCTACAGAACATTTAAAGCAGCATTACGTCACACAAGTTTGGAGAGAGGAAGATCGTGAGGGCTTAGGGTTCCATTTGGGACAGGGCATTAAAGCAGCCTAACAAGGGAACAAAGAAAACAGGAACTAAACGGGAAATACAAATGTACAAACTAAGAGTAACAAAAAAAACAAACTGAATGTGACAATAATATAACATAATTTACTATTACACGTATATCATATGAAGATTTTTGGTTACATTTTTTTTATTCAATTATTTATTTACATTTAATATAATATAATATAGTTTTTAGTTCAGTTTACTTAATGATAGCTTTACTTTAGCGTACAATAATAATCGTGTTAAGCCCACTTGCTAGAAAAGGGCTGATGCCAAGCATTTAAGATGAACCCCTGACATTTAAACTGCCAGCTGGAGCATTTGGTTCAAGAGTGTCTAGCTTCATCAACCTTGCCCAACCCTCACCCCGATAGAGATATTTTGAGAGCTTGAGATGAGATACAAGTAGCATCCATTGCTCTAAATGCACAAAAATTGCTGCATTGCACAAAGTAAATGCACAAATGCATTTGTGTTAATGCACACAGTGTCCCTGTCTGTCATCAAGCTGTCATGGTTCTCCAGTCCGCAGTTCAACGAAATGATCTACAATGGAGGATATGTTATATTATAGCTAATGGTTTCAAACTGCGGATTGCAAAGGCATGTACATAAGGCCCTATTCAAGTATGACTGGTGTTTCATTGTCGACTGTAATTACAGGGAACCAGTATACATTACGATTCATTATAGATACAAAGCATATCTGAGATTTTATCTCATGCTGTTGGAAATGATGATGGTTTTCTGCTTTGGTTTTCAGTATTCCAGACCCCCCAAAGTGAGGTTGTGATCTAACAACCTCAGAAACCCAATGTAGGACATCATCTCCAATTTCTTTAGCGTAGGACAGCATTCCCTATTTGTTTCCTCCTCATATGGACCACCAGCAATTTAGACCACAGGGAAAGGGCACTGCAGCGCGCCAAACCCGCCCTCGTAAATAGACCAGCAGCTCTGCAGGGTTTCGGGGGTAATGTTGAGTAACCTGGTCTCCAGCACTGTAATGAGCACCTGCCTATTAAACTCGGCCTTTGTGTCAAAAATCCCAAGCCGACAGCCATCACACGCGAGGCCTCTAATCCTGCTTTGGCTCTCTTTTTGATGCCTCTTTAAAAAAAATCTATTTCTCTCTCTTCTTTCTTTCTCATGAGTGTTTACTTATTGAGTTATGCCTTGCAGCATGAGCTACTGCTGTAGCAATGACACTGGCAGAATTGCGTGCCAGAGCAGACACAGCTGTTCGCAAAAAGACAAGACTGCACAAAACGCATTTGCCAAACTGATGCTATTAATCACTTTTGACCCTATGTTACACTAAGAACACGAAAAGTTCACCCATTTACTTTTATCTTCCCTTTTCTTTCTCAGATGCAGAAATAAGCTTAAGGCCTGTTTTATGACACCGATCCTTGTTTATAATCCTCCTTCTCTGTGCTTTTTCTATCCTTGGTCTTTGACCTATTGCAACGACCCAAGGAAAAGTGGACCTGAGTTACCATTAAGGGTGAGAAAAGAGGCCCTTCCATCCAGGTTTTAAATTCCTTGAATGCTAGAGCACACAAAATGGGATGCTGGATTCACTTTGCGACAGTGAAGTCCATCTCTCACAGCTGACAATGAGAGGTTGATCCCGGCTGTGTTAGACACCTGTAATCCTGTGAAACACAAGCTAATCCTTCTTTTAAACAGGGGATAAAGAAACACCCAAGAAGCCTCCTATATTGAAACAGGGAACCTCCCATTCACAGCAAATTGCACATGACGAACGCATTGGCCTGGTCTTGCATGAGGACACTGCTCTGACAAGCTCAGTCCACTGGAATGGAGAGAACAAAAGTTGAATGGCAGCTCTCAATCTCTTATTCAGTCTCTCTTGCCCTCTCCCACCTGTGCAAACACTCTAACTCGGCATGTCACAGGTACATAGACAAGCAGGGGATGAAACACGGTTGAACTCTGAGAACTATTCAAGCGCTGGAACTTTTAACTAAGCTCAGATTATATAAAAAAAAAAACGTTCAAAGGCTTGGCGCGCTTCCTTTGAGTTTTAATACCTCCTCTATAAATACTGACACTCAAAGAGCCGCGTCGACGCAATACAGCACCGACAAATGCAGCTCATTAGCTGCTTTGTTTACGTAAACTGACTTTTCACCCACAAACCCGACGGCGTTTGTGATGTGAGCACACGGTTAACATAGATCACAAACTACAAAGAAAAGCCCCTAGACTTCAGAGGAGAATAATGGGCTAATGGTTCTGGTTTTCATCTGGGATTAAAAATATGGGGTAAAATACAGCATTAGTTTTTGCCAGTCTGGGTTCATGCTGCCCTGACATTAATGTTCTAGCGTGTGCATGGTGTTTGGACTCACTGCAGGTCCTAATATTATGAACATCATGTTCACATTTAACAACTGCACTATTTCCCATTGAAATGTGCTGGTTAACTTGCTCAGCATTTACAATGCCAAGGAACACACGCACATGTGCATGTGCGCACACACGCAAATAAAGGTATTTGCTAAATATTTTTTTTTGAAAACTCAACTGCCACATAGGTACACTTAAACGACTCACACTTCCTGTGGCAAGACAAAGTTCAGCAAGAAAATGTGTTAATAGTGAAATCACAGCAGTCAACATCATAACTATCTCTGAATCCCAGCCAAATTAGAAACACATGTACACATGCATGCTAACACACACATGTAACAAAATGTTCCTCTCAAAAGCATCATACTGTCTGTGAACTACATACTGACATTTCCAGATAGATCTCTTCAACGAGAGTGGTGCGTTTAGCTGATACAGTTTGTAGCTCTTTCGGACAGACATGCAGACAATAACTCTGTCTCCAGTGCACGCAGACAGACAGGCAGATAAGAACAGCTCTGGTTACAGCTGTTTGTATCCTTAGGCATTTTCAACTCCGTGCCAGGTACATAATTTCTCTAACACAGGGCACGTTAGATGCAGAGCTCAATGATAAGTGTAGCTCATTGAAACTGCATAAATTTGCAGGTTATATCACATGCAAAAAAGTTCTTCACAGCTATTTTTCATACAATAAATTTTAATGGTGACAAGGGATTTTCAAGCTCCAGAATAGACAATAAAACACCATCATTAGGTATAACAAATAAAGTAATCTTTATTCCATGTATTCTAAAGTCACACAATGTATGTGTGAAGAGCAGACCCAACTTTATGTTTTTTTTTTGCTGAAAAACAGCGTCGCAAATAGCAGGGATGGGAAAATACCTTGGATTGATGGCCTATCCTCAAATCTTAAAATCACTTCAAAATGAAAATGTCGTCATCCTCAAGTGGTTCCAAACCAGTATGAGTTTCTTTCTTCTGCTGAGCACAAAATATTTTAAAGAACATGGGTAACCAAACAAAATGTGGGGCCCCATTGACTTCCATAGTATGGAAAAAAAAGAAAGATGGACAAGTATGTCAACAAGTAAGTCACAAAGTCCCAAAGACCCTCGTGTGTGTGAAACTACTATTCAAAGAATATAGTCATTCAGGTTTGCAACATCTTTCACACTTTTTAAATATGCAAAAAAAAAAGAGTTGAGAGTACTACGCTCTTATTCGCATTAGCAGGTGACAGATAGATCAAATTAACCCAATATTTCACAAGCAAACTCATAAGTAGCAGGGGATTTGTAAAACTTTGCAAATTATATTCATTAGAACTCTCCATTATAAAATAGGCACATGCCTACTAATCATTCAAAGCTTAGTATATTAAGCAGCCAATGCTTTTCCATTGCATTTGCCTTCTCTTTAACTTGGCCAAAGCGGCCAGAGACTGACGCCTGCATTACCGTTGTCCTGCAGAGGCAGATCACAGACACAGCATGGCTCCAACAGAGCTGCTCCATTATCATTTGTTTGATAAGCAGGGCCTGCCTGCAGAGCTGCATTATCTGTCTAATAAACCCAGAGATCCTGACACCTGCTGAGAAGCCAGCTAAAGAGGTCGCTGCATAACTGAAGCCTGTTTTTCCTGTTCTTATCAAAGCTATTTCTACTTTAAAAGGTAGATCATTGAGGTAAATGGAGCATGAGGGCCAACATCTCCTGCTTACGACCCAGAATCTGGAACTGATTTAAATATCTGAGGGGAGGAAAAAAGAAACCCTTAAACGAAAGAGTGAAAGTCTTTTCCTGTGGCTGGCTACAAATAAAAAATAGACCACGTGTTACCGTATCTGACCTCTTTAAAGAGCATAACCCATGCCTTTGATACATGTGCCACTCTAAACAGCTGGTAACTGCCACGACTGTTGGATACACATTTCTGTCTTTCATCAAATTCTGCAACCGGTAGAATGCATAAATCACAGAGCTATATTTATTAGCATGGATACTTTGTTTCGGTTGAGCTTCAAGTACATGCTCTGCAGCGGCAGTCATCTGCCAGATCAAAACAAACATAAAAAAACGGCCAAACGTTAAGGTGCGCTGCTCATAACGGCCAGGCCTGGTGCCACAGGAACCTAAACGTTTTCTTGGGCGAAAGCAGTCAGCTTCTTTTCACCAGCAAGAAAGTTAGTGAGAAACAGGAAATACCTTACCACAAGAGAATAGGGAAGCAAGAGCATTCCTCAGAGTGACTGTGTTCACACTTTGTCTGAGATGACTAGTGTGTTTATGTGTGTAAGGGACGGGTTGCTTGCTGGAGGAGTGTCATGCTAACCTAAGCTGTCCATACTCATAGACCAAGTAGCCTACACTTAGTGTATAATCAAGATGACCCCCACAGGGCAAAAATAAACTTATTAGTGATTCACCGATAATGATTTTTCATAGCCTATTCTGTTTTTTTACAAACAAACTGTCCGACTCTGATATCGGTAGCCGATTTATTTGTTGTTTAGGCTATAACAGGCCTTAAACAAAACAAAATATCTGTAGCCATTTGAAATTAGAGGAAACCACTGCATTTAAACCATGATCCAAACAAAGATGATACACACATGTAGCATGAACAGTTGTTTTTTATTTAAATTTGATTATATAATTTAAGATTTAAAGCTAAAGCAGAATGGTCTGACTTTAGCTTTGTGAAATTATGCTACATAAGACACCTGCACAAAAAAAGAACAGCAGACGGACTGAATAAAAACGCAAATTCACTCTCTGACAGTAGGTGGCGCTTATGGAACAGCAGCAGTTTCTTAGGATACAGCTGTACGTTTAGCAGCACTGCGCTAATAAACACTACTAACAGTGAGCTTGCTGTGCCTGGTACAGTATTTCCACTGCTGGTGCATCTCTGTTCTCCTCTTTATCAATGTATTTATTTAGCATGTCCCATCTCTGGCCTGAGTTAACATCCTGTTTACAGACTTTGTAATATTTTCACACAACTGACATTTTGGGAAACGATTGCAGTGCAGTTTGTCTGGAAAAGAGATCGGCCAAAATAAAAGTAAAACTGGTGTGTTTGGATTAAAAACTGCCCAGTTCCGATTAATGGCCGGTCGACCGGTGCTTCTCTAAAACTTATCCCAGCTGTAATCGGATTTTTGCTGTATATAAAATATGTCTGATACCATTTACCTTATAATTCAGCCGCAATTATCACCCCGCAAGAACAATTACAATGCTTTACAACCATAGAACAAAAAGAGTTAAATAAACTTATCACTTCATCTAAAACAACAACATGTTTATTAGATCCTATACCAACTAAACTACTGAAAGAAGTATTACCTATAGTGGAAGAGCCTCTTCTCAATATTATTAATTCGTCTTTATCTTTAGGTCATGTTCCAAGAGCATTCAAGCTGGCAGTTATAAAACCTCTAATTAAGAAACCACAATTAGATCCAAATAACCTAGCAAATTACAGACCCATTTCGAATCTTCCATTTATGTCAAAAATATTAGAAAAAGTTGTGTCCGCTCAACTCGGCTCTTTCTTGCAAGAAAACGACATCTATGAAAAGTTTCAGTCTGGATTCAGGCCACATCATAGCACTGAAACTGCGCTTGTTAGAATCATAAATGATCTACTTTTAGCTTCGGACCAAGGCTGTATCTCAGTACTAGTTTTACTTGATCTTAGTGCTGCGTTCGATACTATAGATCACACAATACTCTTAGATCGACTACAAAATTACACTGGTGTTCAAGGACAAGCATTAAGCTGGTTCAGGTTATACTTATCTGACCGCTACCATTTCGTCTACTTAAATGGAGAAAAATCGATCATGACTTCGGCAAACCATGAAGTGCCGCAGGGATCTGTGTTAGGCCCTTTATTATTCTCAATATATATGCTGCCACTTGGTAATATTCTAAGGAAACATGGAATTAGTTTCCATTGCTATGCTGATGACACTCAAATATATATTTCATCACGGCCAGATGAATACGCTAAATTATCCAAATTGACAGATTGTGTTAAAGATATAAAAGATTGGATGACGCGTAACTTTCTTTTATTAAATCCAGATAAGACAGAGGTAATACTTATCGGTTCTAAAAACCGTCTACAAAACCTCTCACAACACAACTTTAACATAGTAGGATGCCCTGTTACTTTATCCGCTACAGTAAAAGACCTGGGTGTTATATTAGACTGCAACCTGTCTTTTGAAAAGCATATTTCATATGTTACAAAAACTGCCTTTTTCCACCTTAGAAACATTGCTAAGCTACGTAATATGCTATCTGTTTCTGATGCAGAAAAGTTAGTTCATGCATTCATGACCTCGAGACTAGATTACTGTAATGCTTTATTAGCTGGTTGTCCTGCATCCTCAATAAACAAGCTACAGTTAGTCCAAAATGCAGCCGCTAGAGTTCTTACTAGATCAAGAAAATATGATCATATAACACCAGTTTTATCATCACTTCATTGGTTACCTATAAAGTTCCGTATTAATTACAAGGTATTGCTTTTGACCTATAAAGCTCTAAATGGTTTAGCTCCAGTCTATTTAACGGATCTTCTATCGCCTTCCTGATATTGTTCGTTGCTCAGACTCGCTCTCCCAGTTTAAAACTAGACTAAAGACGCATCTATTTAGCCAGGCATTCATATAAATTTTTATCTTACAGTTACTGTAAATTCGGCCTCTAGTTCATAAACGCCAGAGGAGAACTGGCCCCGACTGAGCCTGGGTTCTCCCAAGGTTTTTTTTTTCTCCATTGGGTGATCTGATGGAGTTTTAGGACACCATTGGGTCACTTGATGGAGTTTTTCGGTTCCTTGCCACTGTTGCCTTTGGCTTGCTCAGTTGGGGATATTCAAATTAATTAAACAATCATACCATTGATCAGCTCTACCAAACTTGGATGTCCTTTTTGGATGTCCAGTAATAAACAAACATTGTTGAGTTGTTTTGATTGATACTGTAAAGCAGCTTTGATACAATCTGTATTGTGAAAAGCGCTATATAAATATATTTGACTTGACTTGACTTGACTTTACCGTACATGCCGTACATTGTCGTAACACACGAGAATGGACCTTACTGATTCTCACGGGTCAAGCAAGCAATGCTTCAGCTTCCGTTTACTAGAATATTTAATGTTGTAAACAATGTTTGCTGATCAATGTTTATATTTGAATAAAAATATAAAGTGATTGTGTCTCTTCCTAAGATTTGATAAAACCACTTGATTCATATGGATTTATTTTACGATCTCTTTATGAATGTTTTGCAGCATCAGAGTTTTGAGTAAATATACTTTCAATGGAAAGACAGAAATCTCTATGATTTTTATGAAAAATATCATGTGTTCCAAAGTGAACAAAAGTCCTATGGATTTGTAGTGACACAAGGGTCAAAGAAATGATGACAGAATTTAAATTGTTGACAGTCTGCCTGAAATAAAATAAAATTGAATAAGAATAAAAAAATGGAAAACAAAAATCCACATAATTACTAGTAGGATAATTAAAAAATATATCTTACATATATCCTACTGTATATCCGTATCTTAACTTTTGCGCTGTCTTGCAAACTCTAGGTGAAGATGCTAGAGTTGATGCTTTAATTCTAAATTTCTCAAACTTTTATTGAAACTTCGGAAAAGTAAAAGATAAACTGGCAAATAAAGTATATTAACAGGTGAATATAATCAAGAAGGACCTGCTCTGATCAATCTGGTTTCTTCTCTACAGTGAAGTCACGCCTCTGTTCTTCCAGAATTCTAGGGAAACAAGTGTTTGTGTCACAGAGTAATGCTCTTAAAACATTGTACCAAAGTCTCATTGGAAACACATCCAGTAACGGTCTTGTCTTAAGCTCCATATCGTGTTGCTCTACAACATAATAGTCACTTCACCCAACAATGAACCCTCTTAAAAGAACCAAGTGCCCTTGTGTCTGACACAATCGATTGAAGCAATTTCAGAAAAGCAATTTCCTTATTGTTTATTTAATATTAAAGCTTGTATAATGTCACTCTTTTAGCAATTCTACCAACATACACCTCATTCAACTCAGCCAAAGAAAAGCTGTTTACACACATGCCATATATCGCACTCCTGTTTCCTCCTTCCCTGCTTTTAACACACAGATAGTGGGAGAACAAGGATCCAGCATTCCAAGAATGGCTGACAGGGGAAAAAAAAGAGCAAACCAAGGACAACACGAATTGGGAACCCCTCCTCAAGAAGGGTTATAGCACACAATGAGGAATAGAGTCAACAAATGGACCAATAAACAGAAGACAATGGATTGTTTACTTAGTAGAGGTCAGGCTCTAACTTGTGGGTTAACCTGGCATTCTTATGGGCGCAATAATAGTAATCAGTAATCACCTCTAACAGAGTAAATACCAGAGTTAACTCATCCTATGCTAGACCCAATAATGTTGTTCTAGATAACAGTGACATAAATGTCCATAAATATAGAGCATAATAGAGCATAAATGGCTAAGCCATCATAAAGGATAAAAATGTTCCCAGCAAGATCCCAGCATGAGATCTTTAATTAATGTAAAATACTTTTAACCAAGGATACATGATGAATATATAGCATAACAGATAGAAATGACTTTATCTTTCAAACACATTAATTTATTTCCTCTGGGAGACAGAAAAATGTCCTTTGGGCTCACAGCAGGGTGATGGCCCATGTGGAGAAGCTCAACACCTTTCTGACTCAACTCTCCGATACACAATCTCTAGCACAGTAGGTGTCATTAGTTTGAGTTATGTAAATTGCTCTTCAACTTGGCAGGGAACACTGAATTATGTACCTCTAAATTTCTGTTACAGTTCAAGGAACAGGGACCTCTTGTCTGGTCTGAGACACCCCAGTGCAGATATAGATGTAGGACTTCAAAAGAATGACTTCATGTGTGTGTGTGCGGTTAGTCTGCTGCTGTGTCAGTAAACACGGCACATGGCCGGGCCGTTCCCTAATGTGCTTAAAGTAGTCAATAAACATATTTGGCTGCAAAATGTCGCTTTTTAATGTCTTGACCTTAGAACAAACTAAAATAGGTTCAGTACCACTGTAACAATTTTCTTGTTATGTTACAACATCATCTTTTAGCTTGTAAGTTTAAATTGTAACAGTAGCGTCAGTAATTTCAGCATAAACATTTAACTCTGCAATTAAATTCAAAGAGGCTGAAAAAGGAAAAAAAAAGTGCACTGAACTTATCACTGCAGGTTATCACTTTCGTTTATAAATCCTCATTAAGGCAGCAATTAAACAATTAAAAAAGTGATTTTAGTAAATTTGAAAGTTACAGTGCAAAATACACCCACATTTCATAAAAAAGCCATGTGTAAAATGGAAAATTATGTGCATTTATTTATTTGTGATAATTGGTTTTGAACATTTATCCTTGACTTTCTTTCTAAAAGAAAAAAATGGTCTTCTAAAAGTCACACTGAAAGCTGTTATTTATGAGCCAATAATATAAAATCTTCATTAGGCTTGATCGTCAAAGGAAAAGCTCTCTAATTATACCCTAATGAATGAATAAAAGATTCGTAGGTCCTAACAGACAACACGACTCACCTCTCGCTTCACATGACAGCGCCACGATCAAAATCCCAGTGAGAAAAGTCAAGCTTCCTCTCTTTGGAAACATTTTATGATGACACGCCACTAAAAGAAACAACGAGAATCAAAAAGATAGAGTTTTACACAACATACACACTACCAGCAACGCGACGCGACAAATTAGGCTAAAACTCAACAGCAACTTTCCTAATAATAATGATCGCGTCGTGTCATTGCGTTCGTTTGCAGAGTAAATGTGGTTCAATTAGCCTAGTATAGCCTAATAAAGTAAACAGCTCATCTATATATGCAGTGCTACTGTAATTAACTACTTACATGTCCGCCGAAAGGGATTTAATATTGCGAATTTATCAGTTTCTTATAGAAAGATGAGACGAACACTCTTGAGCAGCAAGGTCTTCTTTGAAATGACTTCAGATTTATTAGTATATTGTCCAGGAGAAGAGAAGTTCAGGAATAGTTAGGTTCCACTCGCCTCTTCTCTTGACATGACCCGTCAGCATCCCTGACCGTGGAGAGAACTGAAGCTCTACAGCTGTGAATCACAGCAGCGCTCTTACGAGCCAACAGCTGGAGACCAGGCGAAATTACACTCGAGCGCCCCCTGTATGCGGACAGACACAACGCAACTCCAAATCAACCTGTAAGGCACAGCCATGGCAATTAATATCCATCAGACTAGAACACATACTAATCCGTTAACAATTTATAGAGGATTATGCTCAGAACTCAGAGGATTACAGAGACCTATGCAACGTATTTGATCAAATAATTGAATACAACAAACAAACAAATAAATATAAAAGCTGCACTACCCATTTTTCTCAAATTAAACAGGGTCCCACACCCTAATACCACCTGCAATCAAGTAGCAAGAAGCAAATAATGGTTCAAGGTTGTGCTCTAATGAAAAACTTAATTTTATAATAACTGCTTCAATGTTTTAAATTACTGAACATTTGTTGCATTTTAAACATGTATAAAACATCAGTTTAATATTTTTTTTACCATCTGACCATCTGACCTTTGACTCTGTTGGCCTACTTGTTCAAACCTAACACTATGGCTGCATCTGAAATAGCATGCTCTCTTGAGTACAAGTAGGCCTAGGTACTTATTTACAACAAGTAATTTCTTCACGGCTGCTAAAAAGCATGTTTTATATACATCTGTGTAGTATAAATGTAATCTGGACGTACTACATTCATCATGTTGTCATTATCATGTGATCCATCGGCGTCAGTTACATCGCTCGACCTTCCTCATGGGAAAGTAAAGTGTCCATCACATGCACACTTCAAATCTCGCTGGAAGTAGGTCACCTACTACAGTATATAAGGAAGTGTGCGATTTCAAGCCTAACACATGAATCTCCATCTCCTAAATATTTTCTGAGGCAGAGTAGGTTTGGTTTACAGTTTATTACACCTCTCAGCCACTAGATGGTACTCTAAGTATGTCTGATGTCTCTAATCTCCATCAGAATTCCCTTCCCATCAAAAGACATTACATTTCAGGTTCATGCGTGTCCTGAAGAGCTTTTAATTAAACTAGATAGATATATGCTAAAATTCTCAAAAATTGCTTATTTTATGTTCCACTGAAGAAAGA